>JAUPFV010000005.1:197699884-198295403 GCA_036936605.1 Limnanthes douglasii subsp. nivea | reverse complement strand
ATAGCTATTATAATAAAGTGATTTGTCTTTAAAAAATTGAGTTAATATTAAAGTTAAAATTAATATATTACCCTTTCATAAACAAAACGAATTGGATGATAAAATTAAAGTTAAAGTTACATATATTATCAAAGGTAATATTACCTTGGATAAAAAAGAGATTGAGTGAGATTTAAAAGTGGTGATTATGTTTTGTAATTGAAATTACAACCGTAAGTTATTTAATCAGAATTAAGTTTTTATGGTAACGTGATAAAAATATATTTGCCGGTGGAATTTTTAATTTTTGAAGAATGTTTAATTATATGCTAGTTACAAGTATCACTCAAAATTTCAATTATTAACCTCAATTTATAATTGTTATAGAGTTAAAAATTTGGTGTCGTAGTCTCTTTAATTTTATTGACTATCTAGTCAATTCGTCATCTGGTTTTATAAAAAACATTTAGGAGAAATACGAATCACAACTGATGAAAGAGTGTTAGACAACATGATCTCATTTCGGACTGCTAGGACCAAAGCCAATACGAGCTTTTCTAGCTTCAAGTATTTCTTTTAATATGTAATAAGTTTTTGCGTCACGTAAAAGATCACACGAACATAACTCTCATGTTCTCTGACTAATACTACGCTCACCGCATAATCTGACACCACGATATAGATAAACAACTTTCTCTCTACACTTGGCTTAGTTAGAAGTTTTGGAGAGAAAAATGTTTATTTTTTATTTTTACAAGGCTTCTGCACATTCTAATGTCTAATTGAAACGCATCACTTTTTCAAAAACTTGGAAGAATGAAGCTCAGTTCTCCGATAACCTTGGTATAAATTAGTTCAAAGCAACTAACCTTCTGGTTAGAATTTGTACTATTTAATGGACCTTGGTAGGACCATAGCTGTTAATGGTTTTAACTGAACTGGATCTGCTTTAATTCCTTTTTCGTTTACTATATAGCCAAATGTTTTTCCAAAGCGAATCCGAAGTTACATTTTTATTGATTAAGCTTCAGATTTATGACTTTTAGTTCTAAAAGGTTTCTTCAATGTTTGAGAAGTGATCCTCATTATTGGTGCTCTTTACCAACATATCGTCAATGTAAACTTCGATGTTTCTTCCAATTTGACTAGCAAAAGGCTTGTTCATTTAATCGTCGATAAATCGCATCCACATTCTTTCATCTGAATGAACATTACTTTGTAACAATATAACCCTCTAATAGTTATAAATGTTATATAATCTTGATCTTTCAGATCCATTTGTATATGATTATACGTGGCGTAAGCGTCCATAAAATATAAAAGCTTATATCCTCAAATCGAGGCTACTAGGTGATCCTATCTTAGGACTAGAAAAGGATCGTTTGGACAAGTCCTGTTTAAATTCATGAAATCAACACACGTCCTCCATTTCTTATTCTTCTTTTTTACAAGGATCAGATTCACTGTCCATAAATGGTATTGAGATATTCAGATGTGGCGTATTTTTATTAATGAACCGACTACTACCATAATTGCTTTGGAATTCTCAACCAAAAATTATATTCTTTTCTAGATTAATAGGCGCACGTTTTGTCGAACTGCTAATTTGTAACAGATGATGTCTATAAGCACACCTATCACGTCCTCGGAACACCAAGGGAACATATGTAGACTTCTGGACAAAAATATTATCAACTCTTTTCTTACTAGTGGAAATACCAAAGTGCAAATCTTCAAAATTCCCGTTATTAAGAAATATATACTCTTCTACATCCACATCTAGAATCGATAAACTATGGTTCTCCCTCGGGTCATCAACAATCTCTAGCTCTGAAGTGGACCACTGTTCTATATAGAATTTGCTCCAATATTCTTGACTTGTTTTGGCCTTAATGCAGTAGCACTCACTCACCATTTTCTAACTACTCTGAACCACCCATACATGATTCATAATAACTTATTTCAAGCACTGATGGACTATAGAGGTAACTGCATGCATTCGCAATAGCGACGATATTTCAAAAATAACATTGTATGATGTCTGATCATCAACCACTATAAAAAGTACTTTGACCATATTTTTGAACGACCCTCGCCCTAACATCATATTATCTTCAAACTCTCCAAAAACATCAGTAGTGGCTCTAATAAATCCGATTATCATCCTATCGGATTGCAGAGCAATGGAAGGGTCTTCCATTTGCCTGTAAGGTGATATAAACAAAATATTTGCAGAACTACATGTATCACCTAGAATCCTTCAAATCTTAGTTCCTTCAATATAGCCCCAATTAACACTACATTATCGTGACGCCCAACTATCTCTCTCAAATCATCATCATAAAACATTATGAAGGATATCAGACTCATGTATAAATGAGTTGACATTCATCTAGTTAGCTGCGCCGCTAAAATTACTATGTGCCTTTCTAAAAGTAATTTGTAATTCATGCAATAGTATCTCCTCTAAAAATAGTCAGCGACTCAAAGTATTCGCATATAATTTTTACCATATCATGTTCTCTAGGTTCGCGGTCATCATGACAATTCTTTAGTCGGGTTTCTGATCGAGATATTATACTGATATATTTAATTCATTAACCGGTTTGGTGATGACAAAAGTGGTATGTTGCTTTGGATAAATATTAACTATTTTCCTCCGTAGAGCTATTCGATTTACTTTTAGAGCCTGATGCTGAGCCCTTACTTGTCTTTAAATAAAATTTGTTATTTTACTATTATCAATTAAACGTTTGGATTTCTTATTTTATAGTTATTCAATCTCTTGTATCGTGACCGATATCATTGAGATACTTGCAAAACTTATTTCTCTTTTCTTCCTGAGACCTCAAGATGGATACGGGTTTTCTGAATTGGATATGATTCCTAATCTGTCAAAGATAGTTGCAAAAAAAAAATTAATTCATTTTTTTGGGTCAGAGTCATTGATTTGCGTTTGATCTTTGTTGCTAAACCTCATATGATTGACCAACTCATGACGTCTATGGAATTTGGCTCAGACCCTTTGGTTGAATAGAAAGTTGATTCTACTATGAAACTTGAACTTGTGGGTGAACCAGAGCTTGGACAAGTTGTTATGTTTATCTTAGATAGGGGAATAAACTTTAACTTTTTAGTCTCTTCCACCTTGATTTGCTCTTCGTACTGAGCCAAGAGTGTTTAAAAGGTCATAATCTTTTTTCGGGTAACTTTGTCACCCAAAGTTACAGGGAGCAACCCTTGCATAAAACTGATAATTGCAACTTGTTCGTAACAATCCTCTAATTTCATCTTTGTATGAACGACACAATTGGTATAATCTTTCAAACACTCCCTAACCAGCTGTCTGCACTAGATGATAGTATCATCATTTTATCTAATTTCTTTACTCCCTAAAAATTATCTTCGGATTACATCATAACATATAAAAAAATTGATGGAACCCCGCATATGTCAGTTGTACTATTTCAATTATATGCTTTTAAAGGTCTGAGAGATAGTACGACATAACAACTTGTCATCATTATCAAAATTCACCATAAAAAATTGAATCGTTCAATGTGGCTATCCAGTTCCCAGTTTCCAAGTCCCATCAAACGTTTCTAAATTTGAATATGAAAATTCTTCAGATGGTGTTTAGCCAGGATTTGGTCGACAAAGAAAATTGCCTCCAGTTATGTGCTTAGTCTTACTGGTGTCCTCTCGGACCTTCATAAACTTGCTATAAAAACCCTTATCAGTATGTTTCTCAAATTGGTTGTTGAAGTTTTAATCCAAACTTTGGTTTCCTGAACCCCTCTTACTCATATTGTTGTCGTTGGTTAACTATAGGATTTATCAGCATTGGTATGAAGCTTTGCTGAACCTGAACTGTTGCTTGACGCGGTCCTATTTTTCCCTCAATTTACAGTCTCTGTTTAACCTCTCATATATGTTCCTTCTTATCCGAAGAGCCATGTTATTTATTAGATCCTTGTTCTATCTAAAATTCTTATACTAGTCATAATGTTTTCTCGAATAATACTTGTATTTAGAACTCCTTATATCATGATAGCCTCGTTCCAGAGATAAATATTCTTTCGAATCAGTTATGGTACCGCTTGTTCCGAAGAAATATTGATGCTTTGTTCTACGTTTCTTGTTACGAGAATAGTAATCTTGATACTTTCCATTAGCTCGTAACGACTCGGTATTAGCTTCATCAACCTCATCGATATCCCTCTTGTTATCATCCTTCTAGATTTCATATCTGACCTTCTTTGATCGATCCAAAAATTCTTAATTTTCAGCATTCAACTGAGCGAGATCCTTCAATAACTGGCATTTTTTCTCCTCTAACTGTTTGTGGTATTCCTCAGATTTTTGTTGTTCTTCGTAATGTTATTGCTCTTCGAACATTATGGTATATGTTGAAACAATAAAGTCTACTTGCACTTTGGTACTGATCTCTCAAATATTCAAAATTAAACTTAGTATTTGTTTGGTTTTAGATGATGTATGCGAGAACCAGTTTAAGTTTCCATTATGGTCACCATTGATGACTACCAGAAATATCCGAAGAGAAAAGTAGTCTAACAATATTTCATAAGTCAAAGAGATATTTAGATAGAGAAGCCCGTAAAGTCTAGAGAGATAAGTTTTCATAAGTAGTAATAGAATAATGATTGCTCACCCTTTCTTAAAAATGATATATTGCTTTATACAGTAATAGAGGTGGGCCCAAAATACATGGCTGGTCCCTTTTTAGCTACTCCACCCTATTATTTTATTAAGCTTAAGATTATTTGCTTTCTATTATATTAAATATCCTTAATGTTACACATTTGTTGGATCTATTTAACAAGATATATATTGGACCAAATTAACCCAATATCTTATTGGTTCGACCCACGGTACGGAATCCTGTCCTTATCAATCAAGCCAATATTTTGATATAAAAGAAGATTGTTAGTGAATTGATGATCAACGTTACAATGACCATAAATCCAATATATCGGCCCAAAGGAAGGTTGTTGGTGAATTAATGCTCATGTATTATATAATTAGTTTCAATTTGAGCCATTGAAGTCCTTTAAGAATGTTAAGTCACTCAAGATGAATATTATCTTGTTAAATACGGAACAAAATAAAATTATTCAAGGAAATTTGAAACTCCAACCTCCTTAAAAAAGTACAATTAAGAAATAGTTCCCTTAAGTAGATCCACTATATATGTAGATATTATACTGTATATTGAAGAATATAAAAGTCTACGTGGGTAACAATAAATGATTTTCACGTTTCCATAAAGTCATGAAGAGTTCAGATTCCCAATTATCAATCAACGGTATCAAGGAATAGTACAAGTCAACCAGAATTCTAAGGATAATATGGAGAGACATAAAGTGCAACTTGTAACAATAAGATATACTTCATAAAAGAATTGACTTTAAAGACCTTCTCTCAAGTTTCTTGTAGTATTAATTAAAAAAGCCATGGTAATAGAAACATACTTTACTCTAGAGTTTCATCAAATGTATTTTAAGATTATTTTTTCTTAAAAAGTGATAGTAAGGAACTTGAGAACTTTCTAATTGATGATTCAAACTACATGGTATATATTATTAAGAAATCCATTTATGGGATCATACAACTTCCTAGAATGGTACCACAACTTCCTTGAGATAATAGTCTCCATTGGTTTTGAGATAAAATCGGTTGAGGATTATGGGTATCAAAGGTTCAATGAGAATAATTTAATAATTTTAATAAGCCATTGAATATTTTTATTGCAAAAGAAGATAAATTAAATGTAAGTCAATTTTCAAAGAATTTTTTTGAGATTAGGGAAATGCAATAGACTCTATATTCTTTAGAAATTGGGAGTATGATGTATGCTCAATTTTATACAAGGTTGGGCATTGCATGTATTGTCGGGTTGTTGGAAAAGTATGTAAGTAATCCAGAGATGGTCATCTGTAAGCGGTTATAAAAGACTGTCAGGTATAAACAACAACAAAATAACACACGTTGACATATAGGAAGTCAGTATGATATGGAGATCAATTGGTATCCCGACTCAGATTTTAGTAGGTTGTGTGGATACCTTTGGTAGCATGTTATGCAACTATTCATATTAGTTAAATATACAATATTATGAAAAAATTATAAACTAACACTAGTTGTATCCACTCTATGGCAGTGGAATTTGTTAAATGTTTTAATGCGTGAGACGAACTACCATGGTTAAAAAATTAAGTCATTCTAGAATGGTAAAACCCCCCTTAAGGCTATGACGTGACAATAATTTTATAATTAAATGACAAGATATTATCTAAGTCAATATATATATATGTTTGTTAATTAGAGTGTAGAGTTGTTAATTAAGTATATAGTACATCAGAACACACTCGATAAAATCATATTATCTTAGTAAAGTAGTAATACCTATGGTTTGTAGGAAACACACCATTAGAATATATGTTGTTTGTTTAGAGGATCTTTGATTTTAGTGGAAGTTTTGTAATATGAACCAATAAATATTTGCACTTTGATTATATACACTTTGGTTTATTAAAGTATACGACGCTGTGAAATTTTATTGACATCCTCTAATTCATTAAATAGATCTCCACTTAAGTAGGACCATTTAAGAATATGTATGTGTTGATAGGGTCAGATACTTTTGGAAGGGACTCATCAATGGAGTCAGAATAATTCGAAGAGTATTCTACTTTTTACCTTTTGACTCAGTTGTACGCCTGCTAAAATAGTGATTACACTAACGGGATTTGGGCTTTTAAGTTTTCAAACCATGACCCAACCCATGACCTTAAAATGAACTATAAATATCTTAAAAGACTTCATTAATAATGGAAGAGAGAATTAACTACATTAATCAATAAACCACTCTATTATCTCACTATCATCCACAAAAATATTAAATACTTCTCTACAAACAACCAAGAATACTCTCAACCATATTTTTACCATATCAAATTGGCGACCATAATGGGAGTGGGAGCACCCGGATAACGAAATCCAAAGCTTAAAACTGTTTTCTAACTCCATCAAATAATAGAAAGTGAAATGCAAGTATATCTGCCCCCGATGGTTGAAGAGGGCCAAGTCGAAGAAAAACATATTAAAGCCTCATCTGAGAAAGATGAAAGAACTAAATAATGAGATGAGCCCACTGAATCACAAAAATAAATTGAGGCCATGAAAATATATAGAAAAGCTGAAGGAAATTTAATTGTACCAGATGATAATACCCCCAATTATCTAAAGCGGCCTTCAGAGGATAAGTCACATAAATCACAAAATTTCTAGAACAGAGCCTAAAATTAAAGGCGATTCTAGCTCTTTAGAGTCCAACAAGAGTTCTTCATCATCGTTAGACACTTCGTCATCTTCATCAAGTAGTGATTATTATCAGAAGTAGAAAAAGAAAGATAAGCATCGAGATAAGTGTCGAAGTAAGAAAAGTGCTAGTCGACGTAAAAAGTTGAAAAACCAAGATGCCTCAGGAAAAAATCATCGGAAAGATAAGAAAATGAATTATCGTGGAAAGGCAAAGAGGTCGGTTGATCGTATTGTAGACCAGGTTTTGAACGACATGTTTGTCGTCTGATCCGAACCATGTATATTTGCTAATTCTGGTGAAATCCTTCGGTTTGGCCAGGGGCGTAATTAGAGGCAATCCTCTTTATCAACATATATTTTATCCGGACACCTCCATAGATGTCTTGATGTCTCCAAAATGGATAAGTACAATTAAAAATATGAATAATCACTTAGAGAATTTTTTTAAAAAATTATGATGAGTTTTCACGATGATGATAAGTTGTTCTGTCAAGGGTTTTGTCAAAATTTCAAAGACAATACTTTAAAGTGGTAAAATAGGCTTCTGAAAGGGTTAATTAAAACTTTTGATATGTTCTGGATGACCTTCCGAAGGCAACTTGTGGGAAGCAAGAAGCTCAGAGATACCATAATTCATTATCACCAACTTGCTACTGAAAGTTCAAAGGAATACGTTAGCCAATTTGTGAATACCAAAATGGATTTGGTTGATTGTTACGAATATGTGGTTATAATCTCTTAGGAAAGGGTTGTTATTCGGAGATTTGGTGGATACGGTTACTAGAAAGAAAGCAGAGACTTGGGGTGGCTTGTGAAACCAAGTCGGAAAATATTACTGTAGAAGAAACTAAATTGTTAAGGAAACCTCGACAAATAAACCTCTCGCAATCGCATCAGAGCCATATGCTGGTGGTCAGTCCCAGGTTTCTTCCAATAATAGTCCATGAGAGTCTGCTCAGGGTTCTAGCTGGCCCATGTCAAATCAATCTCAACAGTCTAAACCAAGGGGAAATCAGTGGGTTCAGCCTAACTATTTTTCTTAACTAACTAAAAATATGGCAACAATTTACGATAGGGCCAAAGGCCATGTACAATTCCAAAGGCCTTTGCCGATCCAAACCCCAAAAGAAAACCGAAATACTCGTGTTTGCAGATATCATAAAGACATGAGACATGACACAAAATATTGTATAGCCTTGAAACAATAAATTTAGATGTTGATTGAAAATGAGAAATTGACGACTTTTATCAAATGACAAGGATCAAATAGACCTGAGCCTAACACTGGCAGAAAGCAAGCTGTTTTGCCCGTTGTTCGAAGGCTAGATATAGAAGCTCTTAAAGAAGAACACACTATGGTGATTATGGGGCACTTCGATATGGATTCATAATATTTGGATCTAGATCCGGACCAAGGTCATGTGAATATGATAAGTGAAGGAAGTGTAAGGGTTTTTAGGTTATGTCAATTATTTGAATCATTAACCATATTTGGAGGAGATACAATGTCGAAACCTTTGAGCTATTCCAGAAAGAGGCACATAGGCATTTTAAATGATCAATTAGAAGGAAAAATGTCTACTCATTTGTATCAAGAACATGCACCATTTATAGTTTTGATGAAGATGATCTAAGAAATATTGTTGCGCCGCATAAAGATGATGTGATAATATGGGAATCTATTAAAGGAACAAAAATCTGAAGGATTCTAATCGATACAAGCAGCTAACGTATTATTTTTGTCTACTTACAAGAAAATGAAGAACCAATATGTTATTCAACATTTGAATCGAACAATAATAGTATTTACAGGAAACTCTACAGATGTAATCAGGGAATTTGAAGGAGAGAAAATTCTTGGCAATGGGCCATTTAAGAAAACTATGAGAGTGTTGTTTTTCAAACCCCTTATAATGGTATTTTTGGAAAGTCTTGACTTTTAAGGATGCATTCTTTTTCATCAATTGTTCATCAATGGTTAAAATATGTTGTTGGAGGCCAAGTCAGAGTAGTTCGGATTAGTAAAAAAGTAGGAAGAAAGTGCTACGTTAACACTTGCCCCAAAATCTATTGACTCTATAGCTGCTAAACAAGAATATCAGTTACTAGGGTTTTATTTGGATTATAACCATGTAGATGATCTGAGGGAGACTCCTAGTGCAGTTATTCCCATTGAAGAGGTAAAAATTCGTAGTTTGGCCCATGGAAAAAATATTAGGGTTGGGTTTAAGTTACCAATATATTTAAAAGAAGAATTGTTGATCTTTTTGTCCAAGTTTTTACATGTGTTTTCCTGGTGAAGTGAAAATGTAATAGGCGTGCCAGCCAATATTATATGTCACAAATTATCATTACGATTAGACGTATGCCTTGTAATTCAAAGAATAAGGGAATTTTCTGGAAACAAAATATGAAGCAATTTGTAAAGAAGCAGATCAACTAACAAAAGTAGGTCATATAAGGGAATCTCAATACCCATTATAGACATCAACCTGGGTGCTGGTAAAGAAGAAAAATGGCCAATGGCGAATGTGCATTGATATTACCGATCTTAGTAGGGATTATTCTTAAGATCCATTTTAGTGCCTCAGAGAATCCAATTGGTAGATTCTAGCTCTGGCAACAGATTATTATCTTTCATGAATGATTTTGGTGCTTACAACCAGATCAAAATGGATATGAAGGATCAAGATCATACTACATTTATCACCCATTGGGGGATACCTTGTTACAAGGTGATGCCTTTTGGTTTAAAGAATGTTGGGGCTACCTATTAGCGTTTAGAGAACAATGCATTTGCTAGCCAGATTGGCAGAAATGTAGAGGTATATATTGATGATACGATAGTGAAAAGTACAAAGTAGGAAGACATTTGTCTGATCTCAAAGAAACTTTCTCCAACTTATAAGCCGTTAATTTAAAGCTGAATCCAGAGAAGTGTACTTTTGGTGTGCGATCCAGAAATTTTTTAGGCTATATCATCAATGAAAAAAGGATTTAAGAAGATCCAGCATAATAGACGTGTTATTAATCATGGACCCCTCAGATCTACTAAATAAGTCCAAGTTTTAATTGGAAGATTGACAGCCTTGAATCGATTTGTGTCAAGATCATGAGAGAAAAGTGCACAGTTATTTGTTTAAACTAGTAAAAAGAGAAAGATTTTTATGTTTATTTGGTTGTCTCGGATCACGCTGTAAGTGCAGTATTAGTTTGGCCTATTGATAATTACCCTCATGTGGTGTATTACATTAGTAAAACTTTGTTAAATGCGGAAACAAATATCTAAGGTTAGAAAAGTTAGCTCTAGCTTTCGTAATAACAGCCAGAAAAATAAGGCCCTATTTTCAAGCGCATTCTATTATGGTGTAAACTTATTTTCCATTCAAAAGTATGCTGCAAAAGCCAGATATATCGGATTGAACGAAGAAGTGGTCTATCGAATTGGGGGATTATGATATTTATTTTCCCCCTTAAACAACAATCAAGGCAAAAGTTGTAGCACACTTCTTGGTTGAATTCCTTCCCTATCGGTCTTATATGGAAACCCCTACCATTAAGCCCGAAAAATATTGGGTGGTTCTAATATATGGGGAATCAGTATGTTGGGATGTGGGCATGAATTAGTTTAATTTCCCTCTTTAGGGATTCGATGTATCAAGCTATCCAGTTTGGTTTTAAGGCATCTAATAATGAAGCTGAATATAAAGTCATAAACAACTCCCCGGTCTTTGCCGCCCCTTTCATTGTATAACACCTTATCTATGGCTGTTTTAAAATCATGACACGGGGGATTGGATTTTGCTCCAAGAAATGGAGTCTTGATCTTCAAGATTTCTCCAAATCCTTCCGATTTCAATCATAAATAACTTAGATACACATCAATCCAAGAAAGTAGATGATTCGTATGACTCTATGATGGAAACCTCTACCATTGGTCAGTCTCCAACAAATCAATTTTGAATCAACATCCACCAACGTAAGAACACCACCTTCCAATGTCTTTTATCGGCCAACTCTCATCAAAGTCACATTTGAATCAGCCATATAAATCGACAGATTATAATCCATCATCACCTGTAGACTTTCCTCCCCTAAGGAACATCAAATCACCTCAAAATTCAGTCATGGATCCAAATGGCCAATACATGCATTTAACAAACAACCAATCTATGAACTACATAGTTTTCAACCCATAAAATCATATGCTAATGTATTACACCTTGTCACACAACAAATCATTCATGAAGATGTCATAATTGAAGACAACAAATATTATACATCACTTAAATTCCAAGCCAAGGATAAAGACAGATTAGACAAATTCGCCAAAACTACATTGATTGGAAAATTCTCACTAGGAAAACCATCAATGCCAGAAATCCATACCTTTTTTAAATATTTAAAACTACATGGAACATACAACATCGCAACTTAGGATATTGGACATATTATGATAGAGCTGGACATGAAAGATGATCCAAAACGAATATGGTACAAAAATGTTTGGAAAATAGGAAAGTACACCACACACTTACTAAAATGGTGTCCAAGTTTCACAACTAAAAGGGAAATTTAGGTTTCCCCACTCTGGATATCATTCCCACATATTTCAGTAATAATGTACAATGAATATTCGATCAACACAATAGCCAAATATTTAAGAAATCCAATAGATATATGGGTTCCCAAAAAGAATCAAGTTATATATAAAAATTGCAGAGTATGCACAAAAATCGATCGATCTTGCCAAGAAACCCTTTGACAAGTTATGGATTAGCTTTGGAAAATCAGATGGCTTTTGGCAGAAAATTGTATATGGCCCAAGACCTCAATACTGCTCATATTGTCATCATATAGGGCATAATCAAAAGAGATACAAGAAGCACACAAATAATACAAAATCGCAGGAAGAAAGCATCCTTGCAACAGAGAAACTATCCAGGAAAATCATTGAGCCCATATGGATTTCAAAACATCCAAAGATTAAATCGTTAATCATCAAAGAAACAGTTGAAGAAGCACAAGACACCACCAGCAAAAACAACCCTAAGGAAATTTGCAAAGCAATGGTTAGAGTAAAAGAAAGTCAGTTTTAGAGAAAAATCTGGGAACCAATAACCAAGCGATACCTTTAATTCACAATGATACAACAATTCAAGATGATGATATCATATAATCCTTGAACACTATTGACATTGGAATGAATATTACTGACAATAAAGGTTCTTCTTCACCTCATGACCCTCCCTCCCCAAAACAAACATTCACATGAAGTCTTCCTTCTTCTCCTCATGCCCATAACCAGACAAAACTGACTTCAAGCCTGTACTGACAACGAAAACCAGAAAATTGATTGAAAAGCAAGCAAAAACATTAAATTTAGGCAAAGTTGATCAACACAAAATGTCAATTAGACCTCAAACTCGATAATAATCCAAATGTATATTGATGAGTTCGGATACTTCAGACATAGCGTACCAGTTAATCCGGACATGGGTAATTCGGACCATAACACACCACTAAGAAATCCAGACGGGACAAATGTAAAACACCTTTTGACTAAGTTATTTGCTAATCTACTTAAAAGACTAATGGGTCCTTAAACTTGACCCGGTTTCACAACTTGACCGGGTAAGCCCATGGATCATTAAATTAAGAGTATCAATACCCCAACCACTCTCATTAATGAGGGTGATCAACATTTAATACAAGCAGGTTGCTTAATTATCTCACTACTCCTCACAGTAAACACAAAATACTTCAAACTTACCAAAATATTTTACCAAACTACCCCCAGCCCAGAATAAACCAAACCAAATTAGAGACCACCATTGGAATACAAAGGTTCTTGAATTTTCCATTCAAAACAATTAAAAAGAGCCAGTTCGGATGGATCCGAACGAGCAAGGAACCCCACCTCCTATGGTGGAAACGGTTGAGGAAAACAAGGAATACACCATTGAAGAGCGAGATAAGTTGCGAGCAGAAATAGAGGCGTTGAGGGCCATTAAACAAGCCGAAAAAGGTATCAGGGATAAATAAGGGGCATCATCTATTCATCATACTGACAACCATGGGGAGAATGATCCATCAATAAAAACTCATCTGAGTTCAAAAAAGACTCACATCAGCTCTAAGAAGACACATCGGTCTAAACCTGTTGAAAGTTCAGATTCAGAGTCCTCCAATAGCTCTTCGAATGAGGCTGAGCTTGAGGAATCTTTGCCATCAAGTAGTGACGAAGGGAGATCCATAAAAAAGATGAAGCTAATAAAAAAATATTCAAGAAAGAGGGATAGGCATGGTAGGCTTAAAAGGCATCTGGGTAAAGGGTCATCCCACAAGCATGCTGATCAGTTGCTGGTTGATCCTTTTGCTTTTCACACCGAACCATGTATTTTCGCAACACCTAATGAAGACACAGTCTTTAGTCGTAATAAGAACTGGAGGCAGTCACATTTGTCTGCCAAAATACTGTCCGAAAACCTACCCAAAAGATTGGACAACTCAAAAATGGAGAAGTATGATGGAACTTAAGATCCGGACAACCATATGGAGCAATTCAAGAATTTCATGATGAATTTTGATGATGATGATGATGACAAACTTTTGTGTAGAGAATTCTCTCAAACTTTTACGCGAAGGGCTCTTAAGTGGTATAATAGCTTACCCTAGGGGTGTATTAGAAACTTTGATACATTCCGGGTTACCTTCCGAAGGCAATTTGTTGGGAGTAAAGAGGTGAAGGGAAATGGAGATACCATATTCCATTGTGCCCAAGAACCAAACGAGTCTTTAAAGGATTATATAAGTCGATTCGTGAATACAAAGAACGGATTAACAGATTGCTTCGAACATGTGGCAATCGCTTCTCTAAGACAAAGGTTGAATCCTGGGAACTTGGCTGATTCGGTGACCAGGAAGAAAGCATGACATGGGGTGGCCTGTTGAATCAGGTGGGAAAGCAGATTAATGTGGAAAAAACCAAGAAAACCAGGGTGCACCGTCAAGTGAGGTCTACCACAATAGCTCGGAACCAGTCTGGATATAAGGCTTAGGAGACCGGACAAGGGTCCAACCGGACTAAACAAACTCAGTCCAACCAGAATCAGTCCCAAAGCCAGCAATCAAGAGGTAAAAGAGGTCCTTGGGTTTAACCGGAGTGGTTTGCAGAGTTAATGGAGAATGTGGCCACAATATATTATAAGACCAAGGATGAAGTCCATTTCTGAAAACCGGCGACAATGCAGTCTCCCAGAGAAAGCCGAAATACGTTTTTTTACCAATACCATAATGATATAGGCCATAATACTCAAGACTGCATAGCATTAAAACGGGAAGTGAAAAATCTTATTGAAAGAGGCAAGCTGGGAGCTTATGTCAAAAGAAGAAGTAAAAACAGGTCTGACAGTGCTCCTCGGACGGGCCCTACAAACAATGTGGGAATATCTGCTCAAGAAGGGGCAATGGTGATTTTTGAAAGATTTGATGTTGATTCTAAGTAAATAGATCCAGATCCAACTCGGAACAAAATAGGGGTCATAACAGAGCAAACCAAGACGGTGTCCGGACTGATCAGTTTCTTTGAGTCGCTCACCATCTTTGGAGGAGATATTGTGACAACACCCACTCATTCATCAAGGAAGAGTCATGTACATAGTTTGGCCACTAAGTTGGAAGGGGGAATGTATTCCCAACAGTGCTAAACCCTTTTTCTATTCATAGTTTTTGATGAGGATGATTTGAGAAATATTGGTGGGCCTCATGAGGATGCGGTGGTGATAGGAGCATCTATTGGGGGCAATTATACCCGCCGGATTTTGATAGATGCAGGAATTTTGGCAAACATCCTCTTCCTAAGCTCCTACAAGAAGATGAGGAATCTGACCGTTATTCAACACTCAAACAGAACCATTGTGGGCTTCACAGGGAGCTTTGCGGATGTAATTGGGGAATTTGAGGAAGAAGTGTTATTGGGAAATGGGCCCTTTAAAAAGATGGTGAGGGTGCTATTCGTTGTGGTAGATTACCCCACATCCTATAATGAGATTTTTGGGAGGTCTTCGCTTTCTAGAATGCATGTTGTGGCCTCAACGGTCCATCAATGTTTGAAGTATACAGTTCAAGGGCAATTATGTGTTGTCCGAAGTAGTCAGAAGATAGCCAGGGAGTGCTATACAACTACTCTTGCTCCTAAGACTTTGGAAGTAGTTCAGATTAATGAAGATTAGCAGTTACCGGAGCCTTTTGAGCGAGAGAGTGAGATTGATGACCCCAGAGAGGCTCCTAATGTTATAATACCAGTTGAAGAAATTGAAACCCACTCTATTGTAGAGGGTATAAATATCAAGACTGGTTCCAAAATGGCGCCAGATTTGAAAAATAAATTGTTGTCCTTTTTACTAAACAATCATCATGTCTTTGCTTGGTGCAATAGTGATGTAACCGGAGTTCCTGCAAGCGTTATCTCACTCAAGTTTTCAATCTGTGGTGATGTTGCACCTATTGTGCTGGAAAAGGAGAGCTTTTTCTATGGAAAAAATTGATGTGATAGTCCAAGAGGTTGATTGGCTTACCATGATGGGACACATAAAGGAGTCCCAATATCCTTTATGGACCGCCAATCCGGTGTTAGTCAAGAAAAATAACGGAAATGGCGTATGTGTATTGATTACACTGACCTTAACAGAGCTTGCCCAAAAGATCTTTATCCAGTCCCCCGGATAGATCAGTTGGTAGACTCAACGTCTGGCAACAAGTTGATGTTCTTCATGGATGCTTTCTCTGGGTACAACCAGATACAGGTGGATCCGAAGGATCAAGATAATACTACCTTTATAACAGACAGAGGTCTCCATTGCTACATGGTGATGCCTTTTGGGTTAAAGAATGTTGGGGCTACTTATCAGAGGTTGATGAACAAAACATTCGCTAGTCAGATTGGCAGAAATATGGAGGTATGCATAGATGACATGATGGTTAAAAGTCTGGAGGAGGATTTACATATAATTGATTTTCATGAAACATTTGCTAATTTGACAGTTGTGAATTTGAAACTAAATCCAAAAAAATGTGTCTTTGGGGTTCGATCTGGAAAGTTTATGGGTTATGTGATAAGTGACAAAGGAATACAGCCCGATTCGGATCAACTTAATGCCCTGTTGGAAATGGATCCTCCTCGGAATATTAAAGAAGTCCAGAGGCTCACTGGAAGGTTGACTGCCCTAAACCGTTTTATTTTAAGGACTTCAGATAAATGTGCTCTGTTTTTCTAAACTTTGAAGAATGCTAAATATTTTAAGTGGTATCCCTCAAAAGATTACTACAGACAATGGGCCACAATTTGATAACAAAGATATGGAGGATTTTTGTGCTTCCAGAGGTATTCAGCATTGTTTTTCTTCTCATTTCCATCCACAAGAAAACGGCCAGGTTGAAGTTGCCAACATTACTATTTTCTGGATTAAAAAAGAATCTAGAAGGAGCTGCGGGGAAGTGGCCAAGCTATTTGCAAACTACTCATCGGGATGCTACACAAGAGTGTCCTTTTGCTTTAGTGTATGGAATGGATGAAATTACCCCCATAGAAGCTACCCTAACATCATACAGAGTCCACAATTATTCCGAACAAGCTAATGAGATAGCAATTAGGAATAAATTGGACTTAATTGAAGAAAGAAGGGTTAAAGGTCACTTAAGAAGAACTCACTACCAAGGTTTGATGATGAGCAAATTTGCTTCCAAGGTCAAAAGAAGATATTTTCAACTAGGAGATAACGTGTTAAGAAAAGTTTTCTTACACACTAAGGAGAAGCAGTTCGGTAATTTGGCTCCGAAATGAGAAGGCCCCTATGAGGTCTGTGAAAATCTCAAACCTGGGACATATAGACTCCAGGACAAAGAAGGGAGAGTTTTGAAGCACCCATGGAATATTGAACATCTCAGGTTATATTTAGAGTAAAATCTTTTATGTAAATATCTACTTGTTAAATATCAATGTAAATATTAGGGAACATACTCTTTCCCACTCTGGTGGCACGGGGAGGTTTTAATGAGGTGTCCGGTCTTTTATTCAATAATATGTGATGCCTTCATAAAACAAACAAAGTGGTTTTACTACAAACCTTGGGTCTTTAGTGGATTAGATAAACTTGATGACCATTAAATACATATCATCGGAGATATTAAACACTCTCACTTTAATACTTCTGAAATTCTAGAGGCTACTTAAACATTAGCCATGAAAAATTTAAAGAAAAGTATTAAACAAAAGAAAGTTTGATGAATTAAACCTATTCGGACTTGAACCAAACAAGAAAACAAAACATGTCTTGGCCATCCAAGGACTTCAGGTTTTCAAAAGACCTATTCAGACTTTAACAAAATAGTACAAAATGTGCCTTGGCTATCTAAGGACTTTAACTGTTTCGAAAGACAAAAAAATAATATATGATAAAACCTTAGGGCTTGTTTCCTTCGGACGTTCCTTCACCACCACCACATTTTTAGGAATTTTGAGTTCGACACTCGAACTCCCACAAGTTCCCTCTTCATCATTAGTAGTGGAATCGATTCCACTGGAGTAGTTGCGTCTGTCACCATCTGCTAGAGTATGAAATGGGATTTCTTCGTAATCCACATACTTTCAGACGGTACCCAGGGTCCTCTTCGGAAATGTCTCGTGGAACAGCAGCACCATGTCAGACTTGATCCCATCATCTTTTTTTTTCTAAAGATTCTATTACTTTGTTAGTATACTTATCAATGCTCACTTGGATAGCTTGCTCCTGCTGGCTCTTTAATTCCTCATTTTCCTTGGTCATTTCCGAAACAGTGCTCTCTAGTTTAGTCTTCTCATCGGTTAAGGTTTGAATGGCACCATCCTTGTTCTTCAATTCCTCTTTCAACATTGTGAGGTCTTTTAGAGAAGATATTTCTAAGTTAGAATACTTAGTCTGGAGCTCAATTGTGGCTGCTTCCGATGTGGCTAACTTAGTTTCCAAATCCTCATTGTCCTTCTTCAGTGCCTCCATCTCCTTCTTCAGTTCCTCTATACTTTGCTGAGCGTTTAGAAGACTGTTTGACAGAGATTGTTTGTCAGAAGTGAGGGAGTTGATAAGGTTGGTCTGACTTTTCACCTGCCTTTCCAGATAAAATATTGGCCGGATATGACCGAGGAGGGAGTGGCTCAGGATATCTTGCTCTCCAGAAACGGAGAAGGATTTACCATTGAAGATCACCATATTGGAAGAACTGGAGGGACGGTAGGGACCTGCAAAATCATCATTCTCAGAATTATTAAAATACAAATCAATATCTTGAAGGACACTGATGTCCACTTCATCATTCCCTCCCCCAGCAATCTCTCCGGACTGGAGATCTGTTGGGATTTTCTCTTGCAAGGTAGGATCAGTTGGGGCTGGTGGAGGTTGGATTTCTGAAGGACGAAGAATTATTTTTTCTCCCAGGGTAACCTTCTTCATCTTAGTAGCTTTCTCATCAGTACTGGCCCTCCGTTTCCAGTCTTTCTTAGAAGGCTTTGGTGGGTTCTGTGATCCTCCAGCCTCCCTCACTGTTTCAACCTCTACTGCTTTCAGCAGGGCTGCATCAATTCCCACCTGATTACCCGAACCAGTCCCTTCTGTAGCTGCTTCAACCAACTCTGCTGCAACTTTCTTCTTTTTGTTCTTCATCTTGCTACGAGCTTAGCTCTGGAAGGTAAGAAAAGCTTCCCATCCTTGGCCTCTATCCTTTTGAGAATAACGCCAGGTGAAGGAAGGTGTAGTTAGATCTTCCCATGTGAGGTCTCTCCGACCTGTAGTGTTCCACAAATAGGACCTCACAAAATTTCCCGAAGTAAAGCAATTATGGAAGGCATTCCCCCAGTGCTCCGAAGCACATGCATTGAGTTTTGCATAGGTCTTTTTCCCCTCCTCCAAGTATTCGGTGAACTCCTTCGGTAGCACTGAAAAGGAATAACAAGCTATTTAGAATAGTAAAACTTATAATTTAAAAAAAATACTTGGAAGACAAGGAGAAGAAATGAAATTACCAGTGCTTTTCCACCTGCTAGTCAACATGCTAGGGTTGGTGTTGGACCTAATCTTCCTACCGTTTTCCCATGTTCCACTAACGGACAGGAATTGTATCCTCCAATTCTTTTCGGAGTCCAACAGGTCGTCCACAACTTTGAAGTCATTCCCCATGTTGTGATGATAGAATGAAATCTGATGGTTCTTGCACAAGCTTGCTACAGTAGTAAACTGCTCCATCAGAAGTGGGATCTTGGACAACCTTGATGCCATGATACAGGCAAGGAGAGAGTACCAGGCATTGGGGCTTAACTGGCTAGGGAAAGTTTAACCAAGTGAAAATATTTAACAATCTCTGGGTCTAAAGGGAACCGGAGTCCCAATTTAGAACTTTGGTAAATATTACCACCTCATTTAGCTTGCAATCCATAGGAGTTTCCGGAGTATAAGGTATTCTTACCTTTACAGACTCCGGAATTCCCCATTTGGTCCGAATTCGACCCAGCTCAGCTGTATGGGTGTAGATATAATTGATGTTTTGCAAGGCCAACAGATATTTGACGATAACGTGTTTAAAACAAGGGCCTACCTTGCCATCTAAGCACTCCGGAAGCGAGTCCGGATGAGTCATGCATATATTTACCTTACTCTTGCCCTTCTTATCAGAAGCAGCATCTCCTGTTTGACCTGATACCTCGGTCTCGAAGGGGGGCTCCTCGATGATGTCTTTCATAATCTCTTCCATCAATGTGGTCAATGTGGAAGGTTTTCAGTTGCCTTAGAAGAAGGGGGGGGGGAGTTAGTTTCTTGCACATAAGGCTGTTCGGGTGGTTGAGTGCTTGTTGCCTCTGAAGGCCTAGTGTCTGGTTGAGGTTGGGATCCAGAGGGCTTGGCCCGTGAAGCTGCTTTAGATATCTCTGATCCGGAGGGTTTTGGCAGTGAAGGTGTGGATTGGGTTTTGGTTTGGCGGGTCGTCCGGCGAGGGGTTATCTTCTCCGGAGACTTCTCAGTATCATAACCCATATCAATTAAGGAAGAGGATTTTCTGATACTTGAAACGGCTTTTTCTTTAGGTATAGAAGGTTGGGACTCTTGAACAGATGAACCAAAAGGGAGGGGTGAAAGGTTTGGTTTGAAAGAAAGCTTTTGGGCCTAGGGTTTTTGGAAGAGGATGACCCTTCATCAACGTCCTGAGTTGGTTCACTAGTTTTCTCACCTTGAGAAACTAGGAGGCCGGCGGCGATACGATACCCTCTTTCTACCTTCCTCGCTCTCTCTAACTCTGACAAATTCAATCAGCCATCTTTCACTAAAGCACTTCTGGTTGTGAACATAAAATCTCTCAAGAACGATTTGAAGGTAAAAATGAATATATCTCTAGAAAATCTGAGTGTGGAAGACAATGAAATAGTTGAGAGTATTTATATAACAATAAAAAGTAACAGTTACGTAGGAGAAGTTGAAGAGGGTTTTTGTAATGATTAAAGGTTGCGCATACGTGTGTAGAATCAAAAGCCTAGGTAACTTTCTAGACTTAGTGGGTGCGCTGATCTAGGAAAAATAACGGCTCGTAGGTCGAACAAAATATTGACATGTGTCCCACGATCCAAGAAGAAAACTCTTAGAATTCTTGAAAGATAGACCAGTCCTGATGAATTTCGAACTGGGTTTGATGAGGGAGAATAAAAGATGTATGGGAAAATTGTAAGGAAGTATTTTTATTGGGAAGTATTGTAAAAAAGAATAATAGAAGTAGTTATTATAAATAAGTGAGGAAATATGGGGACTAAATGTGTAATAAGGTAGGAATTAAGTTGTGTGTGGGGCCTATTATTGTACTATAAAAGAACCACACACGAGTGGATAATCTGATGGATTAATAGATAATTACTTTCTCTCTCTATGTGGATTAGTTGTTACTTTCTCTCTCTAAAAAGGCTCCTTAACAAAGAACTTAATATTATTTTGACACTAAAATATTCTCGTAACACAAAATTACCCTAGAGTTGTTTCTGAATTCTTCAGGGTTAATGTAAAAAAAAAAACTTCTTAGTTCGGACGAACACGAGCAGATCAGATGAAGTTGACATTGACTTAGTAGATTTTTTAACCATACCGAAGATATTTAGCAAGGCCTAAAAAAGAGGATACTGATGAGTTCGGATAGTTCAGACACAGCCTACCAGTTAATCAGGACTAGGGTAATTCGGACCATAACATACCATTAAGAAATCCGGACAAGACAAATGTAAAACACCTTTTGACTAAGCTATTTGCTAATCTACTTAAAAGACTAATGGGTCCTTAAACTTGACCTGGTTTCACAACTTGACCCAGTAAGTCAATGGATCATTAAATTAAGAGTATAAATACCTCAACCACTCTCATTAACCACTCTCATTAATGAGGGTGGTCAACATTTACAAGTAGGCTGCTTAATTATCTCACTACTCCTCACACTAAACACAAGATACTTCAAACTTACCAAAACACTTTACCAAACTACCCCCAGCCCAAAATAACCAAACCATATATAAATATTTTATGTTGGAATGCTCGAGGGATAGGAAATAAAGAAACCAGAAGAAGGCTGAAACACTTATCAAAATCTGAAAAAAAAATCAAATTCCTCGCAACCCAAGAACCAATGATTGACAACATTCACCTACCAAAAGTTTGAAGTCTATTAAGATTCAACAAGTATATGACAACTATCTCAAACAAAATATGGGTCTTATAGTCATAGGAATTCGAGATTCAACTCCTTGAAAATTTCGAACAGTTACTCTATGTCAAGGTAACTCATATAACTCAATCTAAAGAATTTTTTAATATTTATGGTATATGTAAATTATTACTAGGACTTAAGACTAGATTTATGGAGAAATTTGAGAATGGTATCAATTCACACAAGAAAATGACTTGTGATGGGTGATTTCAATTTTATCACTAACCACTCAGAGCAACTCTCTTGCTCTACTTTATGCCTAAAAAACATTGATGAATTTAATGATGCAATGACTAATTGTCACCTAATGGATACTGGATACACATGCTCAAAGTTTACATGGACTAACTCCCATAAAGGAAAGAGACTTGACATAGTCCTCTACAACAGATCATGGAGTAACTACTTTGAATATACTTGGGTTCAACATTTGTCAAAGAGTGGTTCTGATCCCAGTCATATCTGGATAACAATTTCAGACTATTCAAAGATCTGTAAGACTTCATTCAAGTTTCAAAACATGTAGCTGTTGCATCCAGACTTTAATATCATGCTAGAATCTAACTAGAAAGAACCTATGCAAGACAACCCTATTCAAGTCATATGGAAGAAACTAAAAATACTCTAAATTAAGCTGAAAGCGTGGAACAAAGACACTTTTGGTAACATTTTCAGTGCAATCAAGCAAGCATAAGGGGAGGCTCAATACTTTGAAAATGATGTAAATACTCAAATACAATTCAGAACAAAATAAACTTATCAAAGGCAAAGGATTCTCACCTCCACTATTTAGCCAGATAAGAGATGTTCTGGGAAAAAAAATGTAGTGTCGACTGGACAAGAAATGGGGACAAGAATACATCTCATTTCAGAATTTTGTTTTTAAAGAAAAAGGATAAATAAAATTAACATAATTCTAGATGGTAATACCTGGATTGATCAACAAGAAGACTTGGAAAAATCAACAGTTCACCATTTTTCTAAACTTCTATCAAATGAAGAAAATGTTGAATTAATGCTCCTCCTTACTGATGCAGAGATATTCACATTAATAAATGCTTTAAATTCATCCAGTGTTGCAGTAATAAATAGATTTAATTCCACTTTGTTTCAAAAATGCTGGCCAATTATATGCAAGGACTTATGTGAAGCAGTCACGACTTTCTTCAAAGGTTACAAAGTTACCCAAGTTGTTTTCTGTATTATAATATATCTTGGTGTGGACTATTTTCAGCTGAGGGTAATTTGGTCAAGTGTTTTGTGGTGTTTCAAAGGTATTTAATGTTTAAGTGGTTTGTAGTGAGAGATTTGAGCTGCCTGGTTGTATTAAATGTTCATTATCCTCAATAATGAAAGTGGTTGGGTATTTATACCCTTAATTATGGGCCTCATGGGTTTTATTGTCAAACTCATGAAACCGGGTCGAATTCAAAGACCCATTAGTTTATTAAGCAGGTTGGTAATTAGCTTAGTCATAAAGTGATTAGTTTTTAATTCTTTAGTCTTGTTCGGATGGTTCAGTGGAAGGTTTTTGTCTGAATCGCCCCTGTCCGGTTTCTACAATGAATGGTGACAAAATCCGGACTCATTAGTAGCCCCTTTTTTAGGTTATGCTCGAAGGCCTTTGGAAAGACCTGAAAAATAGCTCATGAGTTCTCATAACAATGTCCGGACGGATTCGATTTGTGTAAGGGTTTTATCCGGACTGGCAAAAACTCTCAAAAGCTTAAAGGTTTTGTAGAGATCGTGGGACACGTATCTCTTTTTGATTTGTCTCACCAGCCGTTTTTCTCCTAGAACGGCGCTCCCACTCATTTCATAAAATAACCTGTTCAATTAATGTTGGTGACATCAGCGTCGTCTTTAATCATTACTCCCATCTTTTCGTATTCTCCTAGGTTTCAAGGCATCTTTTGTCTCTTTAGTATAAATTAACCCATTTTTCACTGTTTTACCATCTTCATCATCTTCTCACTTTTAATCCTCAAAAGATTTTATCTCTCTTTTGCAAAAAAAAACCCTTTTTTGGTGTAAGTTTATGTTTACAGCAAGAGACGCACTTGTAAAAGGTGGGTGGCTTAACTTGTCGGAGTTAGAGAAAGCTCAAAAGGTCGAACGATAAAGGCGTATTGCTGCAGGCCTCCAAGTTTCTCCCATCGACAAATCAGAAACACCAAGTTTAGAGCCCGATCGAGGCTCGTCTTCTGCCAGGAGTTCTAAACCCAGAAGGTTATTCCAACCTAGTCTTTCACCAATCGTCTCAGGCTCATCGCTCCAGGAATCAGAGACTACTGTTGAACCAGAACAAGCAGTTACAAGTACCAAAAGACCCTCCCCATTCATTGCCATGGGATCGGATGCTGACATGTCTCCAGAAACGCTGATAAATCGACGAAGAGGCCGTCTAGTAAAAGGTCAGGTTGTCGCTCAACAATCTAAATCTCCATAATCCATGCCTTCTAAGTCTGGGGCCAAAGATAAAATTACAGGGTCAGAAGCACCCATAAAGGTTCCTAAGGACAAACCGTCCGGTCTGGAAGCGACCAGTTCAAGCCTTCAAAACGAACCCTCCAGATCTGAGCCCCAACCGGCTCCATACCACAAGAGGAAAGCAATGCTCAGCCGTCCGGAGGGCTTACTGAGCCAACGACTAGCACTTCTCTCCCAAAAACAACTGATAATCTTTCCATGGTAATGGAAGACGTAATGGAGGACAGTGTTGAAGAAGCCCCTTTTGAGACCGACGTCTCCGGGCAGACGAGTGAGGTTGCCATCATCAAGAAGAACAAGGGAAAATAGAAGCTATGTTTAAAACACTCGGATCTGCCGGAGTGCCTTGTAGGAAAGGTGGGACCTTGCTTCCACAAAGTGAGTGTAAAGTACCTGCTAGCCATGCAGAAGATCAATTATACTTTTATTCACACAGCTGAACTGGGCCGGATCCGGACGAAGTGGGGGATCCCAGAGAATGTTAAAATGAGGATACCGGTTGATCCGGAGACGCTAATGGATTGCAAGCTCAGTGAGATAGTTTTCTACACTGAGTTATTCAACTGGGGGCTTAGGTTTCCCTTGGACCCAGAGATCGTTAGATATTTCCATCTGATAAAGCTCTGCCCAAGCCAACTGAGCCCCAACGCTTGGTTAACACTTATGGCCTGCATCATGCCCTCCAGGCTCTCCGGAATCCCACTTCCGATGGAGCAGTTTGCTGTTGTGGCCAGCCTTTGCAAGAACCACATCATCCCCTTCTATCATTTTAACATGGACAATAATTACAAAGTGGTGGATGACTTGCTTGAGTCGGAGAAGAACTGGAAAACTCAACTTTTGTTTATCAGTGGTGCTTGGGAGAATGGGAGGAAGATTAAAGCTGGTGACAACCCAAGCATGCTCATCAGCAGATGGAAAAGCACAGGCAAATATTTCATCACATGTTTCTACCTTTTCTTATAACAAGTTTGTTTGTTTAACTTCTCTTCCTTTGTTCTTTGGTAGTGCTGCCGAAGGAGTTTAATGGCTACTTAAAGGAAGGGTAGACTACTTGCACCAAGCTAAATGCTTGGACTGCTGAGAAATGGGGAAATCGCTTCCATAACTATTTCACTGGAGGGAACTTGGTAAGATCCCATCTCTGGAATACAACCGGCCGGAGAGACTTATCTTGGGAAGAGTTAACCACTCCACCCCCTTTGGAGGTAATTCTCAAGAAGACAGATGCAAAGGATGGAAAGCTAGCCTTGCCGGGCAGAGCTAAAGCCCCAAGCAAAATGAAGGGAAAGAAAGGCAAGGCTAAACAAGGCGTGGTTGAGGTCAACCCAGGTGGTGTTGAGGAAGCTGTCCCAGCAAACCCGGGTGACTTTCACACCGAGAGGGCGCCGGAGGGGACATCAACATCGATGGAGTTGACATCAGTGGGCTTCAAGGAATTGGTCTTTACTTTGAAGACCTTGAGAAGGATGACTTCGCTGGCCGTTACCTCCTCCAAGCTCTTCGAACAACGTCACTTTCAACGGTATATCTTTTTCTGTTTCAGGTGAGAGAGACATTGTCACCCACTCCTTGTTAAGCAACATTCAGCCAGTGCTCAACTTGGAGAAGCAAGTGCGAAACCAATCAGCCATCATCAACATACTCAATTCTGACAAGGAGGGTTTGTCTAACGACCTCCTTACAGTCAAGCAGAGTCTCAAGGCATTAAAGAAAGAAAATGAGGAGTTGAAAAAGGGGAAGGAGGACTTGGCCACCAAGCTGGCCACTTTGGAGGGGCTTGTGAAAGAACTTCAATACATCAATTCTGACTTGGAGAAGAATCTTTCGACTTCAAAAGAGGAGGTGAAGGCCAAAGATAACATCATTCAGACCCTAACTAGCGACAAAATTTCGCTTGAGGATGTTGTGTCTAAGGCCAAGCAAGAAAAAGACGACTTGGTAAAGGAGCAAGAGAAGACAATCCAAGCCAGGATTAATGCATACACCAACTCAATGATAGACTCCCAAGAGGAAAGGTATGCCAAAGTCAAGTCAGATATGGTCTTGCTCTTCCACGAGAAATTCCCGAAGAGGGCATTAGGAGATCTATGGCGGGTTGTGGAGTATGAGGACATCCCATTCCACACGATGGCGGATGGTGATAAGAAGAACTACTCCAGTGGTTGGGATGACACAACTGATGAAGATGAACGGACCGGGGAGAGTCCAGATGAGGAAAACAATGATCCTAGGAAGAAACCAAGTGAGGCTGGGCCATCTGAGAAAGCTCAGTCTTAAAGTATCAATTATCTTTCAATTTTTGTGTTTGAACTAAAGTCCTTGGATGGCCAAGGCATTTTTGTAATCATGTCCGGCCCTTGTCTGGACAAACTTTTTCTTTGAAACTTCAAAGTCCTTAGGTGGCCAAGACATTTCACATATTTTAATAGGGAACTTTATTTTACACAACTTTTGCATTGTCTTATAATTTCCCAACTGTGATGGCTAAAGTTCAAACAACCCTTAGTTATTTTACAAGTATTTTAAAGTGAGAGTGTTTAAATTCTCCGGTGACAAATGTTTAAGTAGTCATCACTCTACCAATTCAATCCAGTCTGCTTTTAAAAAATGTCAAAGAGACTATCAATTGAGACACTTCGAATTTTTCAAGAAGGCATCAAATTTTATTGAAAGGCCCAGACACCTCATTAAAAGCTCCTCGCGCCACCAGGGTAGGAAAGAGAATGCCCCCTAATATTTACATGAACTTTAAACAATTAAATATTTACATAGTTTTCATTCTAAATACAACCGGAGGTGTTCAATGTTCCAGGGGTGATTCAGAATCCTTCCATCTTTATCTTGGAGCCTGTATGTCCCACGCTTAAGTTTTTCACTGACCATATAGGGTCCTTCCCAAGTTGGAGCTAGCTTGCCGAACTGCTTCTCCTTGGTATGCATGAAGACTTTTCTCAGTACTTTATCCCCTGGTTGAAAATCCCTCCTTTTGATTTTAGAAGCAAACATACTTCTCATCAAACCTTGATAGTGTGTGGCTCTGAGGTGAGCCTTAACTATTCTTTCTTCCATCAAATCAAGCTGGCTTCTGATTGCCACTTCGTTAGCTTGTTCGGAAAAATTACGGACTCAAAATGAAGGGAGAGTGGCCTCTATGGGAGCTATGGCATCCATCCCATATACCAAGGCAAAGGGAGACTCTTGTGTTGCAGCCCCGAGAGTGGTTCGGTAGGCCCATAATACTTCTTGTAAATAACTTGGCCATTTGCCAAGCAACTCCCTCTAAATTCTTTTTAAGACCGGACATGATGGTCCTGTTAGCCACTTCAACTCGACCATTTGCTTGTGGGTGGAAAGGAGAAGACAAGCACTGTTGAATGCCTCTAGTAGTACATAAATTCTCCATCTCCTTGTTATCAAATTGTGGCCCATTGTCGGTAGTTATCTTTTGTGGAACCCCAAACCTGCAACAAATTTTAGATAGGATGAATTTTATAACAGCTTTCAAAGTAGTTCCTGCCAATGGGGCTGCTTCGATCCACTTCGAGAAGTAATCAGTAGCAACAATTATATTTCTGCACCCGCCGGATGCCATGGGTAGAGGTCCCACTAAATTTAGCCCCAACGAGCAAAAGGTATTGGCTCAGAAATTGACTCTAAAGGGACAGCTGGGGTATGAATTTCATTATTGTATCTTTGGCATGGATCACACTTCTTCATCAATTCCTCGGCATCTTGCATTATGGAGGGCCAGTAGTACCCAGCTAATAAAACTCTTCTAGTTAGAGCCCTGAATCCACAGTGTGCTGATCCCTCACCATCGTCCAATTCAGAGAGCACTATTTGGGACTCCTCGACCCCCAAACATCGTAAAAGAGGTTTACTAAAAGATTTGTATAAAGAACGTCTCTTAAGATGACAAAACCACGAGCCTTGTATTTTACCTTCCTTTCTACTACTTTTTCCGGAGGCAAGATACTATCTGAGAGATATTGGAGGAGAGAAAATCTCCAATCTTAGGGTTGTTTCACTTGTATATTCAAACTTTCTTCTTCCTTATCCAGATTGATTTGAATGGATGGGCACTCTTGCATATGAATCCAAGGGTATGACTCAGAATAGGTTGTGGTTGCCAGAGAGTCTGCTAACGTATTTTCTGTTCGGGGTATGTGCTGATAGGTGATGTTTTTAAAATTAAGTGCCACTTCTTTGAGAACAAATAAGTATTTAACCAGCTGCTCCTTTTTGGCTTCAGATTGACCTTGTGCATGATGGATAAGAAGCTGATAATCACTCATTAACCTGACCCTTTTGGCTCCACAAATAAGAGCTAATTTCAAGCCAGCTATAACAACTTCATATTCAGACTCATTATTGGAAGCCCTGGAAGCAAAACATATAGCCTGGTACATCTTGTCGCCGTACCTAGAGGTTAAACATATCCCAGCACCACAACCCATGGTACTTGATCCACCATCGGTCAGGACAACCTATACTTTTTTTATCTTTTTCACCGGTTGCTTGCTTAGTACCTCTGTCTGAATGGAGTTCAACTAAGAAGTCAGCCATAGTTTGAGCTTTGACTGCTGTTCGAGAGGAAAAGTCAATATCATAGTCTCTCAGCTCTACTGACCACTTGGTCATTCTGTTTGAAATGTCTGCCTTTCGAAGAACATTTTTGAAGGGAAAAGACGTCCGGACAATGATCGAATGAGACTGAAAGTAGGGCCTCATCTTCCTAGCAGCAATTACTAAGGCCAGTGCTAGTTTTTCAAGTTTCAAATACCTTTTTTCTGCATCAATCAAACTTTTGCTGATATAGTATACCGGCCGAGGATAATTATCCACCTCCCTTACTAGCACTGCACTTAGGGCACAATCATAAACTGCTAGGTATATGTAGAGTGTCTCTCCATCAACAGGTTTAAACAAAGTTTTAGGGGAGGATAAATGCTTCTTAATTTCATAAAATTCATGGTCACACTGGGGAGACCAATTAAACTCTTTCGCACCTTTCAAATTTTGAAAAACGGGGCACACCTATCTGAAGACCTTGAGATAAAACGGTTTAGAGCAGCTAGCCTCCATGTCCATCTTTGTACTTATTTAATATTCCGAGGAGGCTCTATTTGTAACAAAGCATTAAGCCGGTCTGGATCAGGGTGTATCCCTTTTTCACTTATCACATACCCCAAGAATTTTCCGGACTGTACTCCAAAAACACACTTCTCTGGATTCAATTTAAAATTTACTTTCATCAAATTGGCAAAAGTTTCTTGGAGATCTGCCAAGTGTAGCTCTTCGTCCACACTCTTTACCATCATGTCATAGATATAGACTTCCATATTTCTTCCAATCTGATCAGCAAAATCCTTGTTCACTAACCTCTGATAGGTAGCCCCAGCATTCTTTAATCCAAACAGCATCACCTTGTAACAATGGAGGCCCCTATCAGTAACAAATGTAGTATGTTCTTGATCCTTCAGATCTACTTGAATCTGATTGTATCCGGAGAAGACATCCATAAAGGACAATAGCTTGTTTCCAGATGTGGAGTCTACCAACTGATCAATTCGGGGAACCAGATATAGATCTTTTGGGCAAGCTCTATTCAGATCTGTAAAGTCGATGCACATACGCCACTTTCCATTTTTCTTCTTCACCAACACCGGATTGACTGTCCATAAAGGCTATAGAGATTCCTTTATGTGCCCCATTTTAGTAAGCCGGTCAACCTCTTGAACTATGACATCAGCTTTCTCTTTAGAAAAAGCTCTCCTCTTTTGTACAACAGGTGCTATATCCCTCCGGATGGATAGTTGGTGTGATATAATGTCTGCTGGCACTTCGGTTACATCAGCATTGCACCAAGAAAAAACATGTTGATGATCTTTCAAAAAAGGTAACATTTTACCCTTTAATTCCGATGTCATCTTGGACCCGATCTTGACACTTTTTCCTTCAACCAGAGAGTGAGTTTCAACTTCTTCAATAGGTATTAAAATGACAGGGGTCTCTCTGGGGTCATCAATTTCACCCTCCCCCCAGAGGGCCCCTCAAATTGCTAATCCTCACTGATCCGAACTGCCCCTAAAGTTCGAGGGGCCAGTGTTGTTGCATAACATTCCCTTGCCACCTTCTGACTGCTTCGTACAACTCTCACTTGTCCTTGTACGACGTATTTCAAACATTCGTGGACTATTGAAGCCACATCATGCATTCTAGAGAGCCAATATCTCCCCAAAATGACATTGTAACAAGTGGGACAATCCACCACAATAAAAAGTATCATGACCATCTTCTTAAAAGGCTCTTTGCCCAACAAAACCTCCTCATTAAACTCCCCGATCGCATCTGCTGAGCTTCCAGTGAAACCCACAATTGACCTATTCGAACGATGAATTATTGCTGGGTTCTTCATTTGTTTGTAGGAAGTTAAAAAGAGGATATTGGCTGAACTACCGGTGTCCACCAAAATTCGTCTAATATTGTTGCCCCCAATAGATGCTCCTATCACAACAGCATCTTCATGGGGACCAGCAATATTCCTCAAGTCATCCTCATCGAAAACAATGAAGGGAAATAGAATTTGTGATTGATAGGAAGTCATTCCTCCTTCCAGATGGATAGCTTAAGTATGAACATGCCTCTTTCTTGAAGAAGTAGTTGGTGCAGTCATGGTGTCTCCCCCGAATATTGTAAGTGACTCAAAAAAGCTGATAAGTTTGGACACCGTCTTGCAGTGCTCTGTGATAACACCCACCTTATTCCGGTTTGGATCAGGGTCCAAATATTCTGACTGTACATCAAACCTTTCAATTATCCCCATAGCCCCATCCGGAGCTGATGTCCCTGCATTGTTTGGACCAGTCCGATGAGCGTTATCAGGCCTATTGCCACTTCTTCTTTTAACATAAGCTCCCAACTTTCCTCTTTCAATAAAATTCTGCACTTCCTGCTTCAACGCAATGCAATCTTCAATGTTATGGCCAATATCATGGTGATACTGACATAACCAATTATTACAGCTTTTCCTGGGAGATTGTAATACAACCGGCCTTCTAAAATGTACTTCGTCTTTTGTTTTGTCATAAATGGTGGCTACATTTTCTTTCAACTCAGCAAACCACTCCGGTTGAACCCAAGGCCCTCACTTATTTCTAGATTGCTGGCTCTGGGCTGGTGCAGTTGGATGAGATTGAGCCTTGGCTCTGTTATGACCCTGTTCGGCTTCCTTGGCCTTATTCTCGGACTGGTTCTGGTTTTAATTTGGTGTAGCTGGAGCAGACCTCACCTACCAGTGCACTCTAGTTTTCTTTGTTTCATCCACATCAATCTGTTTACCGACCTGATTCAATAAAACTCCCCACGTCATGGCCTTTTTCCTGGTTACTGAATCAGCCAAATTCCTAGGGTTTAAGCCCTGCCTCAGAGAAGCTATTGTTACTTGTTCAAAGCAATCAGCTAATCCATTTTTGGTATTCACAAAGCGACTTATGTATTCTTTCAAAGATTCGTTTGGTTCTTGGGCACAATGGATAATAGTATCTCCATTTCTCTTTACTTCTTTACTTCCAACGAACTGCCTCCGCAAGGCCACCCAAAAAGTGTCGAAATTTCTAATGCATCCCTGTGGCAGACTATTGTACCACTTCAGAGCACTCCCTGTAAAAGACTGGGAGAATGCTCGACAGAGTAGCTTATCATCATCATCAAAGTTAATCATAAATTTTTTGAATTGCTCCAGATGGTTATCTGGATCTTTACTACCATCATACTTCTCCATCATTGTGCTGTCAAACCTCTTAGGAAGGTTTCCGGACAGTATCTTGGAAGACAATGGAGATTGTCTCCAATTCCAGCCACGACTAAAAACAGTATCTTCGTTGGGAGTTGCAAAGATACATGGTTCATCATGAAAGGCAAAAGGATCCATTAACAAGCGATCTACGTATCTCCGGCCATGACTGTGACTATGAGACGACCATTTACCCAGATGCCTTTTCAACCTTCCATGCCTGTCCCTTTTTCTTGAATATTTTTTGACCAACTTTTATTTTTAGAACGGACTTCATCGCTGCTGGAAGACTTTGAGTCTGAATTTGAGCTTTCCACCGGTTTAAACCGGTGAGACTTCTTTGAGCTAGCATGAGTCTTATTAGCACTCACATGGGTCTTTGATGGCTCATGCTCTCTTGGATTGTCAGTGTGATGAGCTGCTGATACTTTAGACTTCTTTTTCAAGCCCATCTCTGCCATTTTGGCAGCCCTCAAAGCTTCTATTTCAACTTTTAAACTGTCTCGCTCCTCAATCGTATATTCATCATTTTCTCCCACCACTTCTGCCAAAGCTGGTGGCACTTCCTGCTCGTCCGGATTCATCCGAACTGGTTTTTGTTTATGGTTTCAAATGCTAGATTCAGACACCTTCTCCTCCCACGGTGGTCGCCAATTTGGTGTGGATTATTTTCAGTTGAGGGTAATTTGGTTAAGTGTTTTGTGGTGTATCAAATGTATTTAATGTTTAAGTGGTTTGTAGTGAGAGATTTGATCTATCTGGTTATATTAAATGTTCATTACCCTCATTAATGAAAGTGGTTGGGTATTTATAGCCTTAATTATGGGCCTCATGGGTTTTCTGGTCAAACTCATAAAACCGGGTCGAATTCAAAGACCCATTAGTTTATTAAGTAGGTTGGTAATTAGCTTAGTCATAAAGTGATTAGTTTTTAATACTTTAGTCATATTTGGATGGTTCAGTGGGTGGTTTTTGTCCGAATTTCCCATGTCCGGTTTCTACAGTGAGTGGTGAGAAAATCCGGACTCATCATGCCTGATCCAAAAAGTAAATCAACCAAAGAGGTGGCAAGACTATAGACCTATTAGCTTTTCTTCAGAATTATTTCTAGGATTCTAAAAGGCATACTCTCTAATCTTATTCCTAAGATTAATTCACAAGAGAAAATGTAGTTTTGTCTCAGCAAAAATATTAAAGATAATAAAGAGGAGGAAACCTTATTATCAAACTAGATATGGTCAAAGCCTTTGACAAGTTATCCTTTATATTCATTATAAAGATTCTAAAATCATTTGGCCTCTCTCAATGATTTATAAACCTAGTCCGAAGCTTAATTTCATCAGTTTGGTACTAGGTCATCATAAATAGAGAAGCAAAAGGATACTTCAAATCTAATAAAGGATTCAAGAAAGGAGATCATATCTCCCTAAGACTATTTATCCTCTCTGAAGAATTTATGATAAGAAGGCTAAAAGAATATACAATGCTAATCTAGCAATAAGATACAAATCAGCAAGCCCAATTCAAGTACATTGTCTTGCATATGCTGATGACATATGATCTTCTTAAATGCTTCATCTTCAAGCATCTCCAAGGTACTCAACTTTTAGGACAGGTGATAAACACATAAAACAACTTTTATTCCTTAAAAAAACATTTCATCTTCAAAGATATCACTAAAAAGAGATGACTGGATTTAAAGCTAGCTGTCTCCCAATGAAATACCTGGGTCTAACTATACATCCATCAAAAAAGTAATTCACTTTGAAGATCTGATCAACAAAATAAGAATAAAAAATCAAGAATTGGACAACCTCCTCCTCTCTTATGTGGTAGTCTTACTCTAATTCAGCCTGTCTTACTAGCCATTCATAACTACCATCTTCAATGCTTCTCAATTCTTAAGACTGTCATCCAAAGAATATAAAGAATACTAAACAAGTTCTTATAGGTCTCCAACGAAAATCAGCAAAAAATCTATTTCGACAAGTTGGAAAACCCTTTGTAAGCCATATGAAGAAGGAGACCTTAATCTAAGAAGCTTAGAAGACTCTCAACTTACCTACTCACACAAACTATGGTACAAATTTATAGAGAATAAGACTTTATGAGAGCAATACATGCACTCAGCCTACTGCAAAACCAACACCCTATGCCAGTTCAAGCTACTAAGAAGAGAACCAAAACATAAAGAAGATTAATGGATGACAAGTCAACAACTGAGGAAAACATATATTCAAAGCTAGGAAAATGGGAGATAATGTTTTGGCTAGATGGATTGAATCATCACCTTCCTATAATATATTTGAATTCAGGTACATCCTACACATGGTACCATCAAGACCAGGTCAAGAATTTCTGGTCAAACGGAACATAAAAATCTAAATAAGTTTCAACAAATAATTCTACAATCAGACATAACAAGAATCAAAAGGCTGGCTATTAAAGAATCGAATGCAGACTCAATCATTTTGGACAATCAATCAGGAAAGTATATTCTCAACTAAATATGCATGTAATAAGGTAAGAGTTCAAGAAACTAAATCAAAACTTTTTAAACAAATTTGGAATAACATATCCCAAATAAATACTCTTTCTTTATTTGAAGATTATTACAAAATAGGGTCTTAGTTCATTCTATAATTTATAGAGAAATATTCACTTGGCTTCTAAGTTTAGGTTCTGTAACAGCTGTAAAACTATCAATCATTACTTTGTTCAATGTAAAACTTCATAAGCATCTTCAATGTAAGTATTGCATACTACATGAATCTTCAACATATAATCAGGGGCTGGTTCTGGTCCTTCCCAAAAGACACCCATATTCGCACCACATTACCATCTATAATTTGTTAAACCCTATGAAATCACAGAAACAAGAGCAAATTTAATCAACAGACCTTCACAACCTCAACTATCATACAACACATAATTTATCAAATTGAAAAGATGGATATTTCTAATCTATTCAATAAAGGTTATTGGTCTCCTGACATGGACACAACATACAAAATGGGATTCTTTAACCATATTAATAATCTAAGGAGGATAATATTCACAAAATGGAGTCCCTCATAGCTCAAAGGCTAACGATGAATATTGATGGATCTTGTACACATGATGGAGAATCAAGTGGAGCAATAATTATAAAAAACAAACAAACATGGAGAACTAATAACAGTAGCTGGAAGACTATATGGTAAACAAAGCCCTTTGATTACTGAAAGTAGAGCTCTACTAGATGGCTTAATGATCTTCCATAACATGAAAACTGCAAACATAGACATTGAAACAAACTCCTTAATTTTGATAGCTATGCTAAATCATTCCAATACCCCATGATACCTCTCTCCTCTAATTGATTATTGCAAGAAGCTAATTGGTAATGGAATGAAATCCTCTCATATCTGTAGAGAATAAAATGAAGCAGCAGACTGGCTAGCCAAATGGACACATAAATGAAAATTTAAGCAAGACTTACAAGCTAATCAATTTACTAATTAACTTAGAGCAATATTTTTTATGGAGAGTATCAAAGTTGGATCTATCAGAGAGTTCTCTAACTAATCAAGATATATACTTTCACGAATATTATACTACTCATGATTATCAAAGTCCACTAATAATCATTATGCACTAACAATCACTATGCATGTAGAAATACCTTCAAAATTCTCTATGCATAGTACAATCTGGATGGCTGTCGATCGTACTCCATAATCATCTCTAGAATCAAAATTTATCAAAAGGCATAAGCTTGAAGATATGAAAATATAAAGTCTAACAAGGAAGACATAAGAAATGTATTGATAGCAGAAAATAGTTACTTACCTAGTCATCTTACAACAGCAGAAAGAAACCCTAATTCATCTTCAAGTTGAGAAGTGAGAATATTCAAGGAGTAGCCGAAACAATATCTCTATCATCTAGCTTCTCTCTGTTGTATAAAAGGCGAGATAAATATAGAAGTAGCGCAAAATTATTTTTTCTATTTGATATGTATCTTCAGGATTATTACAAATTGATACCAAAATTATCCTAAAAGGCAGGGTCCTTCAGTAATTTCCCCAAATTTAATATAGATCTTTATCCAAAAAATAAAATAAAAATAATGAAGCTGAATATGAAGCAACAATTTCTAGCCTAAGGCTTGCTCAGATATGTGGAGCAAAAAGAATATGATTGGTAAGAGATTCATAATTGTTGATATATCAGGTTCATGGATATCTGAACAAGGAAGGAACATTTAATAAAATATTTGTAAGTGCTAAAGGATACGCCTACTTACTTAAAGAATGTAAAGTATGAGCATGTACTTGGGGCTGCAAATTCGATGACTGATTCATTTCCCACTATCGCATATGCTGAAACTTACCCATGGATATTGACACAAGAATTTCCTTCGATAACAACAACTATTCAAATAAAAGTTGGAGGTGAAGAAAGTTGTCACGTGTCTACCATAGTAAACCAGGATTGGAGGTATGAAATCCAGATGTTCATTACTAAGGGTATTTTTCCCAAAGAAAAAATTTCAGCCAAGAAATTGAAGTTTAAAGCGCATGGGTTTTTGGTCTTGGGGGAAGTTGATGGCGTAACGGAAGATTAGAAGAATAAAATAGTAAATATTAAAGGAGACTCAAAGAAATGATCTCAAAATTCTATTAACCAATGTCTGATGGCAAAATAAGGTATAAGATGCTTTATATAGCACTACCCAAAGCCCTAACTCCAAATAAGGGAAATTACATAAATGTTTTAAAATAAAATAAATAAATAAAATTAAGGCTAAAATATTAAAACTGGTTTTCGAAAGATTTACAGGTCAAATATGGGTATCAAACTTTATGATAATTCATATTTTTTAAATCGGACGGGCTCGTCAAATTATTCGATTTGAGTACCTGTTTGACCCAATTCTGATACATGGGCGAGAAACTAGTCTGTTTGCAGTCTTCGCTACATCATCCTTCCCCGGTTGGGAAGAATTCGACCTCGAATTCAGAACGCTGAAACATTGACAGAACTGCAAAAACATTGGCGTGTTCACCGCTGATTTCAACTGATACCAGCATTAGGGTGTAAGATGTGAGAATCTGAATGTTGCACTTCATCGGCATTACTGTGGTTAGCAGTAACAAGATATACTCCATCCACTTGTTTAATTTTTTTTAGCCCATTTACTAAGCACAACATCACCCTTGCGCGTGTAAAAATTTGTTGTCTTTTTAGTTCCAGACTGTGCTTGTTGTATTACATTAAAACCGTTGCAGAAATGAACAATTCCTCTTTGTTGAATAGTAGATGGCTTCTCAAGTTCTTCAGAGTATATATCTGCCAGCAGATTCAAAATAATGCAATTTTCTACTTTTAACTTGTTATTCTTTCTTTTATTTCCCCAACCATCACCCAAAACTTCTCCAGTTTCTATTACAAAACTTAATCTTTTATCCAATAAAACACTATTCTTTTTTTATCAATTTATTCATAGTCTCAAACACAAAAATACCATCTTTCATTTTTCCAATACGACAACATGTATCCACAGAAAACCGAATCAAAGGTTTGATTTTAGTATAACATAAAATACCTGGAAGATACATCTCCACAATAAAAGGTGCTATTGTGCAGTCTTTCTTCAATAAAACTTCTAAAGCAATGTAGTCTAGTGTACTGAAGCCTGAGAAAATATCTCGATCTACAAGTTTCTCCTCAATATTAATTAGATCTTCATCATCCCAGTCATCATTCATACTCATCGTAGACTGGTTTGTCATATACCGACCCATATACATCTTCAATTTTTTTTTTATCATAGACTGACTTGTTAAATACGGAGTCAGATACAGTTTTAGCATCACACCTAAGATCGAAAACTGGTGCAGTTTGAGCATGAAACTCCTTAACTGGTGGTGATTTTAGAGACACTACTCTAGATGACACTAATATAAACTTGATACCATCTTTCAAAAATCTGTATCGATTTATTCAACCATCATAAGTAGAATTCCTTTTAAATCGCCATGGACGTCCTAAAACTAGATGACAAACTTCCATAGAAACCACATCACACCATGCTGTATCTTTGTAATTACCAACCGAAAAATGAAATTTGACAGCGTTTAGAAACTGTTACCTCGATGTACTCTATCAGTCCCGACAGTATGTACGGGTATGGAAGAGCTTCAGTCTTCAAGGTTAGTTTCTGAGAAACCTCCTCTGCAATCAGATTCTCATAGATATTTGAATCAATTACAAACTTGCAAATTCTTCCTCCAATTGTACAGGTAGACTGGAAGATATCGTTCTCTAATCTAGCGCTCAAATCAAGAGGTACCCGGAACATGATTCATGTATCTGCGTAGCAGGATTTGCTGGTCTCTTATACCAATTAATGGCGTGGTAGAAGATTAGAAGAAGAAAACAGTAGATATTACCCTAACCATCAGTTAGAGAATAAAGAAAACTCGGAGAAATAATCTCAAAATTCTATTAATCAAAGTCTGACAGCAAAATAGGGTATATGATGCTTTATATAGCACTACCCAAAACCCTAATTCTAAATAAGGGAAATTACATGAATGTTTTAAAATAAAATAAATAAATAAAATTAACGCTAAAATATCAAAACTGATTTTCGAAGGCTTTACAGGTCAAGTCTGGGTATCAAACTTTGTGATAAGTCACATTTTTTAAATATGACAGACAAATCAAAATCTTTGATTTGAATACCTGGTTGAACCAATTCTGATACCTGAACCAATTCTGATACCTGGGCGAGAAACCAGTCTGTTCGCAGTCTTCGCTACATCAGAAGTTCTTTACAAGAAATATTTTAGTAAAATTTTACTATATTACCTTAGGTTTGATGAGTCCCATTGGGGTTTGATCAAATGATATTCATCCTTGATTTTATATTACTTGTATTTGGTTATCTTTATTTATTAATGAAATTGGAGCAAAATGAGCAAAAAAGAGTTAAGATTGTATATAGAAGCTATAATTAAAAAAGAAGATAAAAGACAAGAACTTGAAGATAATTAGAGCAATAATAAAATAAAGAAAAGCAAAATATAAGAAATTAATTGAAGATCATGATCTAAATAATTTAATTTTCTAAAGTAAATTATAATATATTTATTATTTAATTTAAAAAATTAATTTAATTCTTTTATTATATTTGATAAAGATTATGATTTTATTTTTTGAAGAATAAAATATTTGGTCTTCAATAGTAAATTATAATATTATATTATATAATTTAAAAGAATAAATAATTTTTTTTATTTAATTTAATATTATAATTATACTCTCTAATTTAGTTTTAGGAGATTAGGGTGAATAAAAAAGCTCATAACTCTTCCTATAAATAAAACTCTAACGAAGGAGATCGATGCGCCCGTCAACAATCTACTTTCCTTTCTTTTTCTTTTAATATTAGGGTTATGCTCACTATGAGCTAATCTGTTTGTTTTAAGGTTATTAAACCTTTGTAGACATAATTTTAATGTAATATATTTTATTTATTAATTTAGTTTTTGTTTATTATTTAGTATTGATATTTATATGATGCTTTCAATTTCCTACACGATTAATTGATTGATCATAGATTTAAGTTGAGATCGAGAGGTAATATCTACTTCTGAACTATATCAATAACACTGGTTAAATGAGTAGTTTACTACGGTCATGACTCAATGAAGTCTAAAATAGGTTCTTAGAATTTATGACCTATTTTTAGGAGGTAAGGGACTATGGATATAAGCAGTCATACAAGAAGGTTAGTTCTGTGAGATCGATAGATGATCACAACACTCTGAAAAAGAACCTGACTTTAAAGAATAATCGCAAAAGTCAGATTAATTTAATTATATAAAAATACATTATAAATTGTTGATGCATGTTTAGTAACTATGGTATAATTTTTAATATTTATTTTATTTTATTTTATTTTATTTATTAATTAGTATATTTTTATATTAGATTATAGATTTGAAAATAGATTTATTTCCTTGGGTTTGATATTCGAGTCTTAGGAAAACAGGGACCGAGTGGGCTCCAAGAATCCATAAATGGGTTTCTTTGTTTAAAGGCCGTATCAACGGATGGGGTTGGCCTTATACGACTTCACCCATTCTCCTACACAACCCTAGCATCTCTTTTCTAAAGATGCAGTTGAGCCGCTCAGCTCTTGCTCTCAAAGAGCAGAAAAACCCTAAGTTCGTTAACCTGCTTCACAGACAAAATAGCTTCCCTAATCTCATTCAAGATCGAAATTGGCCCATCCAAGACATGCAATATCCCGTTTCTCAAGACCAGGTGTTCAAAAACCCAATCTTTGAAGATGATCATACGAGTCAGAAGATTGAAGACGGATCATAGAATCAGAACAAAATTTCAAGGCCATCTTATGCAGAAATGTTGAAGAAGAACACCGAGAAGACTGATCCAGAAGCTACTGCGAGAATCAACACAGGATTTGTACATGTAAATGTCACAAGCGGAGTCGAGGAGGACTACACTTTCATCAAATTTGACGAATCAGATAAGTCTACTCTCTTTTCTTTAGCAAAATTTACTTTAATTACAAAAATTTCCTATGGATCGCCTACTGTAATAGATTTTAGGGCTTTCTTGGATACTTTTAGGTTCATAGGTAAATACAGTATATATAAATGGGACTATAGACACATATTCGTGGAATTTGATAACATAGATGATGTTAAAACATTTTGGAAACGAACAGGTAGAACTATAGGCCAATTTTCCTTTAGAAATCTTAGATGGACCACTGACTTTAACCCCAAACGGGAGTCCCCTTTGACTCCAGTTTGGATCTCCTTCTCTAAGATTCCTGAAATGATGTACAACACAGACACAATTAAACATATTACAAAGGAAATTGGATTGCCTTTGTCAATATGGATACCCAACAGAAACCGTGCAAGCTTTAACCTTTGTAAAGCTTGGACAGTAGTAGATACCTCAAGTCTCCTCCCCCAAAGACTTTGGATAAGCTTTGGTGATCGAGACAGATTCTAGCAAGATGTCATTTACAATGACAAACCTGCTTATTGTAAAAACTGTAGACATCTAGGACACATAGAATTTTTTTGTAAAACAGATGAATTGAAATCTAAAAATCAACAGTTAATAAGAGAAAAGGGTAATACACATAAAGAGAAATGGATTCTCAAATTAAAATCTGTAGTGGTATCTAGGGAACATGAACTGCATCAACATGTAGGAAATAATCTAAAGACCAAATTGAGAATGATGATAACAACATAGAAACAACTTTGCCTAAAAGGATAAACACAGAAGATAATTGCATGGTCTTTAATCAAAATATTAATCCTCCTGATATTAATGCTAGTGATGTAATTGAGGCTATACAATCCATAAACTTAAGTAACACCTTTAACATTTTGAATGAGGATAATTTTTTTTACAAATATTTCTGTGAAATATCTAGTGATAGACAAAACTTAAGTTTACCACATTCTCCAGTAGCTAAACAAACAAAAAAAATTGAATAGAAAGGTCATAGAAAAGCTAATAAAATAAATATTAAAAGTCTGAAGAGTAATCTTATTAACAAGCCAATAACTTTTAAAGGATCTGTAAGATCCTCAAAAAATATTAAAAAATGACAGTCTCTTTTTTGAATTGGAATGCCAGAGGTGTTGGGAACCTAAACACTATCAGAATAATAAAATATATAGTTAAAAAGTTCTCAATAGATCTCATAGTGCTTCAAGAACCTATTATATCTATTGAGAAAATTGAAAAAACTTCTAAAAACTTGGTTTTGATCATTTCTTCGGTAATACAAACAATAAAATTTGGCTGTTTTGGAGAAACTCTTACAAAATTGATATAGTATTAGAATCTGACCAATTAGCTCATACTGCGGTACACCATTCTAACTCTTTAAAAGAGTTTCTGGTTACCATAGTATATGCAAAATGTAATAGACTACAAAGAAGGAACCTTTGGAACCAACTGAGAAACATGTCCAATAACAACAACAAACCCCTGGCTTATTGTTGGAGATTTCTAACACCATCTCCAATGCAAGTGAACAACTTAATTGTGTTACATAGTGTATGAATTCAATGAAATATTTTAATAATATGATCTTAGACTGTAAACTTGAGGATCCAGGATTCTCAGGTTCAAATTTTACATGGACAAACAACCATAAGTGGAAAAGACTAGATAGAGTCTTACATAATGATAGCTGGAGAGAGTATTTTGATATAACTAGGGTGAGGCATCTGATCAGAACAGGGTCAGATCACTCACCCTTAATAATTTCAGTATCATCTGTGTCAACCGAACAAAAGACACCTTTTAGATTTCAAAATATGTGGTTAAGTCATCAAAATTTTATCCCAACGGTTGAAAATAATTGGAATAACCCAATGGATACATCATCTTTTACCAACTCTTTTATTCATTTATTTTTGTTTAAGCTTAGAAGATTAAAAAATAATTTAAAAACTTGGAATAAAGAAATATTTGGTAACATTTTTTATTGTATTGAGAAAACTGAAAAGGAAATTGAAATACTTGAAAGAATCTTAGAGTTATCTTACTCTATGGAAAAAAATAGGAAACTTTCTGAGTTAAAGGCCAAACACTTAGTTCTACTTGCTAGGGAAGAGACATACTGGCAATAAAAGAGTGCCTCCAAATGGTTAAAAGATGGAGATAATAACACTAGAACATTTCACAATTTTGTTAAAAAGAAAAGATGTAGAAATAGGATAAATGAGATCATTGATAATAATAACATATTAGATGATCAAAATTTAATAGGTGATTCAGCTGTTAATTAATTTCATGATTTATTAAATAACAAAACTGATGATCCTGTCCCTGATTTCCCATCCGACATTATACCAAAATTAGTTTCTGACCAAGATAATAGATCGTTGTTAGCTGAGCCTACATTATAAGAGACATATATAGTTAGTAAGAGTCTTAATATGTGCAGTGTTTCTGGATTTGATGGTTTCAACTCCAAATTCTATATTGAATGCTGGCCTATAATCAAAGTAGATCTAGTTAATGCTATCTCTGATTACTTCAACAAACCTAGCTTCCCTAAGGGAATGTTTGCTACCTCCATATGTTTAATACCAAAGAAAAACCCTGCTAAGACCTGGTCTGACTTTAGACCAATTAGTTTGTGCTCTATTTTCAACAGAATAATATCAAAACTTATAAATAACAGATTACTAATACTACTGCCCAAACTAATTTCAAAATAACAAGGGGCTTATGTCCCTAATAGAAATATACAAGAGAACATCCTGATTATACAGGAGTAAGTTCATGATTTATACAAAAAACAGAGGGGTAGTAATATTATAATCAACTTGGATATGAAAAAAGCTTTTGACAAATTAAAATTTAACTTCATATATCAAGTAATGCAATCATTTGGCTTTAAGAGTAAAGTGATTAATTTAGTTAAAAAAAAGCATCCAACATATCCAATACTATGTGATTGTTAATGGTATAGCATATGGGGTTTTCAAATCTTCTAATGGAATCAGACAGGAGGATCATTTATCCCCCTCCCTCTTTATATTAACTGAGGAAATTTTAATCAGAGGAGTTAATAAAAGCTAAAAGCATATCATTAGATCCCAACTTAACTTACAAAACTAGAGGATCCTTAATTATAAATTGCTTAGCTTTTGTAGATGATGTCCTATTATTTCTAAATAGCTCAGTTATGAACCTAAATAAGATAAGTAACTTTATGAAAACCTATCAAACTTTATCTGGTAAGCAAATCAACCTACAAAAAATTACCTTTATAGCTCCATCAAATTTAACTAGACAACATATTAGGACTCTTGAACACTTACTTGGTTTCAATCATAGCTTATTACCTTTCAAACATCTAGGTAGAACATTGGAACTCAAAGTCATTATCTTTTGGAGGAAGACTGATTTTGATCAAATCAGTCTTGTTTGCTTATCCACTTTATTATATGCAGTGTATCATAATACCTAAGTCAATAATTAACTGAATCAACAAACTTCTCAATAAGTTCATATGGGGTCACAATGAGAATAATAAAAATATAATATAGACTGACTGGTCTAAATTGTGCAAACCTTTTAGTGAGAATGGCTTAAACTTTAGAGATCTTTCTACAGTTTAAGAAGCTGTGTCTCACAAATTGTGGTTCAACTTTAGGGCTAATAAGTACTCTAAGGGAAAACTTATTAAATAGTATTTACTGCTCTAAAGTACATCCCTTACAAGTTTTACCTAAGCAATCAGATTCTAGAATATGGAAAAGAATGCTAAAAGTTAGAACTGAAGCAGAAGAAAACATATTTTGGGTAATTGGGAAAGGCAATGTTGACTTTTTATTAGATAAATGCCATGATTCTAAAGCGTTAATTCAGTTAACTCCTAATATATCAAGCTCTTGGTATACAAAAACTAGGGTGAATGAATACTGGTCTAATTTCTTATGGAACATGTCAAAAATTAAGAATGATGTTATCTTTGAATCTGTTATTAACAAAATAGTCAAGATTCAAATTAATCAAAACAATGATGACTTAATCATCTGGAAACTATCTCCAGATGGTAAGTTTAATCTTAAACTTACTTGGAATAACATAAAGATAAAAAAATGTCCAATCTTTCTTCAAAAGCCAAATCTGGAACAATATTACACCAAAACATTATTCTATTACCTTGTGGAGAGCTATAAATAACCTAATTTCAGTAGACACTAACATTCAACATAGGGGAATTATTTTAGTTTCAAAATGTCAGTTCTGTTCAGAATGTGAAACATTAAATCATTTGTTTGTCTCCTGTTCTATTGTATGGAATGTCTGGTTACATTGTTCTAATATCTTCAACATAGTAGTAGGAAAGCATATGACAACAAATCATATTTTTAATAAATTGTTTTCTTCTACTTTGTCTAAGACACATATTAGAACAATAATACCATCATTTATAGTGTGGTTAATATGGATAGCTAGAAACAAAATGAAACATGAAGGTCTGATTTGCTATGATAAATTAATAATTTATTAAGTCAAATATCTATTACCTACATTAGACAAATCTTTCTTAATCAAAACCAAACATTGGAGACAAGATCTCCATATAGCTAAGGACCTAAATTGTGTCAATCATCTCCCAAACAAAAACACCTGTCTATATATTAAGTGGCACCCTCCTACTACAAATAGACTAAAGCTTAACTGTGATGGCTCCTCACTTCATAATGGGAGTCTAGCAGTGGCTTCATTATAATAAACTCTAATGGTGCGTTAATAGTATGACAAGGTATTTTGATTGGCAAATGCTCACCCTTAATAGCTGAATCCTTAGCTTTGTTATATGGACTAAGATTCTGTCAAATGAACAACTTGACAGAGATAGATATTGAGATTGACTCATTACCATTATTCAACATGTTAACAGGGATAGTTCAGACCAAGATCACCAAACCGGACAAGGCAATTCGAACACCTAGCCCATTGGACTGTTCGGACTAGCCCATTGGACTGTTCGGACTATAAAAAAAGTACTTAAAAACTTAAACACTTCTTGACTTAGCAGCTTGCTCTTCTACTTAGATCTCATGGGTCTTTGGAAATGACCCGGGTCCATTAAACATGACCCGAAAACCCATAAAGCCCAAATATAAGGGTATAAATACCCAACCACCTGCATTTAATATGGGGAATGAAAATTAAATAGAAATAGGCTTCTTAATTTTCCCTCTACTCTCTACTCAAATATTAAACACCTACACACCTCCAAAAACTCTAAAACAAATTATAAATTTACCCTCAAACGAAAATTAACCACACCAAATTGGCGACCACAGTGGGAGCACGAAGGTACCTGAATCAAGCATTCGAAACCAACAAGAAAAGTCAGTCCGAATGAATCCGGACACCCTAGAAGTACCACCAGCTTTGCTCGAAGTGGTGGGTGAAAACGATGAGTACACCATCAAGGAGCGCGATAGGTTAAAAGGCGAGATAGAAGCTCTGAGGGCAGAAAAGGCTAAGATGGGCATGAAAGAAAAACCAACAGCATCGGCTGCTCATCATACCGATAACCCTAGAGAGCATGAGCCGTCAAAGACTCATGTGAGTACTAAAAAGACTCATGCCAACTCCAAAAAATCTCACCGGTCTAAGCCAGTGGAGAGTTCTGACTCAGGCTCAGAATCTTATGATAGCTCCTCGGATGAAGATGGAGTTGAAGAGTCCTTGTCCTCTAGCAGCGATGAGGGCCGAACTAAAAAGAAGCAAAAGCTGATCAAAAAATATTCAAGGAAAAGAGATAGAAATGGAAAGTTGAAGAAGAATATTGGCAAAGGCACATCTCACAGCCGGAGGCATGTAGACCGGATGCTGATGGATCTTTTTTCCTTCCACGATGAACCAGGTATCTTTGGAACTCCCAATGAGGATACTATGTTCAGTCGTGGTCGGAATTGGAGGCAATCTCTATTATCTTCCAAGATTCTGTCCGGAAACCTCCCTAAGAGGTTTGACAGCACTAAAATGGAAAAGTACGATGGCAGTACTGATCCGGATACCCACTTGGAGCAATTTAAAAACTTCATGATGAACTTTGATGATGAAGACAAGCTACTTTGTAGAGCATTTTCCCAATCCTTTACGGGGAGTGCTCTAAAATGGTATAACAGCCTACCACAAGGCTGCATCAAGAATTTCGATACTTTTTTTGTGGCCTTTCGAAAGCAGTTTGTTGGGAGTAAAGAGTTGAAGGGCAATGGGGACACAATAATCCATTGTGCCCAAGAACCGAACGAGTCATTGAAAGAATACATAAGTCGTTTTGTGAACACCAAGAATGGGTTGGCTGATTGCTTCAAGCAAGTAGCAATAGCATCCTTGAGACAGGGCTTAAACCCTGGGAATTTGGCTGATTCAGTGACCAGAAAGAAAGCCATGACTTGGGGAGGGTTGCTGATTCAGGTTGGAAAGCAGATTAACGTTGATGAAACGAAGAAAACTAGGGTACACAGGAAGGTGAGGTCTGCCCCGGTTGCACCAAACCCCAATCAGAATCAGTCCGGGAACAAGGCAAAGGAGACCGGACAAGGGCATGGCCGGGCTAAAGCTCAATCTCATCCAGCTGCACCTGCCCAGATTCAACAATCTAGAAATAAAAGAGGTCCTTGGGTTCAACCAGAGTGGTTTGCAGAATTGAAAGAAAGTGTGGCCACCATTTATGATAAAACAAAGGAAGAGGTACACTATAGAAGACCGGCCACACTACAATCTCCTAGAGAACATCGCAATAACTCCTTCTGCCAGTATCACAATGATACTGGCCATACCACTGATGATTGTATAGCCTTAAAACAAAAGGTTCATAACTTGATTGAAAGGGGAAAGTTGGGGGGTTATGTCAAAAGAAGAGGAGGTAATAGGCCTGACAATACTCACCGAGTTGGTCCAAGTAATGCTGCTCCGGAGGGAGCCATGGTTATAATCGAAAGGTTTGATGTGGAATCAGAATACTTGGATCCGGATCCAACTCGAAATAGAGTGGGTACTATTGAGGAATGTTCTAGAGCGGTCTCCGGGCTCATTAAGTTTTTTGAGTCACTTACGATTTTCGGAGGGGATACTATGACAGCTCCTACTGCTTCTTCGAGGAAGAGGCACGTTCATACTTTAGCTACCCAGCTAGAAGGAGGCATGACCTCCTATCAATCGCAGATTCCATTCCCCTTTATTGTTTTTTATGAAGATGATTTAAGAAATATAGCTGGCCCACATGAAGATGCTGCTATCATAGGAGCATCCATTGGGGGAAATAACATAAGACGAATCTTGGTGGATAATGGAAGCTCAGCTAATATCCTCTTCTTAAACACTTACAAGAAAATGAAAAATCCAGCCGTAATTCAACATTCGGACAGATCAATTGTGGGCTTTACTGGCAGCTCAGCAGATGTGATCGGGGAGTTCGAAGAGGAAGTTCTGTTGGGCAAGGGCCCTTTCAAGAAGATGGTCAGGATACGTTTTATTGTGGTAGATTGTCCCACTTGCTATAATGCTATTTTAGGGAGGTCTTAGCTCTCTAGGATGCATGCGGTGGCTTCGACAGTTCATCAATGTTTGAAATATGTTGTTCAAGGACAGGTGGGAGTTGTCAGAATCAGTCAAAAGGTTGCAAGAGAATGTTATGCTACAGCCCTGGCTCCCCGGACGTTGGGGGCAGTTCGTATCAACGAGCAATAGCAATTTGAGGGGCTTTCTGGGGATGAGGGTAAAATTGATGACCCTAGAGAGACCCTTGGAGTATTGATACCAGTTGAAGAGGTAGAAACACATTCTTTAGAAGAAGGGAAAAGAGTCAAGATAGGGTCTAAAATGCCACCCGACTTGAAAAACCATCACCATGGTTTTGCTTGGTGTAATACTGATGTTACTGGGGTTCCAGCTAATGTTATATCACATCACTTATCTGTCCGGAAAGATGTAGCACCAGTGGTACAAAAGAGAAGGGATTTTTCCAAAGAAAAGGCTGATGTTATTGTGCAAGAGGTTGACAGGCTCACAAAGATGGGGCATATCAAGGAGTCTCAATATCCGTTGTGGACTGCCAATCCAGTCCTAGTAAAAAAGAAAAATGGCAAGTGGCGTATGTGCATTGACTTCACAGATCTCAATAGAGCTTGCCCAAAAGATTTGTATCCAGTTCCCCGAATTGACCAACTAGTAGACTCCACCTCTGGGAATAAGCTGCTATCCTTTATGGATGCTTTCTCCGGGTACAATCAGATCCAAGTAGATCCAAAGGATCAGGAGCATACCACATTTGTCACTGATAGGGGTCTTCATTGCTACAAGGTAATTCCATTTGGGTTGAAAAATGTTGGGGCTACTTATCAGAGATTGGTGAACAAAGCCTTTGCTGATCAGATTGGAAGGAATATGGAAGTCTACATCGATGACATGATGGTGAAAAGTGTGGATGAGCAATTTTACTTGGCTGACCTCCAGGAAACTTTTACCAACTTGGTAAAAGTGAATTTGAAGTTAAATCCAGAAAAATGTGTGTTCGGAGTACAATCTAGGAAGTTCCTAGGTTATATAATAAGTGAGAAAGGGATACAACCCGATTCGGACCAGCTTAATGCTCTATTCCAAATGGAGCCTCCTCGAAAAATTAAAGAAGTGCAACGATTGACGGGGAGGTTAGCTGCTTTAAACCGATTTATCTCAAGATCATCAGACCGATGCGCCCTGTTTTTTCAAACTTTGAAGGGTGCAAAGGGATTTGACTGGACCTCACAGTGCGATGAGGCCTTCAATGAGATTAAGAAACATATGTCCTCTCCAAAAACCCTATTTAAACCAATTGATGGAGAGACACTCTTTGTATATTTGGCAGTTTCAAGTTGTGCCATCAGTGCTGTGTTGGTGAGAGAGGTGGATGGCTACCCCCATCCAGTGTACTACATCAGCAAGAGCTTGATAGATGCAGAAAAGCGTTATTTGAAACTCGAAAAGTTAGCGTTAGCCCTGGTAATAGCTGCAAGAAAGATGAGGCCCTATTTCCAGGCTCATCCTATTATCGTCCGGACATCTTTTCCCTTGAAGAATGTTCTCCAAAAAGCAGATATTTCAAGTAGAATGACTAAGTGCTCGGTAGAATTGGGGGATTTCGATATAGATTTTGCTCCCCGAACAGCAGTCAAGGCCCAAGCTGTGGCTGATTTTTTAGTTGAGTTCCACTCTGATAGAGATTCGGAGCAGACTACTGAGATGAAAGATAAAAAGGTCTGGGTCGTCCGGACGGATGGTGGATCCAGCACTATGGGATGTGGTGCAGGGGTTTGCTTAACTTCTCCATATGGTGACAAAATGTACCAAGCTATATGTTTTGCTTTCAGGGCTTCTAATAATGAGTCCGAATACGAAGCAGCTATAGCTGGTTTAAAGTTAGCTTATATTTGTGGGGCTAAAAAGGTCAAGCTAATGAGTCACTCCCAGCTTCTTATCCACCATGCTCAAGGTCAATCTGAGGCTAAAAAGGAGCAGCTAGTGAAGTATTTGCTTCTTCTTAAAAATGAGGCACTCAAGTTTAAAAGCGTTGTTTATGAGCATATACCCCGGACAGAAAATGATCTGGTAGATTCATTGGCAACTATAGCTTACACAGAGTCATATCCATGGATCCATGTGCTGGAGAGCCCCTCCATTCAACTTAGTGTGGGTAAAGAGGAAGAAATTTTTGAAGTACAGATGAAACAACCTCATGATTGGAGATTTCCTCTCCTGCAATACCTCTCCGACGGCATCTTGCCTCCGGACAAATCATTAGCAAGAAAACTGAAACACAAGGCTCATGGTTTTATCATACTAAGAGACATTTTGTATAAAAATTCTTACAGTAAACCTCTTCTGCGGTGTTTGGGAGATGATGAGTCTCAAGTGGTCCTCTCCGAATTGCATGATTGTGATGGATCAGCTCACTGTGGATTTAGAGCTTTAACAAGGAGAGTTTTACTGGCCGGCTACTATTGGCCATCTATCGTGCAGGATGCTAAAGAGCTGGTAAGAAGGTGTGATCCATGCCAGAGATATAACAATGAAATTCATGTCCCAGCCATCCCTTTAGAGTCAATTTCTGAGCCTATACCTTTTGCTCGATGGGGTTTGGATTTGGTGAGCCCTCTCCCTATGGCGTCCGGAGGGCGCAAAACTATAATTGTAGCTATAGATTACTTTTCAAAGTGGATTGAAGCAGCCCCCCTAGCAGGAACAACGTCAAAAGCTGTCACAAAATTCATTTTATCCAACATCTGTTGCATATTTGGTGTTCCACAAAAGATAACGACAGACAATGGGTCACAGTTCGACAATAGAGAAATGGAGAGTTTCTGTGCATCAAGGGGTATACAACATTGTTTCTCTTTGCCTTTCCACCCACAAGAAAATGGTCAGGTTGAAGTGGCTAACAGAACTATACTGTCCGGTTTAAAGAAGAGTTTGGAAGGGGCTGTTGGGAAGTGGCCTAGCCATTTACAAGAGGTTTTGTGGGCCTACCGGACAACACCTGGGGCTGCAACACAGGAGTCACCCTTTGCCTTGGTCTATGGGATGGATGCAGTAGCTCACATAGAAGCGACTCTCCCATCATTTCGGGTTCACAACTTCTCCGAATGCGCTAACGAAGTGGCGATCAGAGGTCAGCTTGACCTGGTAGAGGAAATACAAGTTAAAGCTCACCTTAGAGCTGCACACTATCAGGGTTTGATGAGAAACATATTTGCTTCTAGGATTAAAAGAAGAGATTTCCAACCAGGGGACAAATTATTGAGGAAAGTCTTCTTACACACTAAGGCGAAGCTGCTCGGCAAACTGGCCCCAACTTGGGAAGGACCTTATATGGTTGTTGAAAGGCTTAAACATGGAACATATTGGCTAGAAGACAAGAATGGAAGAATTTTGACCCACCCTTGGAATATCGAACATCTCCGAACGTACTTGGAGTAGCATCTGTGTAAATATTTACTTGTTTAAACATCCATGTAAATATTATGGGGCATACTTTTTCCTACCCTTGTGGCGCGGGGAGGTTTTAATGAGGTGTCCGGGCTTTTTAATGAAATTTGATGCCTTCTTAAAAAATTTCCGAAGTGTTCTTACTCTGTTTTGTGTCACACCATCCGGATTGAAGTAAAAGAATGATGACCACTTAAACATTTGTCATCGGAGAACTTAAACACTCTCACTTTAGACTATTTATGAAATAACTAAGGGCTATTTAAACACTAGCCACCAAAATTGAAACAAACTATGAAAGGATGCAAAAATTATGCAAAACAAGGATATTCATTGAAATAACTTAAGTGCCTTGGCCTTCCAAGGACTTCCAAATTTTCAAACAAAATAAAGGATCTATCTGGTCAGATAACGGACACATGAACAAAAAGAGTGCCTTGGCCTTCCAAAGACTTCAGTTTAGATAACATGAAAAGTAAAAAATAATTTACAATTCAAGACTGAGCCTTTGAAGATGGCTCAACCTCATCCATCTTCTTTTTCCCCTTGGGATCGTCTTTCTCTTCAGGAGGACCTTCCCCGGCATTTTCTTCTGCCTTGTCAGAAGAAGAAGCACTGGAGTAGGCATGCAAGTCTCCGTCAGCCATGGTGTGGAAGGGAAGGTCTTCGTACTCTACATGAAGCCACAAATCACCCAAGTTCCTCTTCGGGAACTTCTCATGGAAGAGCAGGACCATGTCTGATTTCACCTTGGCATACATTTTCTCTTGAGTGTCTATCACATTGTTGGCATAAGCGTCGATCTTGGCTTGGATTTTGGCCTCCTGCTCCCTTAGCAGATCAGCTTTATCCTCTGCAGCCTTGGACACTGTGTTCTCAAGTGCAATCTTGTCAGTGATCAAGTTTTTGATAATTTGGTCCTTGGCTTTGGTCTCCTCTTTTGAAGAGTTGAGATCTTTCTCTGCTCCGGACAACTTCTCCCTGAGATCCTTGATGGTGTCTTCCAGAGTAGACACTTTGGTGGTCCACTCTTCCTGATTCTTTTTCAGCTCCTCGTTCTCCCCCTTTAAAATATTAGCATGTTGAGTGGTAGTGAGAAGGTCATCAGACAGCCTCTCCTTATCAGACTTGAGGTCTTTGATAATGTCGGCCTGACTTCGAAACAGTAAAAGCCTTACCATTAAAAGTGACGGTGTTTGAAGTACTCGGAGGGAGGTAAGGCCCAGCAAAATCGTCTTTAGGGAGGTTGATAAAGTACTCACCAAGCCCACCAAGACTAGTGATGTCTACCCAATCAATGCTAAGACCTCCCCCTGCGACCTCATCAGTTTGGAAATCACCAGGTATCTCTTCTGCTTGTGTTAGGTCAGTGGGATCAACCTGGGGGAGAGGCTCCGGAGGCCGGAGAGAAAGTTCATCACCCTTAGAGGTCTTCTTCTTCTTGGCCTCCCTATCCTTGCTTTCAGATCCCCGTTTACGGTCTCTTTTGGAAGCCCTTGGGGGTGTTGGGGAGTGAGCTTCTTGCCTAACACTTGCCTTCTCTACCACTTCCAAGAGAGCAGCATCAATCTGGCTTGGGGGTGGCCCCTCCGGATTGGTTAAAACAGCTTCCTCCACCTCAGCAGGGTCCGCTCCACCTGCCACTTTCTTGCCCTTCTTATTTTTAACTTTCATCTTACTCGGGGCCTTGGCCCGGCCTGGCAAGTAAGGTCGTCCCATCCGGTTCGTGCGTCCTCTTGAACACTACGTCCGGAGGGGGTTGAGTGGTGAGCTCTTCCCAGGTTAAGTCCCTCCGGCCAGTAGTGTTCCAGATGTGAGACCTTGCTAAGTTGCCCCCCGTGAAAGCATCGTGAAACCGGTTTCCCCATTTCTCAGAAGCCCAAGTACTATCTTCGTGCAAGTGACCTGTCCGGACTTTAGGTAGTCCGTAAAATCTTTGGGTAGCACTGCTAAGAAAAAAGATAAGAACAGTCAATTTAAGAAAATTTGATAAAAGAAGAGATAATAATATAAAGAAAAAGTCTTACGGTCACTCCTCCATCTGCTGGTGAGGAGACTTGGGTTGACTTCGGCCTTGATATTCTTCGCGTTTTCCCAAGCCCCACTTACGAATAGGAATTGAGTCCTCCAGTTCCTCTCCGACTCTAGCAGGTCATCCACAGCTTTGAAGTTGTCCCCCATATTGAAGTGGTAGAAAGGGATGTGGGGGTTTCTACAGAGACTGGGCACAGCAGCAAACTCTTCCATGGCTAGAGGGATCCCGGAGAGTCTAGAGGCCATAATGCAGGCCATAAGGGTATACCAAGCATTGGGACTCATCTGGCTTGGATAGAGCTTTATCAGATGAAAGTATCTGACAATCTCTGGGTCCAAGGGGAATCTGATCCCCCAGTTAACCAACTCTGTGAAGATGACTATCTCGCTCAACTTGCAGTTCATGGGAGTTTCGGGGTCTATAGGAATTCTTATCTTCACGTTCTCCGGAATTCCTCACTTCGTACGCATCCGGCCCAGCTCAGCTGTGTGGATGAATGCGTAGTTGATCTTTTGCAGGGCAAGGAGGTACTTAACATTGACCTTGTGAAAACAAGGCCCCACCCTTCCTTTGAGACACTCCGGCAGATCCGGATGCCTCAAGCACAACTTTTCTTTGCCCTTGTCCTTTTGAGCAGTAACAGCACCACTAGTCTGTCTGGAAGGTTCAGACTCGAATGGAGCCTCTTCAATAGAGTCCTCCATTATTTCCTCCATAATTGAGGAAGGGTTTTCAGTTTTAGTGGTGAGAGGGAGGTTTAAATTTGGCTCAGCTTGACTTCCGGACTGCTGCGCCTCAATATCCTCTTGATTCATGGCCTCCGGTTGGGGCTCTGGTATGGACATTTCTCTTCGAGGACTTAAGCCAGTGCCCTCCGGACCGGACAACCTATCCTTGGGAGCTCTAATGGGTGCTCCTGACCCAGCACTACTGTCCTTGGCACCCGATTTCGAAGGGGTTCCCTTAGAAGCTTGCCCTTTGACCAGCCGTCTTTTGCGTCGATCAACTAACTTATGAGGAGAGGTTTTGACATCTGACCCCATGGCTAAGAAAGGGGAGGGATTTTTAAAGCTTGTAACTGTTAAACCTGGTTCGACGACGGGTTCCGATTCTTGAACCGAAGAACCTGAGATAATAGGTGGGAGATTGGTTGGAAATAACCTCTTTGGTTTGATGCCCTTTGTAGAACAAGAACCCTGGTCTGACACTGTGGCTGAAGTTGCTGGTTTGCCGACAAGGGAAGTGGGTAAGCCTGCTGCAATGCGCCTTTCCCTTTCAACCTTTTGCGCTTTTTCTAACTCAAAGAGGTTGAGCCACCCACCTTTGATTAGAGCGTTCCTAGCCGTGAACATAAACGACCTGAGTAGAAATTTGTTTTTGAGAGAAAAAGCTTTGAGAGTTTGCAGAGTAAAAATGAAAGTGATGGTGAAACAGTAGAAATTATTTCAATTTATAGTAAATATAAAAAAAGAGTCTTGATTCCTAGGAGAATTCGAAAAGATTAGTAATGATTAAAAGATGGCGAAATTCAAGGTGAAAAAACGGCTGAAACAACCAACCAAAAAGTGACACGTGTCCCATGAACTCTAGCAAAAAACCGTTTGGATTCACAAAACTTCTTCAGTCCGGATAAAACCATAGCACAAGTCAAAAGACCTGTCCGGATTAAAACTGCCCCTGACATCGGACTGTTTTTCAGGTTTTTGGCAAAGGTATTTGAGAAAACACCTAAAAAAGGGGCTCCTGATGAGTCCGAATATTGTTACCTCTCCGGACAGGGACAGTTCGGACCAAGATCACGAGACCAGACAAGGCAATTCGAACACCTAGCCCATTGGACTGTTCGGACTAGCCCATTGGACTGCTCGGACTATAACAAAAGTACTTAAAAACCTAAACACTTCTTGACTAAGCAGCTTGCTCTTCTACTTAGATCTCATGGGTCTTTGAACATGACCCGGGTCCATTAAACATGACCCGAAAACCCATAAAGCCCAAATATAAGGGTATAAATACCCAACCATCTGCATTTAATATGGGGAATGAAAATTAAATACAACTAGGCTGCTTAATTCTCCCTCTACTCTCTACTCAAACATTAAACACCTACACACCTCCAAAAACTCTAAAACAAATTACAAATTTACCCTCAGACGAAAATTAACCACACCACCCGTGGTTTCTATACAAAGAAAGTTGACAAACTCAAAAATGATTCTTAAACACATTTTTAGAGAAGAAAATTATGTTGCTGATTCGATTGTTAAGTACGCTTTGGAACAAAAGCATGATTGTTATTTCAATGGAAAGAACTCTCCTAGCCCTCTCAATGCTATTCTATTATTAAAAAGCTTGAACTTGGTCTATTTCAAACACTTAGATTAAATGCTAACAACTATAAGGCAGGTTCTCAGCTTGACCAACATATTTGGTTTCTTTTGCAGGTTATCAAGACAAGATGATTCAAGTTAAGACGGTATTGGATATCAAGATGACAAGAAGCAGTCTAGATCAAGGAATCAAGGATTAGGAGCAATGAAGCACAAATGACTTGTCTAGATCAAGGAATGAAGGACTTGGAGCACTAAAGCCTAACAAAAAAAAATTATTGCTGATTCTTGTATTACAACATTCTAACGCAATCTCACACTGTAACACCTAGTCTCCCTATACTAGGTGTACCAAACTCTGCCTGTATTCTTCTTTGTTAATAATAAAAGAATTTTCAGATTAAAAAAAAAGATATTCGAGTCTTAAATACTCTAAAACTACAACGAAAATCGTACACTTGCGATTTTTCGGATCATGGCTATAAAGCTTTAACTAGAAGGGTTTTGTTGGCATGATATTATTGGCCTTCCATCATGACATATGCTAAGGAATTGGTTAAACAATGTGATCCATGCCAAAGGTTTGGAAATGCAATTCATGTTCCAGCAATTTCCATGAAGACTATATCTGAAATAACTCCCTTCGATAGCTGGGGTTTTGACTTAGTTGGTCCACTGGCAATGGATTCTAGAGGATGTCGAACTATTATTTTGGCAGTTGATTATTTTTTGAAATGCGCCGAAGCTGCACCTATCTCTGGAACTACTTTTAAAGCAGTAATAAAGTTAATTTTATCCAATATATACTGCACGTTTGGAATATCTAGGAGTATTACAATATACAACGGACCTCAATTTGACAATAATGATATAGAAATGTTTTGTGTATCAAAAGAAATCCGATATTACTTTTCTTCACCTCTCCATCCATAATCCAACGGATAGGTAAAGTGGTAAACAAAACCATTTTCAAAGGCATAAAAATTAATTTAGAGCGGGCAACAGGTAAATGACCAAGCTATTTACAAGAAGTGTTATGGGCTTATAAAACTACTCCACATGCTGCTACATAAGGGTATCCTTTTTCCTTGGTCTATGGGATAGATGCAATAGCCTCAATAGAATCTACTCTTCCCTCTTTCAGAGTCCAAAATTATTCCAAAAAAGACAATGAGATCGCAGTAAGGTCTCAACTAGATTTAATTGAAGAAAAAACACTAAAAGCTAATTTAAGAATGGTGCATTATCAAGGCTTAATGAGGTGCAAAGATGCATAGAAAATACGAATAATAGATGAAACCCTATTTTGCGGCCACTGGTTCTCGATTCCTAATTTCTTGTCTTTGAGAAAGGCTATCGTCTCTGGAAATGATGATTGTGCTTGAAGTGTCTGATCACATTGTTTAATCTTACCCCCCCCCCATTTGGCTCATTGCAGTCGAAATGTCCCAAAAAAAGATTACAAAGAAACAGGGAAAACCAGTTAAAGCCATGGAAACCGAGTTCGAAGATCCTGTATTTTTAAAAATTTATTTTGTAAAAATTGAACCCAAATATGGCTATCTTGACAAACCGGGTATGTTGATTTTTACAGCTAGGTATGGTATGCCTAGTGATGTTACAATTAGGGTGCCGGAGGTTGGAGAGCATCCATATTAAGCGAGGGAGGGATAGACTTGTTTATTCACTACAATATTTGACTGGGGGTTACGGATGCAACTGCCTTTGTTGATACGAGACGTTTTCAGTTTCATAGGTATATGCCCCACGCAGCTAGCAGACAATGGCTAGAGGGTCTTGCTTAGTGTAGTGTTAAGCGCACGCCTGTTAAGAATCCTAATTTGTTTGACGGATCTATTGGCATTGGTGGATGTGACAAAATTGGCGAAGTTACCCTTCTTTTATACTCAGTTGTCTGGGTGTAGGAAAATAGTAATCCGCCCTACCTCCGATAAGAATTGGAAGAATTCTTTTGTGTTTGTATCAGAGAATTTAGAGCATAAAACCGCTCTAAGGAATCTACAGTTGGAACACCAGTGGAAGGCTCAGTGTAAGAATGATGCCTCTTAGTTTGTAACATGAAGACCTTGATAGGGGAAACTAACGTATGTTTCTGGTTATTGCAGGTGAAATAAAACACCAAGAGTGGTGCAAGGAGGGACTAGCAGAAGTTGCAAAAAACAAAACCAACAAACAAAAGCTGCACAAAATTCTCTAAGTAGGTATCACTTCAAACTTGGGCATCAACTTGAGCATCTTCTACCCCGTCAATGTCGTGCTGCCACACACCTACTATAACTACTGAGGTGGTCTCCTTCGCTAAATCATGTTGAGACCATATTAAGGTAACCCCATTTGGGCACTGTTGTTCGCTAGGTGCAAAATTCTCCAATGAACCCAACTTCAACCTAGGATTCAAAGACACCAGCTCAGCTACAGCTTCGTTCTGCTTTTGCGCTAACATTGCCATCGCAACCTCCATTACTAGTACTCTTCTTTCATCTAACTCTAAAGACGTTTTTTTAGAACCTGAGCCCTTTCTTGCTCCATCATCGCCCTGTAATTCCCCCATAATGACAGTCAATCTCCTAGTTTATAAAGTAGGAGTAGCAATGCGCTCTGACTGGTCTTCAACTATTTTCGTTTGAGAGACGTTCTAAGCGAGTAGGCACTATTTTGGGACATCACCTCTTCATTTCATTTAATCAGCACATAATTCCGAGCTATCAATGCCGCATTTCTGGTAGTCAAATCTTTGCACGTGGTCTCACAGGTAGTCAAGCAACCTTCAAGCATGGTCACCTTCTGATGCAACCTCTCATTCTTCTCAGTCTCCTTATCCTTTCTCACCTTGGCAACTCCATATATATTTTTAAATCTCGCTAGCTCGGTGGTCAACCCTCTCACTGACCCAAATAACATGGTCTCAGGTTTCCACTTGTTCATCATTTGGTAATTAGCCTTCGGCATCCTCCGGTAAGACAATAACACCGAGTTATGGTGCATCTGCTTTAACAAGAGAGGTCAGCATCACACTTAGTTTATATTTTCAGATGGTTACATTACAAGCATAAGGTACCTCCGGGGGTGACACCAGCTACATCTCCGGGGGGGATACCATCCTCTCCTCTCTGGTTTACTTCATCCACTTGACCTTTCTTCTCATTCTGGCATGGCAAGGATAACGAGCTCCTCACTTCCCTTGTTCTACGATCTTGGGGCACTGTCAACCATACCCTTGTACTGTTACGGTCTCTATACCTTTGCTGCATCAGAGCTCGAAGTCGCTCGGTCGTCGCCACCGCCCCATTATCAACTATTGTAACTTTCCCTTCTTTTGAAATAATTAGCTCAAGAATTGGCCACATCCCAGCATTCAAGGGGTTCTTCGCAACTTTAGCTAGTTCCTCATTGCACCACTCTTGGTGTTTTATTTCACCTGCTACACCCGAAAACATACGTTAGTTTCCCCTAGCAAGGTCTTCATGTTACAAACTAAGAGGCATTGTTATTACACTTAGCCTTCCACCAGCGTTCAACTGTAGATTCCTTAGAGCTGTTTTATGCTCCCAATTCTTCAATACGAACACAAAATAATTCTTCCAATTCTTATTGGAGGTAGGGAGCTCTACTATTTTCCTACACCCAGACAACTGAGTATAAAAGAAGGGTAATTTTACCAATTTTGTCACATCCACCAATGCCAATAGATTCGTCAAACAAATTAGGATGCTTAACAGGCGTGCGCTTAACACTACACTAAGTAAGACCCTCAAGCCATTGTCTGCTAGCTGCGTGGGGTATATAACTATAAAACTGAAAATGTCTCGTATTAACAAAGGATGTGGAAACTGTAACCCCCAGTCAAATATTGTACTGAATACACAACCCCCATTCAAATGGTTTTTGTTTGAAATTTTGTATGCCTTCAAATGGATTACCTTCGAATGGCTTGTGTTTGAAATTTTGTATGCCTTTGAATGAATTACTTCTGATTGGCTTATGTTTGAAATTGTGTATGTCTTTGAATGGATCTCCTTCAAATGGCTTGAGTTTAAAATTTTGTATGCCTTCAAATGGATTACCTTTAAATGGGTTGTGTTTGCAATTTATATGCCCTCGAATGGATTACCTTTAAATGATTTGATATCAAAAGTAAAGATATTTGAAATAAATTAAAAGTTTGAAAGTCAGTTGGAAAACATAAGAAAATGGAACAAAGTTTATTAAATCAAAATGAACAATAAAAATCCTTCAAATGGTTTAAGGATTCATAAAAAAATTGCTTTGATACTTTCAAATGCTTACACAGATATCCAACACAACATTATGAAATTTCCTTATATCATAAGAACTTATGCAAAATTGTAAGATTTGAAACTGTTAACCTTTGGGATTTTTCCCTTCGGTCTTCATTTCTTTTTCATCCGAGCTTCCCTTTTCGGAATCCATTTCATCATTACCATTAGAATTATCGTTTGACGACTCATAAGAAAAACTCATTTCATCTTCCATAGATATGTACGGGGGAAAAAATTTATCTGGAACCCAACCCCATAAAGAACCAAGGGTTAGTTTTGGAATCTTTTTGTGAAATACCAAGATCATGTATGACTTGATTGAGGCGTCCTGATCATTTAAGTGGTGTCGGCGCATGCTTCAATATCATCGGCTGATTCCTGTCTACACTTGGCTTTTAAGGACTTGATTTATTCTTCTAACTCTTTTTTCGAATTTTCTAGAATTTCTTTTTCACCCAGGATCCGATCTATAACTTCTTTAAATGTCTTCTACTGAGATTTCAATAAAGTAATCTCAGTGGAACTGGATGTCCGCAATTTCTCAAGCTATTCTTATAACTTGACCACCTCTTTTTTAGGTGTATCGGCCTCTCGAATTCCTTGTTGGCCTTAGTATTTTCCTCTTCAATGGAACTCTGTAGTTTTATATTCTCCTCTTGAAGAGCATAAATGGTTCTTTTTTATATTTGACTTCCTTTTTCAATTCAACAACAGGTTTGACATAACCTATTATTGAGTACCCAATTATATCATTTTACTTTAAAACTTCAAAGTGTATACCACCGTATATCATGTTGGGTGCAGTACTTGGAAAGGACTTGTCGAATGCTTCATAATCGACCCCAAAAGTAGCCTCTCCTTTGAAGTTTGGTAATAGAAAGGCAGGGTCAGATGTAGAAACGGTGGGAACCTTAGTATCATGACATAATACTAACTCCGAACTGGTTTAAGTTTAATTTTTCTTTTTTCTTCTCTCACCATTGCCTTGCTTGCTTATTTTTTTAATCCTATTTTTCTTAGACTCAAGCATATCTGTGGGCATATCATATCCCTCCATAGTGGTAGCGACTGCATCTAAAAATGATGTATCAATTTCGAAGGAACATTGCGAAGTTCCTTTTTTTTCTTCTTAAATGTTTTAGCGCGATGACTGGGATCTCTTCCTGGTCGAAAGTTATAGTTTCCTATCGAAAATAAGACTCTCAACAAAATGGCAGTAAATAGAGGAGGAGTGGTGAATTCCTCCCATGATAAGGGATTGGTCATCCAAATATTCTTGCGAGTTAAGTCAAATGGGGGTAAAACATTTGTAGAAGCCATTGTCCCATTTTTATGTGTCCAATCATGCAACTTCTTAAAAGTGACTTTTGCATCCTTTAGATGGTGTGTAAAGCGCTTCAAAATAACTGGAAAAAAAATTAGAAACCAACGATGAAATAATTGAATAAGTAAGCAATGTATATTTGAAGAAAATTACCTAAGCTCTTCCAAAATCTGGTAAGTTGACTTGGATTTCCTTTCGAGGAATAAATCTTTTTTCCATTTTCCCATGGCCGCTAATAAAAAAATTGATTCTCTATATTCTGTTTGTTTCTAACAGATCGTGTACTACTTTATAATCATTCCCATGTTGTAGTAGTAGAGTGGGATCTGAAATTTGCGAGACAACCCCACAATACCCTGTCATTTGTTCCATGGGTATCAGAGTTTTAGAAAGTCGGGATGCTATAATATAAGCCATTAAAGTGAAACAGACGTTTAGACTCGCATGGCTCAGACATAACCAAACTAGATTGAAATACATAACGATTCCGAGCCTAGAGGAAACCAGAGGCCCTAATTAAGCACATCGATATACACTACAAGCTCATTAGGGCTGCAACTCATCGGAGTTTTGCCAGGTTTAGGTAATCTAACTCTAATCGTGTCTTGGAATCCTAACTTAGTACGAACAACATCTAATTATATTTCGTGAAAATAAACGTAAGATATCTTATTCAATTCTAAAAGATATTATACGCTTACCCTCTTAAAATTGTGTCTAACGTGACCAACCAGTGAAATCGGGAGCTCTTTGGATTTTTCCTCTAGGGCTTCATCTTTTCCCTAAACTTTATTTCTTGTCGAAATCTTGTCAATAAAAGGCTTTGAAGTTTCCCATGTTTAACTTGATGTTTCAATGGGAGAATCTTCACTAAGGACTTCTAACTTCTTCCATCACCGTCGGTTCCAACCCTGATGTCCTGATGGGCTGGGTACTAACATCATCTTTTGTAGCAGGGGTCCCTATTTGGATTTGGTGGAGAATAAGAGTCAAACAGTGTTAATGGCTCCATAACAACTTTAGCCTTGCCCTTTGATTGTTTAGTTACTCTAAGAGGGGTGACATCCTCTGAACCCGATCCCATAACTTTGAATGTTAAATGAGCTCAGTTACTTGTGGACCCTTGAGATTGTTATGATCTTGAGGAACGCTTGTCTGAAGCGAACGATTGAGCAGTTGTAGAAGGCTCTGAGGGAGTATTGTGTTTGTAAGGATAAACATCTTCGTAATCTATAACCTCAGTAATGACAACCGGAGGTGAAGTAGCACGCAATCCAACAACGATTCTAGCTTTCTTTTTCTCATCTTCTAACTCAGATAAGTTCAACCAACCACTTTTGATTAAAGTGTTTCTAGCGGTGAGCATACAAGCACCAAAGTTTTATTTGATTGATATCAAATTTTTATGGCTTTCATACGTTATAGGCTCTCTCTTTCTAAAGATATTTAAAACATAAAAAATTAGGAGTTAATTTATATTGATAACTAAGAAGTTCTTGAGAGCCCTATCAATGAGGTGCTAAGAGTTCTTGAGTACCCTAAAAACTAGGTGAAGACGTACCCACTAAGAAAATTTATAGGGAAGTGGAAACGCCGTTCATTAATTGGCTTACTGTACCTAGGGCAGAACTAATCCAAGGTTGAATGAACGGTTGACCTCTGTTTACCTCAAAATATACGGTTAAATAAAAGCGACAACTTTTTTCTACTCAAAACTGATTCGAATTTATTTGACTACTTATGAAAAAGAGATAAAACCAACGATTTAGGAAATTAAGTAAATTTGATTCAAATAAATATTGCTTAGCCCTTCAAAGAAGTCTTCGAGAAAGCTAAGGGGGCTAATGGTCGGATATTTTTAAGAAGTGACTCCTCAACAAAGTTAGAATAATTCAAAGGGTATTTTATACCCGAAATAAAATGAAACATTTTTTACCGTTTGACTTAGTTGTACACCTACAAATACAGTATTTACACTAATGGGCTTTAAGCTTTTAATTTTTTGAACCATAATTCAACCCACGATCCTAACATTAACTATAAATACCTTAAGAGACTTTATTGATAGGGGAAGAATGAACTACGCTAATTAATAAACTGCTCTATTATCTCACTACCATCCACAAAATATTTAATATTTCTCTACCAACTTCCATGAATACCCTTAACCATATTTTTACTTTATCATGTGTGATTACATTTCATATTATTCTTATGCTACACGCCATAATTGACCAGTGTAATTGATTAATAATGATAACATAATTACTATTACGTCCAGGTTCTCCCGTTGTGAAGATGGGTTGTCATTTGTCGTTCATTGTTATGTACGTGATTGTCCGTCCAATTCACTTATTGGCAATGGATCCATAATATTCATTAAGCAAATATATGGATTAATATGATGTATTTAGTCATTGTAAAAAGATTGTCTAATTAATAAGTAATCAGGTTATTTGTTATATTAGGAATTCGACTAATAGGTGAAAATCCGTTATGTAAGTATAAGTGTTGATATCGGGTTAAATTTGAGATCCATAAAAAAGTGATCCATAATATTAGCATTTAAAACTGAACTGCTAACTTCAAAGACTAAATTGATAAAAATTTATTTAGTGGTCTCTGATTACAAAACGAAATAAAATGATATAATGCAATTAAGTTATAGATTAAACCTAATTGTGACATGGTTCCTTTCCTTGGAACCATGTCATACAAAACTATAAAAAAAAATTATATTCACTCTTTTACAAGGATATAATCAGAAAATTATAGATGGATTCATAACATATAGCAATGTTGGAGGAACTTAATCTATCAATTGTTCCAGCAAACTTACAAGAGCAAGATAAAAACACGAATAACATATTAAAACGCTTTCACCTTCGATAGAAATGAACAACTTGAATGATAAGTTAGTTCAATATCTCCTTACTAAATACTAATAGTAATATGAAAGTCTTCTATATTAAAATTTGCAAGTTTATTGGATTAATTTATTCAAAACTATATATCCATATACTAAGTTTAGTCAAATCGACTAATCGAGAGACATAGACCAAGCCTATTAAAATAAAAGCATTATATGGAAGAAAAACTATCATGAAGACCAATGACCAACTCAAAACCAAAACACGAATACACAAAAACGTAATTTTGTTAATAAATTAACCCTTTTAATCCTCATTACAAATATCATCATCTCTATTAAATCTCAACCGGATCTAAAACAAGAAATAAGTCTTTAATATTTGTAAAGAATCACTCATTCTTGTCCTCTCTTGCTCTTTTGTCTCTCTCTCTTTGTGTTTCTCCTTCATTGGTGTTAATAGTCGCTTAGTGAAAAAAAACGACACCAAAGATGGCTAACGTGCCAAGATCTAAAGAATTGATTCAAAACCCTAAGCCTAGAAGATCCTTGGCCTTTCTCTTTCTTCTTGTAATATAAAGTTATCTTCTTCTTTCATTTCTCTTGTGTTCTTGTTATCGTATTTAAGAGATGTTTTTCAATGGAGAGAAAACTCTAAACAACATCCAATCACTCCTACGTTCAAAGAAGCGTTGGGTGAAAGGTGTGCCCAAAGGATGTTTGGCTATCAAAGTTGGTGAAGGAGATAAACATGAAAGGTTTGTAATACCTGTCTTCTATTTCAATCACCCACTTTTCTTACATCTCTTGAAACTGGCCGAGAAAGAGTATGGGTTTGAGCAACAGGGACCAATCATTATACCTTGCCATGTCAACGAGTTTAAACTAGTTCGAGGTATCATCAAAAAGGATAAACCTTACTTGCATCTCTACCAGAGCACTCATCGCACTGGATGTTTCTTTTAGGGTTTAATCCACATGCATCACCAAGTTTGGTCGGCTCGTATCGTCTGTTTTTGTTCGTTGTTATGTTTCTTAACTGTATGTTTGTTCTTGTTGTTATAAATGTAATTCACAATCTTGTACCGTTATGAAAGTTGTTAATAAGATGTTATGGTTGGTTTTAGTAAATTTTCTTCCTTAATTATCAAGAAAATATTATATTTTCTGTTTTGATTTATAATAATATTATATTACATTGCCAACTTAGAAATATATTCTTCTATAACCGTTTGGCTAAACTGGTCTCGTGAGAAGAAAAGTCCAAAAGTCTGATAAAGATATACGACAGAACGCTTAAACATAATTGGGTGCGGTGGCTTAACACTGAAACACTAAAACGACATCACATTCAGATGTTGCTTAAAAGGTTTTGAATTCTTCATCATATGTGTCACGGTTAGTTTAGGAATTTACACCAGACCATTTGTCGTACCCGGTTAGTTTAGGAATTTACACCGGACCATTTGTCGTACCCGTCTTACAAGTTTACATCCGTCCACTTGTTATGGCCATTCGGTAATAATATTTATTTATCAGACATTTGTCATTCTCCTTTATCTATACCTTCTAGGACGCATCCATAACTAAAGTTAAAAATATGTTGAAATATTATAACTATAAAATAATAATATGAATATTACAAAGTAAAAATATACAAGGTTCACATCATAATTCAAAAAGTTTAATCTAAATATAATTGCATTTTTTTTATTTATATTAAAATATTAAATAATATTCTAACCATGTATTAAATTTATTTTTCTTACGAATGTCATTAAATAATTACTAAACCATAGATTAGTCATTCGATTTCTCAGCTCGTTCTTTACATATTTCATATCATTAAAAAAAATTGTTTAAAACTAACTTTAAAAGTGTGTACATCAAGCCGAACATTTTGTGTTTTTTTATACGACCAAAAGTCTTACATATATCTGAAATACCATTCAAATTGGAAAAATTATTATTCATCTTGACACACTCCATATAAGTCTCAAGTCGCCTAGACAATTCATTATCACTAACATCCTCAAAGTCGTTTTAGAATCTTGTCAACCTCACAAAGTAATTTCATATCAAAATCTTGAAACAAAGAAGAAGGATTCAAATATGCCACATAATTCAACTTAATATTTTATGGTCTAAAACGAGCACCTGACTTTTTCATTACAAAACATGTAAAAAACCATTATTCTCGAAATAATTATGATTTGTAAAAGATAAATAACAATCCTTTTTTATTTATTACCTTTCACATACCTTCATTTCATGTAGGCACATCAATTTCAAGATTAGCACACGAGCTCATAACTTTTTCATAAAATGTTTCACATTCACTTCAACATTAAGTGTTGGTGAAGATTAAACTTGATCGAAGGTATTTCCGTTAATTCTCTAAAGGGTGTATTAAATTTAGGGTGGAAGGTAAAAAGATAATTGAGGTTCTGGTATTAATGTCAAGAGAGATATAATTCTAACCCTTTTAAATGTTCTTCTTTTGAGCTTTTACAGGATAATTTTGGATCCACGGGTCAACCGGGTCGTGTCATGAATATGGATCAAAATTATGAGCCTCCAACTCTCCAAGCCTACAAACTGTCATCCATTATACATATTTTATAATTGAATACATAGCAAACACACAGCTTAATCAGTATGATTTTTATTATGGGTCTAAAATTCCCCCTAATATAATCCGACCAACTTTTTGTCTATTGCTCTCAAGGATTTCCAACCTTATCATGTAGCCCCTTTAAATATCTCAAATTTATTTTGAGAGAGCTAACCGAAACATATATGAACTGCATCCGATGGAGCCATTTAAAAATGATTATTATCAAAAGGTTGTAATTTTTATCCAGTTATTTTTTAGCTAACGTGTCAGTTGTTTACTGGAGCCACAAACTCGCTTTACGCTATGTAAAACTATCCAATCAAAAGAAAGAAGCAGTTACACTGCTCTAGAGATCCCTAACTACTATTGTTGATTCGTATCCCCCAGTAGGGCACTCAAACGTTTTAGTCTCTATATAAACTTCTTTTTATTTTTTCATTGTAGGTATTTTTAGAGACATAAAGAGTTTGTATTATAATTCTAGACAAATAAAATTTTCTCCATCTATATTAAATTTCTTTCCGGCGATATTTCCTTTTACCCACCACATTAGTCATCGTAGATCACTTTTTCTGGTATTATTTTAGGGTTTGTATGCTTACTGCTAAAACGCATTAACCAAAAACGACTGGTTAAACTTATCCGACTAGAAGAAGAGAATACGAAAACATGATTTGTTGCTGGGTTGTTTGACTCCACGGGTACGGTTGTGGTAACTCAATCCATCGATTACGTAAGAGTTCATCTATATAACAGGTGGAACATTTCCTACCAACAATCCTCAACTGCCAAGTCAATTACATCTCCCAACCATTCTTCTAAGCCTTTCAAATCATCCCAATCTCAGGGAGGCCCAGTCATCGAAACACTTATTCTTTCAAAGCTATGGGGTAAGACACAGAAGAACAAACTCCACGTAGAATTACGAGGCTTTCTAAGATAAAAAAACATCATATAAAAGAATCAAATATCTCTCCAAGAATTCCAACCAGGGTAAAAGATCAAGTAACCCTTCTAGTTGAGCTCCCACTAGATCAGAATATAGTAGAAAATCCTAAGACACAGCCAACTGAATCTTATCATCCCCTGGAAGAAAAAATTGGAGCTCGGCCTACCAGGTCTTTGGGATCTAGTCCCAAAGTCATGGACAAAAATATTAAAGATGATAGCAAAAAATCCCTCCTCGAGACATATGGCCAGACTGTGAAAAATCCAAGGCGAGCAAGGAAAACAAATCCAAAAGCCCCACAAGTTAGTGATGAGAAAGGCAAAAACAAATATTTCTCAATAGAATCTGATGCTCTTCCTCCGTCTCTCGTTGGACATTTTGGACCTAACTTTATGAAGGTTAGTGTTAAATACCTTTTAGCCTTAGATAAAATCTCTTACGGTTATTTCAATGAATCTGAATTGGAGGAAATTCGAGCCAAATAAGGATTCCCTTATACAGTTATAGTTATGCTACTCTAATGTTTACACCAATGTGCTCAACTGAGGCCTTCAGTTTCCCTTAGACCCCGAGATAGTGAGGTACTTTAGCTTGATCAACTTCTTCCCAAGCCAAGCAAGCCCAAATGATTGGTTCTTACTGTTGGCATGCATCATAGCCTCAAGGCTATCTAATTTTTTTATTCTAATAGAGCATCTGGCTGCTGTGGCGGGTCTATCTCGCAATGCATACATTCCTTTTTATTATTTCAATATAGGGAATAATTAAAAAATGGTGGATGACCTTTTGGAAGTAGACAAATTTTGGAAAACCCAATTCCTCTTCATTAGTGATCATTAGGAAAACAGCAAGAAAATTATCTTTCAAGAGAATCCGAGCCAACTCACCAGACACTGGAAGAATACATGTAAGTCTCTTCGAACTTGTTTTTAAATTACTACTATTTTTGTAACATTTATCATTCATCTCTAAATTATTTTGTATCATCTATTTCGAAACCCTACCTACAACGTTTGGATAATGAAAAAGTGGCCTTCAAGAAGTTGAATCAATGGGCAGAAGAAAAATGGTCCAATGGTTTCCATAACTATTGTTAAAACGGGAATTGAATGGCAGCCAGATGAGTTGACTCAGCCTTGTTGGATATTGTTGATGCCACTGTTGAGGAGGGTAATGTGTCTTTGGAATCTCATTTGTCTAAGAAAAATAAAGGATACAAGAGGGGCAAACAGGGCAGCAATAAGAGCAATAAGAAAAATAAGAACACTTCGACTGGTTCAGAGATTTAGAAATTCCCCCTCCAACTATCATAGTTTTCGTTCCTCCTACGACTATGGTACCCGATCCCCGTTCTCTATTACTTCCCTCATCTGAAAAGAAACATTTTGAAGATGGTGACACAATCTAAGATATGGGGGATTTTGACTTTGAAGATTTTGAGACTAACTTCCCTGAGTCTACAAGCACTGCAACTACTATGGTGTTCGAAGAGGTTCCCTTTAAATTATAAAAAGAGAATGATCCGCTAAGGTATTCGGTTATAGGCAATTGGAGGCCAATTTCTGAGCTAAGATAAGTTAGGTCACAATTGGAAGAGATCTCTTCTCTTGAGGATGAAGATGAAAATTTGAAAACCTCACTTCAGGAGAAGAAAACCAAAGTTGAGAGCCTATTTGGAGAGGTCAAATCCGTCAAGTATGAACTGGTCAAGGTTGGTGTGGTTTATTTTTGTCTGAGGGTAAGTTTGTAAATTTTTGTTTAGAGTTTTGTGGAGTTTTGAGAGTATTTAATGTTTGGGTAGAATGTAGAGGGAGAATTGAGCTGCCTGGTTGTATTTAATTTTCATTACCCTCATTTAATATTGGTGGTTGGGTATTTATACCATTATATTTGGGCTACATGGGCTTTCGGGTCGTGTTTAATGGACTCGGGTCGAGTTTAAGGACCCATTAGTTCTAAGTAGGTGAACAGGCAGGTTAGTCAAAAAGTGATTAGGTTTTAAGTACTTTAGTTCTGTTCGGATAGTTCAATGGATAATGGTGTTCGAACTGCCCCTGTCCAGTAAAGTGGATATTGTCCGGTTCCCATAAAACATGGTGAAAGAATACGGACTCATCAGTAGCCCCTTTTTAGGTGGTGTTCAAAAACCTTGGACAAAACCTAGAAAACAGTTTGTTGCTGGTGACAGTTACATCCGGACAGGTCCTTCGAACAGTGTTATAGCTTTACCTGGACTGAAAAAATTTCTTGAGAACTTAAACGGTTTCTTGTCAGAGTTCATGGGACACGTGTCTCTTTCTGATTCGTTACTTCAGCCGTTCTTTCACCTAGAATTTTGCTCCCACTTTTTCCAAAAAGTAACCTCTTCATTAAATGAAGATGACATCAGCGCCGTCCCCTAATCATTGCAATCCTTTTGAATTCTCCTAGGTATCAAAACACATTTTTGTGTGTTTACTATAAATTAATCACTTCTTCACTGTTTTACCATCATCTTCATATTTACTTTGCTAAATTTCAGAGCTTTCTCTCTCAAACACAAGTTCTTCTTTTTGGTTGTGAGTTTATGTTCACAGCTAGGAACGCTTTAATCAAAGGCGGGTGGCTTAATCTATCAGAGCTAGAAAAGGCGCAAAAAGTTGAACGGGAAAGGCGCATTGCTGCAGGCCTACCTGCTTCCCTCATCGACAAACCAGATTTCCCAAACACAGAGCCTGACCAGGGCTCTTCTTCAACCAGAAGTGTTAAACCGAGGAGATTGTTTCAACCCAACCTTTCTCCTATTGTCTCAGGCTCGTCGGTTCAGGAATCGGAGCCCACTGTTGAACCAGGGCAGGCAGTTACCAGTTTCAAGAAGCCTTCCCCATTTATCGCGATGGGATCAGATGCAGATGTCTCTCCCAATAAATTAGTTGATCGTAGAAGAGGTCGCCTGGTAAAAGGGCGGGCTTCAAAAGGCACACCTTCAAAATCAGGGGCCAAAGACAGCAACACAGGGCCAGAGGCACCCATAAAAGTTCCTAAAGACAAACTGTCCGGACCGGAGGCCTCTAGCTCAAGCCTCCGAAAAGAAACCACCACATGAGAGCCCCAGCCGGAGGCCAGAGTTCAGGTAAGCATTGAAGCCCAACAGTCCGGAGGTCAGACTGAACCAACTCCTAACTCCCCTCACCCAAAAACAACTGAAAACCCCTCTTCAGTAATGGAGGAAGTGATGGAGGATTCTATCGAAGAGGCTCCGTTTGAGTCTGAAGTCTCCGGACAAGCTAGAGATGCCGGTTTTGCCAAGAAGGATAAAGGAAAAGAAAAACTATACCTTAGGCACCCAGATCTACCAGAGATCCTAGAGGGAAAAGTGGGACCTTGTTTCCACAAGGTTAGTGTTAAGTATCTTCTCGCTTTACAAAAAATTACTTATGATTTCATCCACACAGCCGAATTGGGTCGTATGCGTACAAAGTGGGGGATTCCGGAGAACGTAAAAATAAGAATCCCAATAGACCCTGAAACCCCAATGGACTGCAAGCGTAGTGAAATAGTTATTTTCACTGAGATTTTTAACTGGGGGCTAAGGTTTCCCTTAGATCCGGAGATAGTTAGGTACTTCCACCTCATCAAGCTTTGTCCAAGTCAACTGAGCCCCAATGTCTGGTACACTCTTATGACCTGCATTATGGCCTCCAGGCTCTCCGAAATTCCTCTACCAATGGAGGAATTCGCAGTTGTGGCAAACCTCTGCAGAAACCACCATATTCCCTTCTATGACTTCAACATGGATGATAACTATAAAGTAGTGGATGACCTGCTCGAGTCGGAGATAAATTGGAGGACTCACTTTTTGTTTGTGAGTGGTGCCTGGGAGAATGGGAGGAAGATCAAAGCTGATACCAACCCAAGTCTCCTCACCAGCAGATGGCGAAGTGATAGTAAGAATCCCACCTTACATTCTCATTTTTATTTTTAGTGAATTTGTTTAACTAACTTGTCTTGTCTTGTTTCTATCCCCTTTTTTTAACAGTGCTGCCCAAAGACTTCAATGATCACCTAAAGACCGGGCATATCACTTGTACCAAGATCAACACTTGGGCTGCTGAAAAGTGGGGAAATCGTTTTCACAATGCCTTTACCGGAGGTAATCTCGCAAGGTCTCACCTTTGGAACACTACTGGCCGAAGGGACTTGTCCTGGGAAGAACTTACCACTCCACCCCCTCCGGATGTAGTCCTTAAAAGAACCCACGCACCGGACGGGTCACTGTACTTTCCTGGTCGAGCCAAGGCTCCAAGTAAAATGAAAGGTAAAAAAGGGAAGGGAAAGAAGAGTGCGGTAGAGGCTAACCCTGCCGAAGCGGAGGAAACTGCTCCAATAAAACAAGAGGGGCCCGTTCCAAGTCAGATTGATGCTGCTCTTCTAGAAGTTGTGGAGCAGGAGAGTGCTAGGGAAGAGGCAGGATCTCCAAAAACCCCAAGGGTTCCTAAGAGAGACCGGAAACGTGGAGCAGAAAGCAAGGACAGGGAGGCCAAGAAGAAAAAGACCTCCATGGGTGATGAACTTTCTATCCGGCCTCCGAAGCCTCTCCCTCCTGTTGACCCTATTGATCCAACAAGAGCAGAAGAGATCCCTGGCGAATTTCGAAATGATGAGGTTGGAGGAGGAGACCTTAGTATTGATGGTGTCGACCTTACAGGGCTTGAGCGGCTTGGTGAGTACTTTGAAAACCTCCCCATAGATGACTTTGTTGGGCCCTACCTCCCTCCAAGCACTTCGAACACCGTCACCTTCAATGGTAAATCTTTCACCATTTCAAGTGAAAGAGATGTCATAACTCACTCTATACTGAGTAGTGTTCAGCCAGTGTTGGTCCTAGAGAAGCAAGTGTGAGGTCAGTCATCTATCATTAATGCCCTTAATTCTGAAAAGGAGAAGCTATCCAAAGACCTCCTCATTGCCACCCAAAATGCTGATGTTTTGAAGAGAGAAAACGAGGAGTTAAACAAGAGCCAAGAGGGTTGGACCACAAAGGTTGCCTTCTTAGAAGACACTGTCAAAGACCTCCGGGAAAAGCTGTCCGGGTTAGAGAAAGATCTCTCCTCTTCAAAAGAGGAGGTGAAGGCCAAGGACCAAGTCATTCATACTTTGACAAATGACAAGATCGCACTCGAGGACTCGGTGTCCAAGGCTGCAGAGGAGAAAGCTGATCTGCTAAGGGAGCAAGAGGCCAAAATTTAGGCCAAGATTGATGCTTATGCCAACAACGTGATAGACAGTCAGGAAGAGATGTATGCCAAGGTGAAGTCGGACATGGTCTTGCTTTTTCATGAGAAGTTTTCGAAGAGAAATCTGGGAGACTTATGGACTTTTGTAGAGTATCCAGACCTTCCTTTCCATACAATAGCTGTAGGTGACAGGTTTGACTTCTCCAGTGCATCCTCATCCGATGAAGAAGAGAACATCGGAGAGAGTCCAGTTGAGGAGAATGATGACCCCAAAAAGAAGAAAACAAGTGAGGCTGAGCCGTCTTCAAAGGCTCAGTCTTAGAATATCAACTATCCTTTACCTTTTGTTTTGATTGAACTAAAGTCCTTGGAAGGCCAAGGCATTTTTGTAACCGTGTTCGGTGTTTGATCGGACAGATATTTTTACTTTGATTAACAATTTAAAGTCCTTGGATGGCCAAGGCACTTCAGTCGTTTTAATGAGTATGTTTATTTTGCACAATTATTGCATTCTTTCATAGTTTTTCAATCTTGGTGGCTAATGTTTAAACAGCCCTTAGTTATTGCATAAACATCTTAAAGTGAGAGTGTTTAAATTCTCCGATGACAAATGTTTAAGTAGTCATCACACCTTTAATTTAATCCGGCCGGTGTTTAAACAAAAATTCAACAAGAAACAAAATAAGAACACTCCGAATTTTTAAGAAGGCATCAAATTTTATAAAAGAGCTCGGACACCTCATTAAAACCTCCCCGCGTCACCAGGGTAGGAAAGAGTATGCCCCCCGAATATTTACATGGATTTTTAAACTAGTAAATATTTACATAGTTTCTACTCCAAGTACATCTGGAGGTGCTCAATATTCCAAGGGTGATTCAAAACCCTTCCATCCTTGTCTTCTAGCCAATATGTCCCAGGTTTAAGCCTTTCAATGACCATATAGGTTCGTTCCCAAGTTGGGGCTAGCTTGCCGAGCAGCTTCTCTTTAGTGTGTAAGAAGACTTTCCTTAACAACTTATCCCCCCACTGAAAATCTCTTCTTTTAACTCTGGAAGCAAACCTACTTCTCATCAGAACCTGATAGTGTGCAGCTCTAAGGTGAGCCTTCACTCTTCTTTCTTCTATTAAATCAAGCTGACCTCTTATTGCCACTTCGTTAGCGTGTTCGGAGAAATTATGAACTCGAAAAGAAGGGAGAGTTGCTTCTATAGGAGCTATGGCATCCATCCCATAGACTAAGGCAAAAGGTGACTCTTATGTTGCTGCCCCAGGTGTAGTCCGGTAGGCCCACAAAACCTCTTGCAAATAACTAGGCCATTTTCCAGCAGTCCCTTCTAAATTTTTCTTCAAACCGGACAGTGTAGTTTTGTTAGCCACTTTAACCTGACCATTCGCTTGTGGGTGGAAAGGTGAAGAGAAACAATGTTATATACCTCTAGAGGCACAGAAACTCTCCATTTCCTTGTTGTCGAACTGTGGCCCATTGTCTGTTGTTATCTTTTGTGGAATTCCAACTCTGTAACAGATATTAGATAAAATGAATTTTATGACATCTTTTGATGTTGTACCTGCCAGTGGTGCTGCTTCGATCCACTTCGAAAAATAATCAATAGCAACAATTATTGTCTTGCGTCCTCCGGATGCCATAGGTAGAGGTCCCACCAAATCCAACCCCCATCGAGCAAAAGGTATAGGCTCAGAAATTGACTCTAAAGGGATGGCTGGGACATGAATTTCATTGCTATATCTCTGGCATGGGTCACACCTCCTCACCATATCCTTAGCATCTTGCATTATGGAAGGCCAATAATACCCAGCCAACAAAACTCTCCTTGTTAGAGCCATGTAACCACAGTGAGCTGATCCCTCACCATCATGTAATTTGGAGAGGACTATTTAAGATTCATCAACCCCCAAACATCGTAAGAGGGGTTTACTGTAAGAATTCTTATAAAGAACATCTCTTAGTATGATAAAACCACGAGCCTTGTAGTTTACATTTCTTGCTATTGACTTATCCGGAGGCAAGATGCCACCGGAGAGATATTGAAAGAGAGAGAACCTCCAATCTTGGGGCTGTCCCATATTGAGTTGAATGGAAGGGCACTCCAGCATGTGGATCCAAGGATATGATTCAGTATAGGCTATAGTTGCCAAGGAGTCTGCTAGTTCATTTTCTGTTCGGGGTATGTTCTCATAAACAATACTCTTGAACTTAAGTGCCTCATTTTTAAGAAGAAGTAAGTATCTGATCAGTTGCTCCTTTTTAGCTTCGGATTGACCTTGCGTATGATGGATAAGTAGCTGGGAATCGCTCATCAACTTGACCATTTTGGCTCCACAAATAAAAGCCAACTTTAAACCAGCTATAGCAGCTTCATATTCGGACTCATTATTAGAAGCCCTAAAAGCAAAACATATAGCCTGGTACATTTTGTCACCATACGGAGAGGTCAAGCACACCCCTGCACCACATCCCATGGTACTTGATCCACCATCAGTTCGGACGACCCAAACTTTTTTATCTTTGGTTCCAGTTGTTTGCTCTGCATCCCAATCTTAATGGAATTCAACTAAGAAGTCAGCCACAGCTTGGGATTTGATCGCTGTTTGGGGGGCAAAATCAATATCGAAGTCTCCAAATTCCACAGACCACTTAGTCATTCTACTTGAAACATCTGCCTTTTGAAGAACGTTTTTTAAGGGAAAAGACGTCCAGACAATAATAGGATGAGCCTGGAAATAAGGCCTCATCTTTCTTGCAGCAATCACCAAGGCTAATGCTAATTTTTCAAGCTTCAAATAACGTTTTTCTGTATCTATCAAGCTCTTGCTGATATAATACACTGGACGGGGATAACTATCCACCTCGCTTACCAACACAGCACTTATGGCACAACTGGAAACTGCTAAGTATTTGAAGAGTGTCTCTCCGTCAACAGGTTTAAATAAAGTCTTGGGGGAGGACAGATGTTTCTTAATATCATTGAAGGCCTCATCACACTGTGAAGTCCATTTAAAACCCTTCGCACCTTTTAAAGTTAGAAAAAACGGGGCACATCTGTCTGAAGACCTCGACATGAATCGATTCAACGCAGCTAACCTCCCAGTCAACCGTTGTACTTCTTTAATATTTCGAGGAGGTTCCTTTTGGAATAAAGAATTAAACTGGTCCGGATCGGGCTGTATCCCTTGCTCACTTATTATATACCCTATGAGTTTCCCGGACTGCACTCCGAACACACACTTCTCTGGATTTAGTTTCAAATTTACTTTTACTAAGTTAGCAAATGTTTCTTGGAGACCTGCCAAGTGTAGTTCTGCATCCACACTTTCTACCATCATGTCGTCGATGTATACTTCCATGTTTCTTCCAATTTGATTAGCAAAGGCTTTATTCACCAATATCTGATAAGTAGCCCCAACATTTTTTAACCCAAATGGCATCACCTTGTAACAATGAAGACCCCTATCAGTAACAAACGTGGTATGCTCCTGATCCTTCGGATCTACTTGAATCTGATTGTACCCGGAGAAGGAATCCATGAAAGACAGTAGCTTATTCCCAGAAGTGGAATCCACCAGTTGATCAATCCGGGAGACCGGGTATAAATCTTTTGGGAAAGCCCTATTGAGATCTGTAAAGTCAATGCACATACGCCACTTGCCATTTTTCTTTTTCACCAAGACCGGATTGGCTATCCATAAAGGATATTGAGCCTCCTTTATGAGCCCTATTTTAGTAAGCCTGTCAACTTCTTGAACAATAACATCAGCCTTTTCCTTGGAAAAATCCCTTCTCTTTTGTACCACAGGTGTTATGTCTCTCCGGATGGATAAGTGGTGTGATATAATATCTGTTGGCACCCCGGTAACATCAGAATTGCACCAAGCAAAAACATGCTGATGGTCTTTTAAGAACTTCAACATCTTACCATTTAGTTCGGATACCATTTTAGACCCTATCTTAACATTTTTTCCCTCTTCCAAAGAATGTGTTTCAACTTCTTCAACCGGTATTAACACTCCACGGGTCTCTCTGGGGTCATCAATTTCACCCTCACCCCCAGAAGGCCCCTCAAACTGCTATCCCTCATTGATTCGAACTGCCCCCAACATCCGAGGAGCCAGTGTTGTTGCATAACACTCTCTTGCAATTTTTTGGCTGCTCCGAACAACTCCCACTTGTCATTGAACAACATATTTCAAACATTGGTGGACTGTTGAGGCCACTGCATGCATCCTAGAGAGCCAAGACCTCCCTAGAATGGCATTATAACAAGTGGGACAATCCACCACAATGAAAAGTATTCTAACCATCTTCTTAAAAGGGGCCTTGCCCAACAAAACTTCCTCTTCGAACTCCCCGATCACATGTGCTGAGCTTCCAGTGAAACCCACAATTGACCTGTTTGAACGCTGAATTACTGCTGGATTCTTCATTTTTTTGTAGGAAGTTAAAAAGAGGATATTGGCTGAACTCCCAGTATCCACCAAAATTCGTCTTATGTCATTGCCCCCAATGGATGCTCGTATGACAACAGCATCTTCATGTGGGCCAGCTATATCCCTCAAGTCATCGTCATAAAAAAAAAAGGTAAATGGAATCTGTGATTGATAAGAGGTCATGCCTCCTTCCAGCTGGGTAGCTAAAGTATGAACATGCCTCTTCCTTGAAGATGTAGTGGGTGATGTCATGGTATCCCCTCAGAAAATTGTGAGTGATTCAAAAAAGCTAATAAGCCCAGACACTGTTTTACAACGTTCCTCAATGTCACCTACTTTGTTTCGAGTTGGATCAGGGTCTAGGTATTCTGACTCTACATCGAATCTCTCGATTATCAACATAGCTCCCTCCGGAGCGGATGTGCCTGCATTGTTCGGACCAGCCCGATGAGCATTATCAGGCCTATTTCCTCCTCTTCTTTTGACATATGCCCCCAGCTTCCCTCTTTCAATTAAATTCTGGACTTCTTTCTTTAAAGCAATACAATCGTCAGTGGTATGGCCAGTATCATTATGGTACTGACAAAAGGAATTGTTACGATGCTTCCTAGGAGATTGTAGTGCAGTCGGCCTTCTATAGTGTACTTCTTCCTTTGTTTTGTCATAAATGGTGGCTACACTTTCTTTTAACTCAGCAAACCACTCTGGTGAACCCAAGGCCCTCTCTTATTTCTAGATTATTGACTCTGGGCAGGCGCAACTGGCTGAGACTGAACTTTAGCTCTGTTATGACCCTACCCGGCCTCCCTTGCCTTGTTCCCGGACTGATTTTGGTTGGGGTTTGGTGCAGTTGGGGCAGACCTCACCTGCCTGTGCACCCTAGTTTTCTTTGTTTTATCAACGTTAATTTTCTTTTCAACCTGATTCAGTAGACCTCCCCAAGTCATGGTTTTTTCCCTGGTCACTGAATCAGCCAAATTTCCAGGGTTTAAGCCTTGCCTCAAAGATGCTATTGCTACTTGCTCAAAGCAATCAGCCAACCCGTTTTTGGTGTTTACAAAACAACTTATGTATTCTTTCAGTGATTCGTTTGGTTCTTGGGCACAATGGATAATTGTGTCCCCATTGCCCTTCAACTCCTTACTTCCAACAAACTACCTCCGGAAGGCCACCCAAAAGGTATCGAAATTTTTGATGCACCCCTGTGGTAAGCTGTTATACCACTTCAGAGCACTCCCCGTAAAAGATTGGGAGAATGCTCTACAAAGAAACTTGTCGTCATCATCGAAATTCATCATGAAATTTTTGAATTGTTCCAAGTGGTTGTCCGGATCTTTACTGCCATCGTATTTCTCTATTTTTGTAACTATCAAACCTCTTAGGGAGGTTTCTGGACAGAAACTTGGATGACAATGGAGATTGTCTCCAATTCCGGCCACGACTGAAAACGGTATCATCATTGGGAGTTGCAAAGACACCTAGTTCATCATGGAAGACGAAAGGATCCACCAGCATCCGGTCTACGTGTCTCCGGCTATGAGATGATCCTTTGCCTATATTCCTCTTTAAGTTAACATGCCTATCCCTTTGTCTTGAATACTTCTTAACCAATTTTTGTTTCTTTTTAGATCAGCCCTCATCACTGTTGGAGGACAAAGACTTTTCAACTCCATCCTCGCCCGAGGAGCTACTAGAAGATTCTGAGTCTGAGTCAGAGCTCTCCACTGGCTTGGACCGGTGAGACTTTTTGGAGCTAGCATGAGTCTTCTTCGTACTCACATGGGTCTTCGAAGGCTCATGCTCTATAGGGTTGTCAGTATGATGAGCAACTGATGCCTTTGACTTCTCTTTTATGCCCATCTTTGCCTTTTCTGCCCTCAGAGCTTTTATCGCGCCCTTTAATCTATCACGCTCCTCAATGGTATATTCATCATTTTCACCCACCACTTCAAGCAAAGCTGGTGGTACTTCCGGTACGTCCGGACTCATTCGGACTGATGTTTCTGATGGTTTCGAATACTAGATTCAGGCACCATCGTGCTCCCACTGTGGTCGCCAATTTGGTGTGGTTTATTTTTGTTTGAGGGTAAGTTTGTAAATTTTTGTTTAGAGTTTTGTGGAGTTTTGAGAGTATTTAATGTTTGGGTAGAATGTAGAGGGAGAATCGAGCTGCCTGGTTGTATATAATTTTCATTACCCTCATTTAATGTTGGTGGTTGGGTATTTATACCCTTATATTTGGGCCACATGGGCTTTCGGGTCGTGTTTAATGGACTCGGGTCGAGTTTAAGGACCCATTAGTTCTAAGTAGGTGAACAGGCAGCTTAGTCAAAAAGTGATTAGGTTTTAAGTACTTTAGTTCTGTTCGGATAGTTCAATGGATGATGGTGTCCGAACTGCCCCTGTCCGGTAAAGTGGACATTGTCCGAATTGACCCTGTCCGGTTCCCATAAAACATGGTGACAAAATCCGGACTCATCAAAGGTGAAGTCTGAATGTGAACAATTGCAAGCTGATCATAGAATCCTGCAATCATCGACTTCCGAAGAGATTACTTCATTAAAAAATCACCAAACTGAAGATAAAGCCATCATCAAACACTTGTTGGATGGAAAAAAACACCAAAGGGTACTAATAAAAAAACAAGATGATTAGATTACCTCTCTCTAAGCTAAATCTAATCAAGAGATAGTCGATGTTGTAGACGCGTATGTCGAAATGGTAATCAAAACTACTTGATTTACCTATAATCAGATTACCAAAGGGCACTTTATATTATCTATAATTTTATCTACTTGATTTACCTCTTTATATATTCTTATCTCTATTTCTTAGTATTAGTTTACCCGAATATAATTAATATTAAGATATGATTCATTAGAGGTAATTAAAACGTGTTACATATGAGCCATTCGAAGGTAATCCATTCAAAATCAATAAAAATCTTGATACACCTGACCCATTTTAAGTTAGTCCATTTGAAGGCAAAAAACTTGATACACAAAAGCCATTCAAAGTTAATCCATTCAAAGGCAATAAAAACTTGGTACACATGATTCATTCAAAAGTAATCTATTTGAAGGGAATAAAAACTTGATACACATGAGCCATTCGAAGGTTCTCCATTCGAAGGTTCTCTATCCGAAGGCAATATAAACTTGATACACATGATTCATTCGAATATAATCCATTCGAAGGAAATAAAAACTTGATATACTTATAAACACATTTTAAAGGCAAAGACAATATATTAATAATGATTTAGATACCTCATTAAAATCTCCCTGCACCACCAGGATAAGAAAAAGTATCCCCCAAAATATTTACATTGAATAGAAACAAAGTAAATATTTACAATATAAGTTTACTCAAGATATAACATTAGGCTTTCAAAATTCCACAGGTGCCTCAAAATATTTCCTTCTTGGTCAACTAGCCAATATGTTACTTGCTTAATCTTCTCACTACCATGTATGGCCCATCCCAGTTTGGAGCCAAATTTTTAAACTCCCTATCTTTGATATGCATAAATACTTTTCTCAAAATATTTTCCCCACTTGGAAATCTCTTCTTTGTGCTCTAGACGCATACTTACCCTTAATTAAACCCTGGTAATGTGCTCTTACATGGAATTTTATTCTCTTTTCTTCAATCAAATCCAGTTGAGTTCTTATTGAAGCTTCATTTTCCCCTTCAAAATAAATTTGAACCCTGAAAGAAGGAAGAATAGCTTCTATTGGTGCGATTGTATCCATTCCATAAACCAAGGAAAAATGAAATTCTTGTGTGGCAGTATGTGGAGTGGTTCAGTGAGCCTAAAGTACTTCTTGCAGGTAATTAGGCCATTTACTGGCCACTCATTTAAGTTCTTTTTAAGACCTATGAAAATAGTTTATTTTCCACCTATATTTTTCCATTTTACCAGAATTAAAAGGCAAGGAGAAACAATGGTGAATTATTCTTGATGCACAGAACATCTCCATATCTTTGTTATCAAATTGAGGGTCATTGTCTGTAGTAATGTGTCTAGAAATTACAAATCTATAACAAATATTGGAGAGGATAAATTTAATTACCACTTTATAAGTTGTTCCATAGTGGGGTGCAACTTCAATCCACTTCAAAAATTACTCAATTTCCAAAATCATAGTTTGACACATTCTAGAGGTCATCGGAAGGAGCCTAACCAATATAAGTCCTCATCTATCAAAGGTACTGCTTTGGATAATGACTTAATTGGAACTGATAATACGTGTATTTTATTTTCATATCTTTGATATTGATCACATCTTCTAACTAACTCTATAGAATCTGCCATAATAGATGGCCAATAATACCCTGCTAATAAGACCCTTCTAGTCAAAACATTGTAGCCACAATGGGCCAATCCTTCCCCATCATGTAACTTTGAAAAAACAAATTGGGACTCATTGAATCTGATGCATCATAATAAAGTCTTACTGAAAGATCTTCAATAGAGGACCCCTCTCAAAACTAAAATATCGCGTGCTTTGAACTTTAACTTCTTGGCTAATCTTTTGTCTTCAAGTAAGATTCATTTAGTAATAAACTCTTGAATACTATAGCGCCAACTTCCCATTTCAAGAGTTATCGTGATAGAAGGACACTCATGTACTAGAATCTAATGGTAAGCTTCAGAATATGCAAGAGTGGCCAGATAGTCAGCCATCAAATTTTATGATTTTAGTACACATTCGTATATTACATATTTAAAACAAGCACAAATTTCTTTTAACATTCGTAAGTACTTCACCAACTATTATTTCCTGGTTTCAGAATTCCTTTTTGCTTGATGTATGACTAGTTGTGAATCACTCAACAATCGATATTTTTGGCACCACATATCTGAGCAAGCCTTAAACCTACTATAGCTGCTTCGTATTATGCTTCATTGTTGGATGCTCTAAAACCAAAACGTATAGCTTGGTACATTGCCTGCATCCCATCATACTAGATCCATCATCTGTTTGAATTACCCATTTTTTTAGGCATGTGAATTAAAGATTCCTCATAGGGTCTCTCCAAATGGAACTCAACCAAGAAATCGGGTACAACTTGAGTTTTGATTGCCGTTCGAGGAGAAAAGTCAATATCATAATCCCCTAGCTCCACAGACCACTTAGTCATTCGACTTGATGTATCTAGTTTTTTGCAATACATTTCTAAGTGATCAAACCGTGATGGAATGCGCTTGAAAATAAGGCCTCATTTGTATGGCTTATATGACTAAGATTAAAGCTAGCTTTTCCAATTTGAGGTATTTTTTCTCAGCAACTAATAAACTCCTACTAATGTAGTAAACGGGGAAAGGATAGTTGTCAACTTTCTGAACTAACATTACACTTAAAGCATAATCTGATACTGCTATGTGTATGTAGAATTTCTCTCCAATGACAAGTTTGAATAGATTCTTAGGCGAAGATAAATGTCGTTTGATTTCATGGAACGCCTTATCACAATTTGGGGACCAATTTGAGTATTTGGCATTTCTCAATACTTTGAAAAGTTGTGCACATTTATCCGATGATTTGAAATAAACATATTCAAGGCAACCAATTTGCAAGTCCATACTTGAACTTCTTTGGTGGTTTGAGGGGGGGTCCAAGGTTCATAATGCATTTAATTGATCTGGGTCAGCTTTGATCCCTTTCTAACTGATGATGTAGCCCATAAATTTCTCGGACCGTACACCAAACGTACACTTTTTCAGGATTCAATTTTGAATTGATGGCCTCCAAGTTAGATAAAGTTTCATAGAGGTCAAGTTATAGAAAGTTTATTGGAGGTCATCAATATAAACCTCTACATATCTTATTATCTGATTGTCAAATGCCTTGACCAATCATTGGTAAGTAGCCCCAACATTCTTTAACTCAAAAAGAATTACTTTGTAACAGTGTAAACCCCTATCAGTAATTGACGTGGTATTGTTCTGATACTTTGGATCCATTTGTATCTGATTGTACCCAGCAAAAGCATTCATGCAGGATAAAAAAAATATTTTTCAAAATGGAATCCACCAACTGATCTATTTGAAGAACTGGGAAATGATCCTTGGAACACGCTCTATTGAGATCTGTGAAATCAATGCACATCCACCATTTGTCATTCTTCTGTTTAACGAGCACCGGATTTGCAGTGTGAAGTGGATACTAGGATTCTAGAATGTGTCCCACCTTAGTTAATCTATATACTTCTTGAACTATGGCTTCATATTTCTCTTTAGAAAAATCCGTCATTCAATTATGATGGAAAGTTTTCTCCAATTCTAACATTCTTCACAACTGCTAAATTGTGCACTTCGACCTCTTCTATTGGCATAATGGAACTATGAGTCTCTCTTGGATCATCTATCGTGTTCGGATCCAAAGAGGACTTTAGTAGTTGTTATTCCTTTTTTGTTATCATAGTTTCCATGAATTTTGGAGCAAGAGCGGTGACATAACATTCCATAGCCACTTTTTTGCTGCTCGAACCACCCCTACTTGACTTCCAACCACGTATTTTAAACACTGGTGAACTATTGACGCAACCGCATGCATTCTTGACAACTAAGTACTGCCAGAAATTACATTATGGAGGGTCGGACAATCCAATACCACAAACAAAACCCATTATCATTTTCTTAAATGGTCTTTTTCCTAATAATGCTTCTCCTTAGAATTATCCAATAACATAAATAAAGTTGCCTGTAAATACCACTATCGTTCTATTTGATTGGAGTATGATTGATGGGTTCTTCATTTGATGATAAGTAGATAGAAACAAGATGTAAGTCAAGCTAACCATATCAATCAAAGTTCTTCAGACTTCTGTGCTCTCAATATATGCCCATATCATCATTGCATCCTCATGTGTGATTTACGAGCTATAGTCCCATCCTTAGTGTTCACAAAATAGTTGATGTAATCTTTTAACAATTCATTCAGATATTTTCCATAATGAATTATTATATCACCATTTCCTTTGAGTTCTTTACTTGCCACAAAATTCATTCACAATGTCAACCAAAACATGTCGCAATTCTTGATTGATCCTTGTGAAAATATGTTATACCACTTGAAGGAACTACCCTCGATTGTTTGAGAAAATGTTATACATAATAGGTTGTCGTCATTATTAAAACTCATCACAAAAAATTTAAATTGCTCGAAATATTTATCAGGATCCTAGCTCTCATCAGATTTTTCCACTTTTAAACATCAAAACACCTTGGTAAATGTCCGGAGAAAATTATTGAGGATGACAGTGACTGTCTCCAATTATGTCATTGGCTAAATATATGATCCTCATCGGGAGTGGCAAATATCTCACCTTTGGATTGCATGGTGAATTGATCACGCAACAAGTGATATATAATAGGGTGAGCTGACCCTTTCATTTTTCATTGATAATCTTTCTTTTTACCTTTACCCTTTCGGTCTTTTTTCTTCCCCGAAGAATGATGCTTTTTAAAATATTTTTAGCTATCTTTTCTTTCTTCTTCTTACAACCATAATCACTAATCGAATTAGAAAAGGACACTTCGTACTCCGATTTTGTTGTTGAGCCCTCGATAGAATCTGATGTGCTTGAACATTGTTTAGCCCGATGTTCCTTTTCATAATCTTATTGGGCTTTATGGGACTGGTCATTTGAATTATACTTGGGATTACTATCTGGCTCATCGGGTTTGGGATATTCTGGTGGCTTTTTTCCACCCATATCCTCTTCAGCCTCTTTTTGGGCTCTTAATGTCTCAATTTCTGCCTGCAGTTTATCACGCTATTCCCGCATAAAAAGTCTTTCATCAATGTTAAAATTAACATGGGATGTGTTTACAAGCTCTTTATAGTCTCATTTTCCCTCATGTTCGAGAGAGAGATCTGTCTACATATCATAATACATATTTCAAAGAAGTCTGAAGGTTAATTTGTTAGTTAGGTTTTGGATACTGCTATTCGGGTACCTTTCGCTCCCATTGTGGTCACCAATCTGGTGAGGATTAAACTTGATCGGAGGGTATTTCTTGTAATTGTCTAAAGGTTGTATTAAATTTTGGATGGAATGTATAAAAATAATTAAGAAGCTTGCATTAATGTCGACCGAGGGAGAGAGAGAGAGAGAGAGAGAGAGAGAGAGAGAGAGAGAGAGAGAGAGAGAGAATTCCAACCTGCTTAAATATTCTTCTTTTGAGTTTTAATAGGATACTTTTGGATCCACATGCCAATCGGGTCGGGTCATGAATATGGATCAAACCCATGAGCGTCCAAGCTTGCAAACCATTATTTAATATACATATTTTATAACTAAATATATAGCTAGCACACAGCTTAGTCGATATGATTTTTATTATGGATCTAAAATGCCTCCTAAAATAAATCCGACCCAATATCTGTCTATTGCTCTCAAGGATTTCCGACCCTATCAAGTGTAACATAAAAAAAATCAAAACATTTCATGAAAAATAACAAACATTTTGGTTCGCCCTTAAAAAAATCTACCATTATTAAAATCTTAAATTACTTCAATAATGGGAGTAAACAAATCAACCAACCTAATAAGAGTCTCAAAGTGAGATCCCCACCGTGTATCACATGCTCTTGCAATAGACAACTCTTCATCAATCCAGTACCTGTTTTCACCAATTCATCCTCAATTAGGTTTGCAAAATGAGTAACCTATATTTTACGAAGCAAATATTTTCGTTTGTTAGAAGACCTTAAAAGGTTTACAATACGAGACACTTCAAGAAAAAACCAATCAACATCCTCCTGTTTTGGAGTCGTTGAAACAAGTGCCAATTTAAGTTGGTGAGCAATATAATACACATAATAGGCATGCATATTTTATTTTTGAATCAAAGTTTACATACTCATATTTTGATATCGAATTTTAGATACACACAATTCAAATCCAAACAATAAATCTTTAAGAGCATCTTTAAGTGTTATTGCACTAGTATCCTCAATATCAATAATGCCAACAAATCGTTCAAGAATAAATATTTATCATCATCAAACCGGACAACTATCGCCATTTGTTCTTTACCAGGAGAATCTCTAGATTCATAAAAAAGAACGCAAAAGACACATCTCAAATTTCTCCAACTATATTTTAACAGTTTCAACAACTCATCAATTTGCAAGTTCTTTCTGAATAACGAGACATGTTCTCTTACAATTTCCTCCATCACTTATAAATGCTTATGTTATTATGTCATTGTTTCTCCCAAAAGCTTCAATAAATTCTAAAAAATGATCATTGTATGTAGAATTTCCCTCAGCATTGTGTGCCTTAAAATCGATTCCACCTCTAACAAGAAACCTAACGGCCTCAAGCGATGGTTTTACACAAATAAGATAATCAACTTCTGATTTTCTAATAAGCTTTGTAAATAACGACTCAATACTTTGATTTTACTTCATAAGATCTTGACATGCTTTGACACACTTTTTGTGATGTCTATGATTTTACCACCATGTATAGTCAACTTTTTTCTTTAGATTCCAACCCCGAAAATCGTGAACCATAAATGTATAAGGATAAAATAAATAACAAGGCAAACAAAACATAACATTTTGGTCTTATTATAGCATCTTATTACTTAAATACAATGAGTAAAATTTGCTATACTATATTACAACCAATCATTGTGTTTATACCAACTATTATTAAAAGAACGCTTTATATCGCCAATATATATAGGAGAATACTCTGCCATATTCGATATGGTATGCCTAAACCATTCCCTTAAAAATTATAAGTAGTTAAAAAATTGTTCTTTAGTTTTTTACTATCTTATCCTTTTATCAAAAATTATTATTTTGAGTTTTTTATTTTTTGGAGAACTTAGTAAGTGAAGTGGGTATGGTAAAACAAACATGCAATCTTGAACAAAATCATCCAAAACAAAAATATTCAACCAATTGTTTTTCAAAATCAGAATTTTTTATGAATTTTTTTCTTCTTATTTCTAAACAAACATAACTCTAATTCACCTTAAAAAATCTTAAAATTGTAAAAAAAATCGTATTGATTAAATTAATACTATAAAAGAGATATCCATGATCGTGAAACTCATTAATAACATATTTTAATAGATTTTCACATTTTTTTATTTTCACGTTGCACAAGCGTTATCACCCATCACCGACATTATCAATATTTGTCACTGACGGTGTGGAGCCCTAGCACCGGTTGTTTTAGTATATGTCACCCGCGGTAAAGACTAGGAATACTGGTGTACATAATATTTGAGATAATTTACCATAGTCGATTTTGGTGTGGATTATTTTCGACTGAGGGTAATTTGGTCAGGTGTTTTGTGGTGTTTCAAAGGTATTTAATGTTTGGGTGTTTTGTAGTGAGAGATTTAAACTGTCTGGTTGTATTAAATGTTCATTACCCTTATTAATGAAAGTGGTTGGGTATTTATACCCTTAATTATGGGGCACATGGGCTTTCGGGTCAAACTTATGAAACCGGGTCGAGTTCAAAAACCTATTAGTTTATTAAGTAGATTAGCAATTAGCTTAGTCAAAAGGTGATTAGTTTTTAGTACTTTTTTCCAGTTCGGATGGTTCAGTGGGTGGCTTTTGTCCGAATTTCCCCTGTCCGGTTTCTACAGTTAGTGGTGAAAAGTTCCGGACTAATCAGTAGCCCCTTTTTTAAGTTTTGTTCGAAGACCTTTGGCAAGACCTTAAAAAATCTTTTTGGGCACTTGTAACATTTCCCGGATTGATTGAGTGTTTAATGAAGGATTTATCCGGACTGAAAACTTCTCAGAAGTTCAAAGGTTCTGCCATGGATCGTGGGACACGTGTCATCTTCTGATTTACCTCACCAGCCGTTTTTTCTCCTAGAACGGCGCTCCCACTAATCCTAAAAATTAACCTCCTAATTTAATGCCCATGATGTCAGCGCCGCCTTCAATCATTACTTTTGTCTTTCCTATTCTCCTAGGTTTTTGGCATCTCTTTTTGTCTCATTAGTATAAATTACTTCATTTTCACTGTTTTACCATCTTTATTGCTCTCTCATTCCTTCATCTCAAAACTTTCATCTCTCTTCTCAAAATCATTTTAGTGTGAGTTTATGTTCACGGCAAGAAACACACTGGTAAAAGGCGGGTGGCTTAATCTCTCGGATTTAGAAAAAGCACAAAGAGTTGAGCGAGAAAGGCGCATTGCTGAAACACTATCTTCAGAGCCTGATCGAGGTTCATCTTCTGCTAGAAGCTCCAAACCCAGGAGGTTACTTCAACCAAGTCTTTCACCCATCGTATCAGGCTCCTCAGATCAGGAGTCACAGCCCACTGTCGAACGGGGAAAAGTTGTTACAAGCACAAGGAGACCCTCTCCATTCATAGCTATGGGATCAGATGCTGAAAAATCCCCAGAAAAACAGACACTTCGCCGAAAAGGATGCTTAGTAAAAGGCCAAGTTGTTGCTTCACAGTCTAAGTCTCCGAAATCAGGGCCTCCTAAGTCTGGGGCCAAGGACAAAGCTACAGGGTCAGAGGCATCTATCAAAGTTCCTAAAGATAAATCATTTGGTCCGGAGGCCAATAAGCCTTCAAAATGAACCCTCCGGATCTGAGCCCCAGCCGGACACCAGACCACAAAGAGAAAGCGATGATCAACCGTCCGGACAGCTCACTGAGCCAACCACCAGCACTCCTCCACCAACGACAACTGACAATCCTTCCATGGTGATGGAAGAGGTGATGTAGGAAAGCATTGAAGAAGCCCCATTTGAGACTGACATCTCCGGGCAGACAAGGGAAGCTGCCACTGATAAAAAGGGCAAGGGTAAAGAGAAGTTGTGTTTGAAACATCCGGACCTGCCAAAGTCCCTAGAAGGCAGAGTGGGGCCTTGCTTCCACAAAGTAAGTGTAAAGTATATGCTAGTCATGCAGAACATCAACTATGCCTTCATTTATACTGCTGAATTAGGGCGGATCCGGACGAAGTGAGGGATCCCTGAATCTGTCAAACTGAGGATATCGGTCACTCTGGAGATGCCAATGGACTGCAAACTGAGTGAGATAGTTATCTACACAGAACTATTCAATTGGAGGCTCAGATTTCCCTTGGACCCAGAGATCGTCAGATATTTTCATCTGATAAAGCTCTTTCCAAGCCAAATGAGTCCCAATACTTGGTACACCCTCATGGCTTGCATCATGGCCTATAGTCTCTCCGGAATACCGCTTCTGATGGAGCAATTTGCTGCTGTGGCCAGCCTTTGCAAGAACCACATCATCCCCTTCTATCATTACAACATGGGTGACAATTTTAAGGTGGTGGATGATCTGCTCGAATCAGAGAAGAATTGGAAGACCCAATTCTTGCTCATTAGTGGAGCTTGGGAGAATGGGAGGAAGATTAAAGCTGGTCTCAACCCAAGCATGCTCACCAGCAGATGGAAAAGCACGGGTAAATATTTCATCATGTTTGTTTTTCTTTCCTTATAAAAAGTCTATTTACTTAATTGGTCTTCTTTTTCTTTAGGTATTGCTGCCGAATGAGTTCTCCGACTACTTGGAGGAGGGGCAGACAACTTGTGCCAAGCTAAACGCCTGGGCTGCTGACAAATGGGGAAATCGCTTCCACAATTGTTTTACTGTCGGCAATTTAGTGAGGTCCCACCTGTGGAACACAACCGGCCGGAAAGACCTGACTTGGGAAGAATTGACCACACCACCTTCTCCGGGTGTTATCCTGCAGAGGACAGAGGCGAAGGATAGGAAGCTGGCCTTGCCTACCAGGGCTAAAGCCCCAAGTAAGATGAAGGGAAAGAAAGGTAAGAAGAAGCAAGATGCAACTGAGGTTGCTCAAGGTGGTGCTGAGGAAATCATCCCAGCAAATCAGAGAGGGCAGGACCAAGGGAGAATCGATGTTTCTCTTCTTCAAGTGGTTGAAAATGAAAGTACCAAAATCATCGAGGAAAGAGAAAGATGCATATTAAAAGGGAAAGATAATGGTTTGCTGTAAGAGACCCCTTACTGAGGCCCGCATGGCAGCGCTTTTGCATAGATTCGTATTGAACGTTAACCTTTACGAGTAGATCAAATACTCTTATCCAGCCCTAGAAGAATGAATTCGTATCTAGCATCGTGTAACCAAAACAAGAGGTGTGAATACCATCAAGATACAGAGGAAACCAGACCGTTTCGGGTGCTAAAGGCCAAGATACAGAGGCTCATCAAAAGAGGGAATCTAAAGGAGTACAATAGGAAACCAGACCGACGCCAATCGGAGCAACCCCGCAATCTGCATATTATGCCCAAGAATTGTCAAGATCGTGGCAAGCGAGCTAAGGGAGAGGTGGACATACTAGAAGGTCTTAGGAGAGAAAAGAAAGAAGGGGAAAGAAACCTAAAACATATATAATGACTATGTATGAGGACACCAGCCGAAACGGGTACATACATAGCTCTCACATATGGTACATTTAAGAACTGACTTTGACCATTGATGCTCTAAGAATAAACCTAATATGCGCATGTGCAAAGGTGGATTTCTATATATGTAATTTTCTTCACCAAAAAGGATCTAGAAGATATTGTCCATCCTCATGATCATTAACTATTAGTAGACGTTGATATTGCAGGTTGCAAGGTGCAACCGATCATGGTAGACACAAGAGAAACAGTAATTGTGCTGTTTAATTTTACGATGAAGCAATTCTCATTCAAGATCGTTCTTCGTCCAACTTTCAATCTCGTGGTAGGTTTCAATGGCTAGGCCACTATGCCACTAGGAATGACAGTTCTTAAGGAATCTATTGTACCTGGAAAATGGGCCAAAACTGAAGTGACCGACTTCGTGGTTTTAGACACCCACACCCCCTATAACCTTATTGTAAGGAGGTCATGGCTACATGATTTTAAAGCAGTATCATTCATGTAACATCATGCTTAAAGTATGTGGTCGGTGGAGAAGTGGGAATAGTGTGAGGCAATTAGAAGACGACCAACGAAGGCCTGACAGAAGTCATGTATGAGTCAACCCAAGACTAAAAAATCTGAAGCATTGATCTGAGTTTCGTAAGCTCTAAGTATGGGAGAACGATATAACCACTCATTTGTTTTCTTTTATGATATCTTTTTCAAGTTGAAATGTATCTCAAGAAGTTATCTTTCTCATTATTGTTTTAATATGTGGTTTTTAATGCAGAGGCTCCTTTTCATTTTATGATTAGAAACAATTTCTCCTTTGTACATAAGTGTATACCACAATCTTATATATGGCCAACAGGGGTAAAATATAGACGGATAACTTGCTCGGTATAAAAACAAGGAAATTAGTATAGCAAAGGCAAGCTTACAAAAGAAAAAGACGGCTCGCGAAAGCCGGCAAGTATCAAGACTAGCATATGCCGTAAGGAAAGCCTAGTTATATGTATGTATTCAAATTCTGATTCGAGCAAATAGGTCGATCTGTATATGACTAAATCTTAATAAAAATTAGAAGGAGTATGTACCCACAAAGAGTCACAGAACAAGAAAAGCAAAAACAATATAAAGAAAATACTTTCCATAGAGATATGGTCAACGAACTATAGGAATAGAAGGCACCACCTACCTTCGAATGGGGAAATAATATCCATATTGCAAAAATTAGTAAAATAAAGCCACATATGCCAACATACACCTTCAACGATTACAAAAAGATAACAAATTTTGAAAAGAATGATAGCACAAAAAAACACAAAAGTCGGTCAACCACGAAACTAAGCATTGCCCTCAACCTTTGATCATCCCAGCGTCTCTCACTCGATGTTCATTACTCACGAGTCTCACTTGCGCCTCGATGATTCTCAGCTACAGATGGTAGGAGGACACTCGGTCTAGCTTCTACTCTTAGAGATGTTGCTTGTCTAGCACGCTCCAAAGAGCCCCACTCGTCTGTAGATGCGCGACATATGATTAAGTTCGTTCCTCAATCTAGACCACTTCTCGTGTAGCACTCGCCTTCTTCTCTTAAGCACTGGATGATTCCGTAAGTTCTTTAGACAGATGAAACCCCTCTAATATTTTTATGAGCCACTCTGTCTGAGAGTTGGCTAAGAATTTTATGAGAAGCAACAGAGTCGGTAGGTCTAGAGGTTACAGTATCAACCTCGGTGCCGACCTCATTATAAGAAATCTCAGACGTCCTAACAAGGGGAAAAAATTCCGTCGCGGAAAAATAGACAAGTCAAAACTTAATAGAGCTTCAAGCTCATGATCGAGAACCAAATCATGATATCGATCCTTAATGGCCTGAACGGTCATGACGCGACCGCGAAGTTCGAACACATTAATAAAAGGGATAAACATTTTCTCTTTGGGGAACTGTGAGAACGGAAGAGAAAGGCGCAAGATCATCGAGCACCTTCGAGAACGGTGGAAATGGTAACTTGACTTGTGTCATAGGAGGGTTGGGTGGCCTTATGCATTAGTTTTGTTTGAAGACTTGATATAAAAGGAAACTTAATTCAAACTTCGGAGATTGATAATATTCTTGAATTAGGGGATGTCAACATAATGACATCACGGCTCGGCGACGTTGAAGTTACAATGCTTGGGCGTACGGCCGATGGAATAAGGGTACACAAAGGATCGAAAATGGACGACCACGACCGACTTATAAAGAAGTATTGAGATATTTTTTGCTTATTTTATTGAGGTGAGACTTTTAATACATAAGATTTTCCTTCATATAATAAAATGGGGATCAGATAATATGCTGGAGACATCAAAATGCGGTAAGAAATGGGATACTTAGAAGGAGCCTGCTAAGCTTGCACAACACGCGGAAGGCAATAAGAATTTACCACTTCTTGGGAGCAAGTTTGCCTAGTAAGATATTAGCCCACACGAGATTGTCCAAGGTGAAAGGATTCAACAGAATTCGAAGGCCAAAGTCGAAAGGGTGATGATAGAATAGAATTTCATTGGGACAAAGTTCACACAGTCTCGTTAGACCCAAGATAACGTATCTCGATCTCGTCTAGAATATAACTCTCGATATAAATCTTATCTCTCTTATCGTAAACGAGGACTTAAGATAGTTCTTACAACCCCAGCCCATATCAACAGTCCAATCATCAGAACTCAATGGAATATCCTAACTAACGGGTATCAATGCAACCCTCACTTGGCCAAAATGGCCAAACCTATTTAACAAGATGTCACACTTGGATGTGTGACCCCTCATTGGGCCAAAGCAGCCAAGTCTACTTAACGATAGGTCGATTCCGTGCGTGACCCCTCATTTGGCAAAAATGGTCAAGTCTGTTTAATAAAAAATCACGCGCAGGTGCACTACCTCTTCACTTGGCCATTATGGTCTTTCAGATGTGCGACCCCTCACTTTGGCCAAAATTTCTAAGTCTATTTAATAAAGGGTTGCATTTGTAATGAACAAGACTTTCTAACATGTGTGATCCCTAACTTGGTAATATCACGTTCAGGTGCGCGACCCTTTACTTGGCCAAAATGGTCAAGGTTATTTTACGAAAGGTTTTATTTGGCCAAAATGATCAAGTTTTTTAACGGCAAGTCACGTACATTCTCAACCTCTTACTTGTCAAAATGGACAGATCCATTTAACAGGTTCGAACCAGTGGTAGATCGCTCATTTAGTCAGAATGTCCAAGTCCGTTTTTACAAAGGTTCGCGCAGAAGTGTTCGGTCTCTCGGCTGGCTAAAAAATCATAAACTGTTTATTCAATCTTTCTTACATTTTACTTTCTAGTTTTGATCGTTGGGTGGATTTTTATCTCATAAAATTCTATTAATATTTTACAAATTACGTGTGGATTTTTATCTCATCGAATTCTACTAATATTTTATAAAAAACGATCTTAATACATAATAAAATTAATACTCCAACCTATAAAAAAATTTGGCTAATATAATTTAAAAGTTCCATATAATGTACATAAGAAAGCAAAAAAATATGGGTAGAGATAAACGAAATAGGTTTTGAGACTTAAATTATTTTTCGAAAAAATAATATATAACTTATTGATTTTAAAGATATCATATTATTGTTGAAATTTAGTTATTGATTTTAAAATAAATTATATTGATGATCTAATACAACAGAACCAATGATAATACTAATTAATAAATAATTATATAAAATAACTATATTAATGGATAAAAATAATTATAGATTTAATTTTGTAGATATAAAGTCAAATTTAGATTTTGTGAAACAGTAAATATTGATATTTTTGGGTATAACCCAAAGTAAAAACCCACGTATTTTGAAATACCCACAATAAAATATTTTTCAAAACCAAAATAAGACAAGTGCAAGCACATGTCTTTAATTATAAAAGTGGAGAATTCACTTATCTTCAACTACGCTCAACTTTTAGGTTCCACTAGACTTCTCTAGACTTAAGTCTGGTCGATTATTTAGATTATTTAGCCGCACAAAGATTCACTAGTTTCAACTCCTTAACTCTTGATTCACTCACCTTCGGCATTTAATGTTCGGCTGAACTGTACCAATCACATTTCTCCCGCTACGATAATTAGTTCCAGTATTTGGCACCTAGTTTCAACTTTAACATTTTGTTCAATTCTTTGATACCTAGTTCCACATTCAACACATATTTTCAGCTTTAGCATACAACTTCAACACTATGTTACAGCTTCGAAACCAGCTGCAACCTTCGGTACTAAGTTACAACTTCAGCACCAAGTGATCTTGTCGCAATCATTTTTGAACATATACTTCGCAATATGGATATCAAACGCTTGTACGCATGGAATTTAAAACCAAATCACACGTGAGAGGCACATGTCAGAATAGTACTTCGTTTCAAAAAGCGCGTCAAAATTTATTACTTTCAAACCTCTATTTTTTTAATCGCAATATTTACTCAACGATTAAAAATAAAAACTCCAGAGTAATACCAACATTCAATTAATAATTTGGGCTATAATGCTTATAGAAAGAATAAAGTCTCAATCATCTGAAATGTTAAGACTAATATTTTTTTTATTGTTTAATTCGACAAGAATTGTTAATCATTCATTCATACTTTAAAAGGACTAGAGAGTCTATTATCCTATATATACAAGTAATTCGAAGAAAATCTGAAGCAATTCCATCAAATGAGAATTCCTATCAACTCCATGTCATTCTCAAATTTAAAAATATGTTCACTTACGAGTCAGGGTTGATCAGTTCAAATGTCGCTGAAAGTATATCACCACTGATTCTGATATTATCCAAAGGACATTTCGGGTAGATCGAATAAACGTCAATGGATGAACATTAGCTTGAGTCGGACAATGACTTAACTATGTGTCTAACAACTCATTTCTTTGGCTTGGGGGCTCATATGATCGACCCGACTATAAGATCTGACCCGCACGACCCATAAGTCAGTGAACTACACTATAAATACCCCAACCAACATCATTAAGAGGGTTGGAATTTTTCCAAAGACATTAAATATTAACACACACATTTTCTCTCTCACAAACCCTTACAAAAATAGTTAATATTCACCAGCTAAAGTTTCTCTTGGATTTACCCTTGATCTAGATTTTACCATCACCAAATTGGCGACCATATTGGGAGCTAGAAGTACATGAATAGCTCAATTCAGAATCATACTTGTAATACGAAGTTTGGAAATCCTTGAGATATGGATCTCAATGTAGGAGGTGTTCCCTCATAAAACTAAAGTGAAGATAATGAGAACGAGCATGCTACTATGTCTCATGTCAATCACAATACTGAGGAAATACCATTCGTGCAAGATGAACGTGAACAATTGAGGGCTAAGATTGAAGCTTTGAGGGTCTAAAGACAAGCATAAATATCATTGAAAGAAAATTTTGATGTGAGAGTTTTATCTATTAGATAATTCTGGGGACAATAACAAACAAGGCGAGAATGATCAGTCCTCAAAAGTTCATACCAATCCTAACAAAAGGCGAGAATGTACTCTTTACTTGTTTTGCACTTAACAAAAGGCACATCGAGCAAAACAAGTAAATAGTACATCGAAATCTTCTGATAGTTCCACCACTTCTTCTGACTCCAATGGGCCTTCTTCATCTAGCAGTGATCAGGGCCATCAGAAAAAGAAAATAAGGTTAACCAAGAAATATTCGAGGAAAAGGGATGGAAAATTGGAGGCAATCACCCTTGTCCTAAAAAATACTCTCCGGACATCTGCCTATGAGGTTTAACAGTTCGAAGATGGAGAAGTATGATGAGAGTAAAGACCCTGATAATCATTTTGAGAAATTCAAGAATTTTATTATGAATTTCGATGAAGATAACAAACTTTATTGTTGGGCTTTCTCACAAACTTTCAAATGGAGTGCTTTAAAGGGGTATAATAGTTTACCACATGGATCAATAAAGAACTTTAATATGTTCCGGATGGCATTTCAGAGACAGTTCGTGGGGAGTAAATAGCTTGATGGGAATGGTGACACTATCATCCATTGTTTCCAAGAGTGGAATGAATCTTTGAAAGAATACATCAGTCGTTTTGTGAATACGAAGAGCAAGTTACCTGATTGTTTTGAACAGGTGTCCATTGCTTCACTAAGGCAAGACTTAAATCCAGGTGAATTGGATGATTCAATAACTCAAAAAAAGTGATGACATGGGTCGGACTGTTAAATCAGGTTGGAAAACAGATTACGGTGGAAAATACTAAGAAGTCTAGAGTACCACACCAAAATAAGTCTGCTCTAAAAGCACCAATCCCACAAGTTAGTACTCAATCCGAGGCCACAATTAATTACAGGCCTAAAGATTCTGGACAAGGACCACATTGGCCAAGACAGAATCAATCACAACAATTTAAACCCAAGAGAGGTCCATAGGTTCAACCTAAATAGTTTTTCAAACTAGGGGAGAGTGTGGCTACCATTTATGATAAAACTAAAAATGTTGTGCATTTTAGAAGACCAGCACCAATTCAGTCTCTTATAGAGACTCGAAATATTCATTTTTGTAAGTACCACAATTACGTGGGTCACGATACCCAAGACTGCATTGCACTAAAACAAGAAGTGCAAAACTTAATTGAAAGAGGGAAGTTGTCATTTTTTGTTAAAAAACAAGGGGGAATAGGCCACTCAATACCCAATCTAATGCAAATACAGTCTGAGCTGCATCGCGAACTGGTCAAGGACAAAGTATATGAGCATCTAGATAAGAAGATACTATGGTAATTATGGAAATATTTGATGTGGATTCGAACTATCTATCCTGATCTGGATCAGAATCAGGTTGGAATGATAAATGAAAAGGTTTCTAACAGTATCCAATATGCGTAACTTTTTTGAATCCCTTACTATTTTTGAGGGAGATACTGTGACGACACCTTCAAGTTGTTCAATAAAAAGACATGTCAATAGCATAACAACTCAGATAGATGGAAAATGTCTACATGTCTCTATAAAAGCCTTGCTCCGTTCATTGTCTTTGATGAAGATGATTTAAGAGACATTTCTAGGCCACATAAAGATGTTGTGGTAATAGGGGCATCTATTGGAGGCAATGTTGTACGAAGGATTCTAATTGATATTGGCAGTTTGGAAAATATATTGTTCGTATCAACTTACAAGCAAATGACAAATCCCTCAGTTATCCAACGTTTAAATGGAACCATAATGGGGTTTACCATGAAGTACGGCTGATGTAATTGGGGAATTTTAAGAAGAGGTTTTATTGGTCAAAGGGTCATTCAAGAAGTTGGTAAGAGTTTTGGTTGTGGTAGTTGATTATCTGACATCTTACAATGCTATATTTGGTAGGTCTTGGTTATCCAAGATGCATGCAGTAGCCTCCACTTTCATTAGTGTTTGAAATATGTTGTGGCAGGGCAAGTAGGCATCTTTCGAAGTAGCTAGAAGATAACCCGTGAATACTATGTCTATACTCTTGCTTCAAAATCACTAAAAACAGTAAAGATTAACAAAGAATAACAATCAGTAGAGCCTTCTGCCAACCAAAACAGGATAGATGATCTGAGGGAGGCTCTTAGTACGGTAATCTCAATCAAAAGGGGTAGAAATTCATTACTTGACATAAGGTAAAAATGTCAGGGTCGGATTTAAACTACTCTTAAAGCTAAAAGAAAAATTGTTCTTTTTTTATCTGATAATTTACACGTGTTTGCATGGTTCAATGAGGATGTGACTCGAGTGCCATCAACGGTAATTAGTCACAAGCTATATATCCGATCTGATGTTGAGCCAATGGTACAAAGAAGAAGATCTTTTTCAAAAGAAAAATCTGAAACGATTGTTTAAGAAGTAGATCGGTTAACCAAGATGGGGCATATCAAATAATCCCAATACCCTCTCTGGAAAACTAATCCTGTTTGGTCAAGAAAAAGAATGAAAAATGGCGTATGTGAATTGACTTCACAGACCTCAATAGAGTTTTCCCTAAAGATCATTTCCCAGTGCCCCGGATAGATTAGCTTGTGGACTCTACATCAGGGAACAAGTTGTTGTCTTTCATTGATGCCTTCTCTAGGTTTAATCAAATACAAATGAATCATGATGATCAAGACCATACCACATTCATCACTGACAAGAGGCTTCATTGTTACAAAGTAATGTTTTTTGGGTTAAAAAATACGAGAGTCACGTATCAACAATTGGTGAATAAGGCATTTGCTGCTCAAATCGGAAGAAATATGGAAGTTTATATCGGTGATATGATGGTCAAAATTCCTAAATAAGAGGATCATATCTCTTATCTTCAGGAAAAAATTTCCAACCTATAGGCCGTCAATTTAAAATTAAATCTGAAGAAATGCACATTTGGTGTCTGATCTAGTAAATTTCTGGGCTATATAATAAGTGAGAAAGGGATCCTGGCTTACCCGAACGAGTTGAATGCATTGTTGGCTATGGATCCACCCCAACATACTAAAAACGTCCATATGTTAATTGGAAGATTAGCCGCTTTAAATCGGTTTATTTCAAGGTCATCATACAAATGTGCTCAATTTTTCTAAGTCTTGAGAAATGCAAAAGACTTCAATTGGTTTCCTAACTGTGATCAAGCTTTCCTTGAAATTAAGAATTACTTATCCTCACCCAAGACATTGTTCAAACCTGTTTATGGAGAAAGCCTCTATATATATATATATATATATATATATATATATATATATATATATATATATATATATATTTCGTATCGGAATATGTTGTAAGTGCAGTGTTAGTACGAGAAGTGGATAATTAGCCTCGTCCGATTTACTATATAAGCAAGAGTTTGTTAGAAGCTAAAAAAGGTATTTAAAATTGGATAACTCGGCTTTAGCGTTGGTGATAGCTGCTAGTAAGACGAGGCCTTACTTTCAAGCACATTCAATCACAGTTCAAACTTCTTTTCCCTTAGAGAATGTGCTACAAAAGGCTGACATATCGGGAAGAAGGACCAAGTAGTCACTTGAACTTGGAAATTATGACATTGATTTTGCGCCTCGTACAACAATCAAAGCTCAAGCTGTGGCCGATTTCTTAGTAGAATTCCACTCTAAACGGCCTCGTGAAGAAGCAGAAGTCACTAAATTTAAATAAGAATGGGTAGTCCGAACGGATTGTGGGTCTAGTACGATGGGATGTGGAGCTGGAATTTGATTAACTTCTCCTTATGGTGATACCTTGTAACAAGCTATATGTTTTGGCTTCAAAGCTAAGAGGGCTATATGATCAGTTTGGATATCGCTGGAAGCATATCACCGGTGATTCTGATATTACCCGAAAGACATTTCGGGCAGATCGAATAAAAATCAATATATGAACAATAGCTTGAGTGGGACAATAACTCAACTATGTGTCTAGCAACTTATTTCGTGGGTTTAGGAGCTCATATGATCGACCCGACTATCAGATCCGACCCGCACGACCCATGGATCAGAGTAAGACACTATAAATACTCTAACCAACATCATTAAAAGGGTTGGACTTTTTCCGAAGACATTAAATATTAGCACACGCCTCTTTTCTCTCACAAATCCTTACAAAAATAGTTAATATCCACCAGCAAAAGATTTTTAGATATCACTCTTGATTTAGATTTTACATCACCATAGCCTACTAGTAAACCAAAAACATAAAGAACACTATCTATATAAGTACTCTTTCATTTTTTTTGGAATATAATTTTTTTTAAATAAAAATTGATGGATGAAAGGGTTTTAATGAAACAACATAAAAACCAAAATTTAAAATTCTTATGTCATAAATAGCTAAGTTATAGCTGAACAAACGGTCGTCATTTTTTGCGCAAACTAACTTCAACTATGTCCCAACAGAAGAACAACAAATATTGGATAAATAATAAATACTTTAGTATTTAAATATTTTATAGACGTCTTTGTAAAATTTGGAAGGTAACTGCTAAAAATAGAATTAATTCGATTACAATTTCCGACCTGTAAAAACTTAAAATCGATTAGACTGGCAAGTAAAAACAATCGTCTAATCTCTGCATAATCATTTTAAGCGTCATATTTTCATTCGAATCTACTCCTTATAAATTTTTGGAAAGAAGTTATAAGAGAAAAATAAAAATGATAATGATCCTATTTATATTAAAACTGTAGTCACCTCTCCCTTCTGGTTGGACTGCAATTACTGTAAATAACACAAACGAAAAAATGATAACTCACGGAGGGGTTTGTTCGAGGTCCTTGAGACGAACTTCCAAATCATCCAATTTATTAACCCACTCTCGCTTTATGATTATAGCTCTTACGTTTCTGTAATCCAATACAGGTGCTTCTCCTCCAGAGGATGAGGATGAGGATGAGGATATGGATGACTCCCTTTTCATCTCAATCTGCTTCTTCTTCTTCTTTTTCTCAGCGCTGAGTTTCTGTTTTTGAGTGGCAGCTCTTTGTAGCGCCCAGAGCACATCTGACCCTCTGATCCCCTCCTCCTCCTCCTCCTCGATTTCTTTCTTGTGCTTTTGCTTTTGCTTTGGAATTTGCTCTTTTCGATTCGAATCCACGACGGAGAGAAAGGAATGTCCCAGGCCGCCCATGGATTCAATCTCTTCTTTTTGGGATTGACGGCGGCGATTTTGTGGTGGGCGTTTATTGTTTGCAACGATGGCGAGATTGAGTGGTGGTTTTATGGTACTTCTTCTGTTACAAGTGATGAGATTGAGTGGTGTCACGGCGGCCGTGGTGGTATATGAGCCCAACATTTTCCTTCTCTTCTCTTGGTGGATTTTGTATGGTTTCGGGTTTATTATATTTATAATGCACAATCCAATTTTATTTCTTTTGACTCTTATTAATAATCTTATTTATCTGAAAGCTGCTGTTTCTAAAGGAAGGTCCCTAAGAAAGAATTAATAAATGCGCCTGTGCCTGTGCCCACCAATATATTCAAATGTGTATGCGCCTAGTAAAAGCCCAATGACAGATTATGCAGTTTATCATGTAAAATACTGGCCCATTGAATACTATAAATAGGATTTCTTAACTGGAACTAGTATAATATTATTATTGCTGCTCTATAACTGACTGGATATCCGTATTAAAATGAAAAATTGATATCCCATATCCGAATCAAATTTGGTGTCAAATCTAGATGAACGAGTTCGGATTATTCGTATACATATTTTTAAATTATTTACGGATAAAAATCCAAAAATGATTGTTTAGACCGAACTAAAATTTTATTAAATTTGGCTTCAGAATAAAATTTAAAAATAAATAAATAAATTTAAAGTAATATTAATATAAAATCAAAAGAAAAAAACTAAGATAAAATTTAGTATCAATAAAAAAATATTTATTCTGTGTGTTATTTTCAGGATGATTTTGGCATGGGTTTTAAAACGGATACTAGTAATGGGTTTAGGACAGATATCGATGTTACAATATATAAATCAAACCTAAACCGAATTCGAACGGACGGTAAAAAAATATTTCTAATTTCGTCTTGTTGTTGTTTTTCTTTAAAGATAATTTTCGCTATCGGTACGGTTCCATTCAGATATTTATGTTTTTGGATAAAATTAATATCCTTAGGCATAAGGTTTTTTAAAAGACACCGTCTAAATTTTTAAAAACAATTAATATACTTATAAATCTAAAATACGATTTCTAAAAGTTAGGTTTATTATTTTAGAGATTTTAATATATACAATTGAATCCAAAACTTCTATCATTTCTTTCCCATCTATATTATTCTTCATTCTATCTCATTGTCTCATTCATCACAATATTATTTTATAATTCAACATATAATAACAACACCAATAAAATTAGTAATCATATTCATAAAAATGATAATAAATATGTGATTATTCTCAACAAATTTAATATTTATTTATTTATTTTCCATCAATATAATATACACTTATACGACCATGTCGATTGTCAATGAGCGACCAACATTTCATTAATTTTGGTACGAAAATTTATGGATAAAAGATCAATCACCAAAATTAGCTAATTAGATCTTCATTTTTTAATCTCCAAGAATAGTCGTGTAACCATAAATCTTGTTGAGATGATGCAGTGATGTGCATGATATTACGATATACCACATTACTCTATATTAGTGGTTTATGTTCCGAAAGTGGTACATTGATAGCAATTGCACGCGAAAAGATGATGCCTTTGGAGGTGAGTTATATGATGTAATGGTGTTTGATTTCATAATCAATAAGATATCACTTAACATGACACACCTAAAAATATTGCAATTAATTTCCAAGCATTTCGAACACGGACCGGCTCAACTAATTAGGTAATGTACAAATTCAACTGTTCTTCATTGATCCATATTTCATAAAGAAGGGTTTGGTCACAGTTTTGCTACTCATAATTAACATAATAACACCACTAAGCTCAACGAAAATTTTAAAATTAAGGAAATTGACATGTCTTCCTGATTGATATAAATGAACAAGGATCAATAGTCAATCAAGTTCGGATCTTATAGTCAAAATCAAGCCATTAATCCGAACAGGGGTAATTCGGACCATATCACACCACTAAAAATTCGAACAGGACAAACGTAAATAACTTTTGACTAAGCTATTTGCTAATCTACTTAAAAACTAATTGGTTTTTGAATTGGGCGATTTCGATATTGATTTTGAGCCACAAACGGACATAAAGGGCCAAGCTTTAGCTGATTTCTTGCTAGAGTTTCATTTGAGCCGACCAAAAGAAGTGGAATTTCCCGAGGACAGTAGATCAGAGGAATGGGTAGTCTGAACCGATGGAGGATCAAATGTCAACAGATGCGGGGCGGATGTGCAGATAACCACACCTTCGGAATAATTATGCATCAAGCAATTCGTTTTGGTTTCACCACATCCAATGACGAGGCTGAATATGAGGTCGCGCTGACTGGTTTGAGATTGGCGCAAGTATGTGGCGCCAGACATGTACGTCTCATTAGTGATTCTCAGTTACTAATAAACCAAGTGTCGGGTGCATCAGAGGCCAGAAAAGAGCATCTGGTTCAATTCATGACCGTGTTGCGCGTACTGATTGCCTCTTTTGTCAAAATAACTTATGAGCACGTTCCCAGACCCGAAAATATGATCGTGGATTCCCTCGTATCAGCGTCTTGCTCGAACAACTACCCATGGATAGTAACTCAGGAAACTTCTTCCATCAATAGGCGAGCAGAGCTTGATAACCGAGCCGAAATCGCTTGTCAGATATCTTCGATAGGCCTGTCGGACTAGAGAAGAGATATTATAAACTTCCTAGCGAAAGATTCTTTGCCAGAGGACCGAGCATCGACAAGAAAGATACAAAACAAAGCGCACAGTTTTGTGGCTATTGGACACCCGCATTTGACTTATCTTCTTAGTTGTTCTCTATCTAATATTTTCCAGCTTTAGTCACTCAGTTTTGTGTCTTTTATGCTCGAACTCTAGTTTGTCCTTATATTTTTTAGAGCCTCCCAGGAAATCAAAAAGTGTTTTCATTTTAAAGTGAAGTGTTGGTAAAAGTAATGGTATATATGTCTAACAACTTATCCAGCCCTATTCTCAATGTTTAAGTTAGCTCCAAATAGAGTTGTTAATGGTTCATGAGAACTAAGAACCGGATCAGAACCGAATCGGTAAGAACCAGACTAGAAACCGGACCGAACCTTAACGGTTTGGTTTATGGTTCCATTCTAAACTGAAACCGATAAGGAACTGAAATGATAAAACCGGTTCAGAACCAAATCGATTAAACCGATAAACCGGTAGAGTCGATTTGGAATTGAAAGTATGAAGTCAATAAAGCGGTAGAACCGATTTGGAACCAAAGCGATAAAACCGGTAAACCGATAAAATTGATATGGAACCTAACCGATAAAACCAATAAACCGATAAAACTGATACGAAATCGAATCGATAAAGTAGTTAGCGCTATTTATTTATTTTTTAAATTTATTTTTTATACATTATATTATTGTCAAAATTATTAGGTAAATACCAATTAAAAAAAAGATTAACTTCTAACCTTTAATATTTATATCATTTATTTAAGTAAAAAAATTCAAAGTCAAATTATAATTCGATTTAAAAAAATTTAATAATAAATCCGAAATCAGAACTGGTTTGGTTTATTTTGGGTTGGAGGTAGTTTGGTAAAGTATTTTGGTAAGTTTAAAGTATTTTGTGTTTAGTGTGAGGAGTAGTGAGATAATTATGCAAAGTACTTGTATTAAATGTTGATCACCCTCATTAATGAGAGTAGTTGGGGTATTTATACTCTTAATTTAATGACCCATTGGCTTACCGGGTCAAGTTTAAGGATCCATTAGTCGTTTAAGGAGATTAGCAAATAGCTTAGTCAAAAATGTATTTTACATCTTTCTTGTCTGGATTTTTTAGTGGTGGGTTATGGTCCGAATTTCCCCTGTCCGGATTTAAGTGGTGAGTTGTGACTGAAGTATCCAAACTCATCAGTAGCCCAATTTTTAGGCCTTGCAAAATATCTTTGGTAGGGCTAAAAAACTACCAAGCCAATGTCAACTTCATCCGATCTGATTGTGTCGTCCGGACTAAGAAGTTTATTTTCAACACCAACCCAGTTCGAAATTCGTCAGGACTGGTTTATCTTCCCAGAATTTTAAGAGTTTTTTTTGGATCGTGGGACACGTGTCAACATTTGGTTCGACCTACCAACCATTATTTTTCCTAGACCGGCGCACCTACCAAGTCTAAAAAGTTACTTAGGCTTTGATTTTTCACACGTTTACGCAACCCTTAATCATTACAAAAACCTCTTTCAACTTCTTATTGGTAACTGTTGCTTTTTATTGTTATATAAATAATCTTTTACTATTCCAATGTCTTCCACACCCAAAGATTTTCTAGAGAGAAATTCATCTTTACCCTCAAATTGTTCTTGAGAAATTTTTATGTTCACAGCCGGAAACGCTTTAGTTAAAGGTGGCTGGTTGAATTTGTCAGAGTTAGAGAGAGCAAAAAAGGTAGAGAGAGAGAACCGTATTGCTGCCGGCCTCCTAGTTTCTCCAGGTGAGAAAACCAGTTAACCAACTCAGGAAGCCGATCAAGGGTCCTCCGCTTCCAAAAACCCTAGGCCCAAACCGCTTTCATTCAAACCAAACCTTTCACCCCTCTCTTTTGGTTCTTCTGTTCAAGAGTCTCAACCTCTCGTGTCTAAGGAAAAATCGGTTTCGAGTATCAGAAAACCCTCTCCATTCATTGTTATGGGTTCTGATACAGAAAAGTCTCCGGAGAAGTTAACCCCTCGTCGGGCGATTCGCCAAACCAAGACCCAATCCACACCAGAACTGTCAAAACCCTCCAGATCGGAGGTAACAAAAGCAGTTCTGTGGGCCAAGCCCTCTAGATCAGAACCTCTACCGGACACTAGGCCTTCAGAGGCAACGAGTGTTCAACCACCCGAACAGCCTTCACCACAAGAAACTGAACCATCTTCTTCTAAGGAAACTGACAAGCCTTCCATAGTAATAGAAGAGATTATGGAAGACAACATCGAGGAACTCCCCCTTCGAGACCGAGGCATTAAGTCAAACGGGAGATGCTGCTTCTTATAAGAAATGAAAAAGTAAGGTAAAATTTTGTATGACTCATCCAGACTCGCTTCCAGAGTGCTTAGAGGTTAATGTAGGCCCTTGCTTCAAACATGTCAGTGTCAAATACTTGTTGGCCTTGCAAAACATCAACTACATCTACACTTACACTGCTGAGTTGGTCCGAATCTGGACCAAATGAGGGATTCTGGAGTATGTAAAGGTAAGGATACCTATTACTCCAGAGACCCCTATGGAGTGTAAGCTAAATGAGGTGGTAATATACACCGAGGTGCTAAACTGGCGACTCCGGTTCCCACTGGACCCAGAAATTGTTAGGTACTTTCACTTGGTCAAACTTCTCCTTAGCCAGTTAAACCCCAATTCCCGGTACTCTCTCCTTGCATGTATCATGGCATCAAGTTTTTCAAAGATCCCACTTCGGATGAAGCTGTTTGTTGCTGTAGCAAGCTTGTGCAAGAACCATCGTATTCCATTCTACCATCACAACATGGAGAATGACTTTAAAGTTGTGGACGACCTGTTGGAGTCCGAAAAGAATTGAAGGACACAATTCCTGTTTGTTAGTGGAACATGGGAAAATGGTAGGAATATTAAGGCCAACACCAACCCTAGCATGCTGACTAGCAGGTGGAAAAGCACTGGTAATTTCGTTTTCTCTCATTGTCTTCCAAGTTTTTTCTTCTTATATTATAAGTGTTTTCCTATTCTGACTAACTTGTTACTCATTTTCAGTGCTACCGAAGGAGTTCACCAGAAATTTGGAGGAGGGGCAAAAGACCTGTGTAAAACTCAATGCATGGGCTTCAAAACACTCGCGGAATGCCTTCCACAATTGCTTCACATCGAGCAATTTCGTGAGGTCTCATCTGTGGAACACCACAAGCCGGAGAGACCTCTCATGGAAAGAGCTAACCACCTTTCCTCCTCCTGGCGTGATTCTAAAAAGGACAGAGGCCAAGGATGGCAAGTTTTTCTTACCTTCCGGAGCTAAGGCTCCCAGCAAGATGAAGAACAAAAAAATAAAGCTGCAACAGAGTTAGTTCAAACAACTACAGAAGGGACTGGTTCGGGGAACCATGAGGGAATTGATGCAGCCCTGCTCAAAGCAGTAGAGGTTGAAACAGTGAGGGAGGCTGGAGGGTCGCATAACCCACCAAAGCCCCCTAAGAAGGACAGGTAACGGAGGGCCAGCAGTGATGAGAAAGCTGCTAAAAAAAGAAAGTCAGCCTGGGGGAAGAAATAATTCTTCGTCCTTCAGAAATCCAACCTCTGTCAGCCCCTGCTAATCCTACCTTGCAATAGGAAATCCCAACAGATATCCAGTCCGGAGAGATTGCTGGGGGAGGAAATGATGAAGTGGACATCAGTGCCCTTCAAGACATCGGTTTGTATTTTAATGATTTTGAGAATGATGATTTTGTAGGTCCCTATCGTCCCTCCAGTTCTTCCAATATGATGACCTTTAATGGTAAATCCTTCTCCATATCTGGAGAGCAAGATATCTTGAGCCATTCCCTTCTCGGTCATATCTGGCCAATACTTGATCTGGAAAGGCAGGTGAAAAGTCAGACCAACCTTATCAACTCCCTCACTTCTGACAAACAATCTATGTCGAACAATCTCCTAAATTCTCAGCAAAGTATAAAGGAACTGAAGGAGATAGAGGCACTGAAGAAGGACAATGAGGATTCAGCAACTAAGTTAGCCACATCGGAAGCAGCTAGAACTGAGCTCCAAACTAAGTATTTTGACTTAGAAACCTCTTCTTCAAAAGACCTCACAACGTTGAAAGAGGAATTGAAGACCAAGGATGGTATCATTCAAACCTTAAACGATGAGAAGACTAAACTAGAGAGCATTGTTTCGGAGATGACCAAGGAAAATGAGGAATTAAAGATCCAGCGGGAGCAAGCTATCCAAGCGGGTATTGAGAAGTATACCAATGAAGTAATAGAATCCATAGAAAAAAGAGATCATAGGGTCAAGTGTGACATGGTGCTGCTGTTCCATGAGACATTTCCTAAGAGGACCCTTGGTCCCTTATAGAAATATGTAGAATACAAAGACCTCCCATTTCATACTATGGCAGATGGAGATAAACACAACTACTCCAGTGGAATAGATTCCATAATTGATGATGAGGAAGGAACATGTGAGAGTTTGAGTGTCGAACTCAAAAGCCCTAAAAAATGTGATGGTGGTGGTGAAGGAACGTTCGAAGGGAACAAGCCCTAAGGTTTTACCAAGTGTTATTTTTTATCTTTGTGAACAATCAAAGTCCTTGGATGGCCAAGGAAAATTTTGTATTACTATTCGGTTAAAGTCTGAATAAGTCTTTTGAACACTTAACGTCCTTGGATGGCCAATGCATGCTTTGTTTTATAAAACTTTGCTTTTTGTTCAATACCTTTCATTAAATTTTTCATGGCTAATGTATAAGTAGCCTCTAGCATTTCAGAAGTATTAAAGTGAGAGTGTTTAATATCTCCGATGACATGTATTTACTAGTCATCACCCACCACCAAATTTATCCAATCTAGTAAAAACTCAAGGTGTTGAACAAGTGAGTTATACTTGAATTGAATTGTAGCAAAATCACTCCAAATATTTTAAGAAGGCATCATATATTATTGAATAAAAGACCAGACGCCTCATTAAAATCTCCCTGCACCACCAGGGTAGGAAAGAGTATGCCCCCTAATATTTACATTGATATTTAACAAGTAAATATTTACACAAAAACTTTACTCTAAATATAACCGGAGGTGTTCAATATTTAATGGGTGTTTCAAAATTCTTCTTTCTTTGTCTTGAAGCCTATATATCCTAGGTTTGAGCTTTTCAAAGACCTCATAGGGGCCTTCCCAGTTTGAAGCCAACTTACCGAACTGCTTCTCCTTGGTGTTTAAGAAAACTTTTCTTAACACCTTATCTCCTGGTTGAAAATCTCTTCTTTTGACCTTTGAAGAAAATTTGCTCCTCACCAAACCTTGGTAGTGAGTCGTTCTTAAGTGAGCTTTAACCCTTCTTTCTTCTATTAAGTCCAACTGATTCCTAATTACTATCTCATTATCTTGTTCGGAATAGTTGTGGACTTTGTATGATGGTAGGGTAGCTTCTATGGGGGTAATTGCATCCATCCCATACACCAAAGCAAACGGAGACTCTTGTGTACCAGCCTGAGGAGTAGTTCAATATGCCCACAACACTTCTTGCAAATACGCTATAGTTACCAGTTTGGTTTAGTTTATTTTGGGGTAGTTTGCTAAAGTATTTTGGTAAGTTTGAAGTATTTTGTGTTTAGTGTGAGGAGTAGTGAGATAATTAAGCAGCCTGCTTGTATTAAATGTTGATCACCCTCATTAATTAGAGTGGTTGGGGTATTTATACTCTTAATTTAATGACCCGTGGGCTTACCGGGTCAAGTTTTGAAACCGAGTCAAGTTTAACGACCCATTAGTCTTTTAAGTAGATTAGCAAATAACTTAGTCAAAAAGGTGTTTTACATTTGCCCTGTCTGGATTTTTTAGTGGTGTGTTATGGTCCGAATTACCCTTATCCGGATTTAAGTGGTGGGTTGTGACTGAAGTATCCCAACTCATCAAGACCGAACCAAACCAAACCAAAAACTTAGCGGCCCCGTCCAATTTCGAAAACTTGAACTGAAAGCTTATCGGTCCAGTTCGGTCTGAGCTGATAAGTTTAGCAGTCTGGTCCATTCCATCAAAACCCAGACTGAGCCGGACCGATAACAACCCTAGATCTAAGTTGATTTACACATGGGTGCATGCCTCTTCCAAGGAAGAAAACTTTACCAAAATGTCTTCCCCATAATTTTTATGAATAATTAATTATCGTTCAACCTCATCAGTATTTCTTTTAATAATATGATAACCCTACATCCCAACAGCGGTCGGAAGTCTGGAAAAACGGCTATGACTTTTTATAACATGAAAAAGGTGTCGAACATGGTATGTAAAAATTAACAAAGTTAGTCCATAACAAATTAATAAATAAAAGACAAGGAAAAAAAACTTACATCATTTTCGAGCTTAATATGTCATTCAACCAAGGATAAGAGGTAGATCATTAGCCACGACTTTAGCACGGGCAGAAGCAAGCACACTTGAAATTACCTTCCCTATTTTTTAATAGGAATATGACTATTTCTGGAACATGCATTGTCTCCTATAAATTTTCTTGGATGCCACCTTATCTCCGACCATCATTTTTGGAGCTATATGGTCGATCATTGCTAAGATTATGAGATCAACTAACACATTTTCTATGGTGTGAACCATTTTGAAGGGGATGTACTTTCTTGGATCTAACCTTAATCAACCTCTTCAGCTCAGGTATGACACAGTTATTCTATAAACACTTATTATTTTGAGCCTTATTCGTTATTCGCGCATCATACTCCTCAATGCTTGGGGCCACTTGAGCGGCATAAGAAGCCAAGATAGTTCGTGTTTCTTCATGTATTTTTTGGATTTTTAACCCCTCCTTGGAAACTTTTAATATACTAGTATGACCTATTTCATACGATTTTATTTCATTTATTGACTAATTATGCTCCTGTCATTGTTAACTTGAAGTAGTATCACACTTAGGAAAAATCAGCAACAAAGTCTTTTTTATTTGAAAAAATCGTACCATGGACTCTAGCAGCCTACTAATTGTTTTTGAACTCTTTTCTCTTTTGAAAATTTTATTTTTTTTCCTCAACAAAAGGTTTTGGCTTGTGAATGATTTTTAACAAGGCATAAAAAAGGCCAATACGAATCGAGCTCTCTGATGTCAAAACAGTTCAGCTACAAAACCATTGGGCCCATAGAAGGCGGGAGCAGCACAACGTGTGTAATATCGCTCAAGACAAAGACTTTCTAGACTTATTAATTAACTAAAAAATATGAAAGAGAAGGAAAAAAATATCTTATCTGAAGCCATAGGGCTTGGTCAACTAAAACATTGAAGGCCAACTCGCCCAACCAAACTCACAACCGAACGAGTCAGAAAAAACAAATCATGAAAGACCCATGTATGACTACATTTGGTTTATTTCTACTCATTCCTTATTTCATTGCGTAAGGTTTGGGGGCTACTGATGAGGTATAAAATTATCATAACCAAAACCGAGCTAAAAATTAGTTCAGATTGTAACTTACTTTAACATTATTCTATAAAGAGTTTGAATGATTAAGATTAAATAAAAAATATGTATGCGTATTCAATTATATCTGATGAGTCCGAATTCAGCATGCTCCCCGGACAGGGACAGATCGGTCCAAGGCCTCTGGACCGGACAGATCGGACAGATCATATGGACCGGACAAGTCACTTTGAACACAATAACCATAGGACCGTTCGAACTATGACAAAAGTACTAAAAAACCTAAACACTTCTTGACTAAGCTGCTTGCTCTCTTACTTAGAGCTCATGGGTCTTTGAACATGACCCGGGTCCATTAAACATGACCCGAAAGCCCATAAGGGCCCAAACATCACACTATAAATACCCACCACCTGCATTAACTATGGGTAATGAAAATTAACTGCTACCAAGTTGCTTAATTATCTCTCTACTCTCTAAACACTTAAAACATCTGCACACTACCACTTAAACACCCACATACCACCATAAAACACCAACTGAAATTACCAGCCTACCCTCAGGCGATTATTATCCATACCAAATTGGCGACCACAGTGGGAGCACGAAGGTGCCTGAATTAAAGCATTCAAAACCTGCCAAGAAACTCTGTCCGTATGAATCCGAACAATCCAGAGCTTCCACCGGCTTTGCTCGAAGTGGTGGAAGAGAACGATGAATACACTGTCGAAGAGCGTGACAGGTTAAAGTGTGAAATAGAAGCTTTGAGGGCTGAGAAGGCCAAGATGGGCGCGAAAGAAAAATCCAAAGCATCGGTTGCTCATCACACCGATAACCCTAGAGAGCATGAGTCTTTGAAGACTCATGTGAGCACCAAAAAGACTCATGCCAGTTCTAAGAAGTCTCACTGGTCCAAGCCTGTGGAGAGTTCTGACTCAAGCTCAGAATCTTCTGACAGCTCTTCGGACAGTGATGGAGTTGAAAAATCCTTGTCCTCTAGCAGTGATGAGGGTCGAACCAGAAAAAAGCAAAAGCAAATCAAAAAATATTCAAGAAAAAGAGATAGACATGGAAAAATTAAGAAGCATATTGGCAAGGGGTCATCTCATAACCGGAGGCATGTGGACAAGATGCTGATGGATCCCTTTGCCTTCCATGATGAACCGGGTATCTTTGCAACTCCTAATGAGGATACTGTGTTCAGTCGTGGGAGGAATTGGAGGCAATCTCCATTGTCTTCTAAAATTCTGTCCGGAAACCTCCCCAAGAGGTTTGACAGCACCAAAATAGAGAAGTACGATGGCAGTACTGATCCGGACAACCATCTGGAGCAATTTAAAAACTTCATGATGAACTTTGACGACGATGATAAACTACTATGTAGGGCATTCTCCCAATCTTTTACGGGGAGTGCTCTGAAATGGTACAACAGCCTGCCTCAGGGTTGTATTAAAGATTTCGATACGTTTTGGGTGGCCTTTCGAAGGAAGTTCGTAGGGAGTAAAGAGCTGAAGGGCAATGGAGACACAATAATCCATTGTGCCCAGGAACCAAATGAATCCTTGAAAGAATATATAAGTCGTTTTGTGAACACCAAGAATGGGTTGGCTGATTGCTTCGAACAGGTGGCAATAGCATCCCTAAGGCAAGGTTTGAATACAGGCAATCTAGCTGATTCAGTAACCAGGAAGAAGGCCATGACCTGGGGAGGATTGCTGAATCAGGTTGGCAAACAGATAAACGTCGATGAAACAAAGAAAACCAGGGTGCACAAACAGGTGAGGTCTACCCCGGTAACACCTAATCCCAATCAGAATCAGTCCGGGAACAAAGCGAGAGAAACCGGACAGGGGCATGGTAGGGCAAAAGCTCAGTCTCAGTCAGCTGCTCCTGCTCAAAGTCAACAATCCAGAAACAAGAGAGGGCCATGGGTCCAACCGGAGTGGTTCGCAGAGTTAAAAGAAAGCATGGCCACTATCTTTGATAAAACAAAGGATGAGGTGCATTACCGGAGACCGGCAACATTGCAGTCACCCAGAGAGCATCGCAACAACTCTTTTTGCCAATATCACAATGATATTGGTCATACCACTGATGATTGCATAGCATTGAAGCAAGAAGTTCAAAACTTGATTGAAAGGGGGAAGTTGGGAGCTTACGTTAAAAGAAGAGGAGGCAACAGGCCTGACAACACGCACCAGATTGGTCCGAGTAATGCTGCTCCGGAGGGAGCCATGGTAATAGTTGAAAGATTTGATGTGGAATCTGAATACTTGGATCCTGATCCAACTCGGAACAGAGTGCGTTGCTATAGAAGAATGTTCTAGGTCGGTCTCCGGGCTCATTAAGTTTTTCGAGTCACTTACAATTTTCAGAGGGGACACTATGACAGCTCCTACTGCTTCTTCGAGGAAGAGGCATGTTCATACCTTGGCCTCCCAGCTAGAAGGAGGCATGGCATCTTACCAGTCACCAAACTCATTTCCCTTCATTGTGTTTGATGAGGATGATTTAAGAAACATTGTTGGCCCTCATGAGAATGTTGTTGTCATAGGAGCATCTATAGGGGGCAATGACATACGACGAATCTTGGTGGATACTGGAAGCTCAGCCAATATCATTTTCCTAACCACTTATAAGAAAATGAAAAATCCAGCTGTAATTCAGAATTTGGACAGCGGTTAACGGGGGAGATTAGCTGCCTTAAACAGATTTATCTCAAGGTCTTCGGACAGGTGTGATCCTTTCTTTCAAACTTTGAAGGGTGCAAAGGGATTTGACTAGACCCCGCAGTGTGATGAGGCTTTCGATGAGATCAAGAAACACATGTCCTCCCCCAAAACTTTGTTCAAGCCAGTCGATGGGGAGACTCTCTTTGTATATTTGGAAGTTTCAAGTTGTGCCATCAGTGCTGTGCTGGTAAGAGAGGTTGGTGGACATCCCCATCCAGTATACTACATCAGCAAAAGCTTGATAGATGCGGAGAAGCGTTACTTAAAACTTGAAAAGTTAGCATTGGCCTTGGTGATAGCAGCCAGGAAGATGAGGCCTTATTTCCAGGCTCATCCTATCATCGTCCGGACTTCTTTTCCCTTAAAGAATGTCCTTCAAAAAGCAGACATTTCGAGCAGAATGACTCAGTGGTCAGTAGAGTTGGGGGACTTCGACATAGACTTTGCTCCCCGAACAGCAGTCAAAGCCCAAGTTGTGGCTGATTTTCTGGTCGAATTCCACTCCGATAGGGATTCGGAGCAAGCTACTGGTATAAAAGATAAAAAAGTATGGGTCGTCCGAACAGATGGTGGATCTAGCACAATGGGGTGTGGTGCAGGGGTATGCTTAACTTACCCATATGGAGACAAAATGTACCAGGCTATTTGTGTTGCTTTCAGGGCATCTAATAACGAGTCTGAATACGAAGCAGCTATAGCTGGGTTAAAATTGGCCTACATTTGTGGGGCTAAGAGGGTCAAGCTGCTAAGCGACTCCCAACTAATTATCCACCATGCCCAAGGCCAATCTGAGGCAAAGAAAGAGCAACTTGTGAAGTATTTACTCCTCCTCAAAACTGAAGCGCTTAAATTTAAAAGTGTTGTCTATGAACACATTCCCCGGGCAGAAAATGAACTAGCAGACTCACTGGCAACCATAGCATATACGGAGTCATACCCATGGATCCATGTGCTTGAAAGCCCCTCCATTCAACTTTGTTAGGTTAAAGAAGAGGATATTTTTGAAATACAAGTGAAACAACCTCAAGACTGGAGGTTTCCTCTCATACAATATCTCTCCGATGGTGTTGTGCCTCCGGATAAATCACAAGCCAGAACATTGAAACACAAGGCTCGTGGTTTCATCATATTGAGAGAAGTGTTATACAAGAAGTCTTAAAGTAAACCTCTCATGCGCTGTTTGGGGGATGAAGAATCACAAATGGTCCTCTCTGAATTGCATGATGGTGAGGGGTCAACCCATTGTGGGTTTAGAGCTTTGACAAGAAGAGTTTTACTCTCCGGTTATTATTGGCCATCAATCATGAAAGATGCTAAGGAGTTGGTGAGGAGGTGTGACCCATGCCAGAGGTACAACAATGAAATTCATGTACCAGCCATTCCTTTGGAGTCAATTTCTGAGCCTATTCCTTTTGCTCGATGGGGATTGGACTTAGTGGGGCCTCTCCCTGTGGCGTCCGGAGGGTGCAAAACTATAATTATGGCTATTGACTACTTTTCGAAGTGGATAGAAGCAGCCCCTCTAGCAGGGACGACATCAAAAGCTGTTATAAAATTCATTCTATCCAACATATGTTGCAGATTTGGTGTCCCACGGAAAATAACAACAGACAACGGGCCACAGTTCGACAATAGAGAAATGGAAAGCTTATGTGCCTCAAGGGGTATACAGCATTGTTTTTCTTCACCTTTCCACCCACAAGCAAATGGGCAAGTTGAAGTGGCCAATAGAACTATCATGTCCGGTTTAAAGAAGAAATTGGAAGGGGCTGCTGGAAAGTGGCCTAGTTATTTACAAGAGGTCTTATGGGCCTACCGGACAACACCTGGGCTGCAACACAAGAGTCACCTTTTGCCCTGGTCTATGGGATGGATGCAGTAGCTCCCATAGAAGCAACTCTCCCCTCTTTTCGTGTTCATAACTTCTTTGAACATGCTAATGAAATGGCAATCAGAGGACAACTTGATTTGATAGAAAAAAGACGAGTTAAAGCTCACCTTAGAGTTGCACACTATCAAGGCTTGATGAGGAGCAGGTTTGCTTCCAAAGTCAAAAGAAGAGATTTCCAACCAGGGGACAAAGTATTAAGGAAGGTCTTCTTGCACACTAAAGAAAAGCTCTTCGGAAAGCTGGCCCCAACTTGGGAGGGTCCGTATATGGTTGTTGAAAGAATTAAGCCTGGAACTTATTGGTTGGAAGACAAAGATGGCAGAGTTTTAACTCATCCTTGAAATATTGAGCATCTCTGGATGTACTTGGAATAGCACTTGTGTAAATATTTACTTGTTTAAACTTCCATGTAAATATTTAAGGGCATACTCTTTCCTCCCCGGTAGCACGGAGAGGTTTTAATGAGGTGTCCGGGCTGTTAAATAAAATTTGATGCCTTCTTAAAAAATTTCTAAGTGTTTTTAAAGTTTTGTCCCTTGTCATACTATCCGGACTGAAATTTCTAAGGGTTATTTAAATTCTAGCCGGAGAACTTAAACACTCTCACAATGCAATAACTAAAGGCTACTTAAACTCTAGCTATCAAAATTAAAATGAACAATGAAAAAAGATGATGGTTGCACAAAACAGAGATATTCATTGAATGAAATAACTTAAACTTGTCTTGGCCTTCCAAGGACTTTTAAAGAGTCAAGATACAACGCAAAAAACCTGTCCGGTCGAGCACCGGACACTATTACAAAAAGAATGCCTTGGCCTTCCAAGCACTTTAGTTTGAATGAAAAATAAATGAAGTAAGTTCTAGGTTAAGGTTGAGCCTTTGAAGATGGCTCACCTTCATCTGCCTTCTTGCCCTTAAAGTCGCTTTTCCCTTCGACTACCTTCTTGCCTTTGGGACCGTCCTTCTCTTCATCTGGGCTTTCCCCAGTATGTTCTTCATCAACCGAGGAGCCACTAGAGTAGCCATACCTGTCACCTTCAGCCATCGTGTGGTATGGGAGTTCGTCGGGCTCAACATAAAGCCATAAGTCACCTAGGTTCCTGTCCGGAAATTTTTCATGGAAAAGTAGAACCATGCCGGACCTCACCTTCTCAAGGAATAGCTCTTCGCTTTTAATCATCTGGCTAGCATAGGCATTGATCTTGGCATTAATCGTAGCCTCTTGATCCCTTAGCAACGTATTTTTCTCTTCGGCAGCTTTGGACACTGCATTCTCAAGGGCAATCTTATCAGTAGTGAGGTTGGTGATGATCTTGTCTTTTGCCTTGGTCTCTTCTCTTGAGGCATTAAGATCTTTCTCCACACCGGACAGCTTCTCCCGGAGGCCTTTGATAGTTTCCTCTAGAGTCGCAACTTTTGTGTTGCTTTCCTCTCGATTCTTCTTCAACTCCTCATTTGCTTCCTTTCGCATGTCAGCATTGGCAGTAGCAGTGCAGAGGTCTTCAGACAGCTTTTCCTTCTCAGACTTAAGGTCTTTGATGGTGTCTGCTTGACTCCGAACTTGTCTCTCCAGTGTAAGTACCGGCTGCACATTGCTAAGCAAGGAGTGGGCTTTGGTGTCCTTTTCACTAGAGACAATGAAAGTCTTACCATTGAAATTGACGGTGTTACAGCTGCTCGGGGGAATGTAAGGCCCTACGAAGTCGTCTCTGGGGAGGTTGAGGAAGTATTCGCCAAGGTCACTAAGACCGGTGATGTCTACTTCATCAATATTAAGCTCTCCTCCCTCAACTTCATCGGTATGAAAGTCCCTTGGGATCTCTTCAGCATGTGTTGGGTCAGAAGGGTCAGCCTGGGCAGAAGGCTCCGGATCCCGGAGAGCAAGCTCATCTCTCTTAGCAGTCTTTTTCTTCTTGGCTGCCCGGTCTGCCCCTTCACTCCCCTGCTTGCGATATCTCTTGGAAGCCCTTGGAGATTTTGGGAGGTCTGCTTCCTGCCTTTCAGTTTCTTGCTCTACTACCTGCAAAAGAGCAGCATCGATTTGGCTCTGAGCCGGCCCTTCCGGGTCTGTTGGATCATTCTTCTCAGCATCAGCAAGAGCAGCATCGCTCACCATCTTCTTGACCTTCTTCTTTCCCTTCATTTTGCTTGGGGCTTTGGCCCGGCCGGGCAAGAAGAGTGTCCCATCTGCTTCATGGCTCCTCTTAAGTACTGTGTCCGAGGAAGGTTGGGTGGTGAGCTCCTCCCAAGTTAAGTCTCTCCGACCTGTGGTGTTCCACAGGTGAGACCTTGCCAGATTTCCACTAGTGAAGGCATTGTGGAATCGGTTCCCCCAGTTCTCTGCGGCCCAGGCATTGATTTTGCCACAAGTGACCTGTCCGGCCTTCAAGTAATCACCAAACTCCTTAGGCAGTTCTGTTAAAGACAAAAGAAAAATTAATTAACTTAAAACCAGCTATAAGAAGGAAAAAATAGACAAAGATTTAAAGTGGGAAACTTACGGTCACTCCTCCACCTGCTTCTGAGGAGGCTTGGGTTCACTCCGAGCTTGATCTTCTGTCCGTTTTCCCAAGCGCCACTGACAAACAAAAACTGGCTCCTCCATTTGCTCTCAGACTCCAATAGATCATCAACAGCTTTGAGATCATTCCCCATATTGAAGTGGTAGAAGGGGAATTGGTGATGTTTGCAAAGATGCATGACATCAGAGTATACCAGCCGTTGGGGCTCAGCTGGCTCGGACAGAGTTTGATCAGATGAAAATATCTGACAATCTCTGGGTCCAATGGGAATCTGAGTCCCCAATTAAATAGCTCTGTGAAGAAGACTATTTCGTTTGACTTGCAATCCATAGGAGTTTCAGGATCTATGGGAATCCTTATCTTCACATTTTCTGGGATCCCCCATTTTGTGCGCATTCGACCTAGTTCATCCGTGTGGATGAAAGCATACTTGGTCTTCTATAAGGCCAAGAGGTATTTAAGTTCGACCCTGTGAAAACAAGGCCCTACTTTCTCCTTGAGACACTCCGACAGATCCGGATGCCTCAAGCATAGTTTTTCTTTGCCCTTATCTTTTTTGGCAACGGCAGTGTTACTAGTCTGACCGGAGGGCTCAGACTCAAAAGGGACTTCTTCAACAGAGTCCTCCATTCTCTCCTCCATGATCATAGGAGGAGCATCAGTGGCAGTGGCCCGGGGAGAATTTAAACTTGGCTCAGCAAGGCCTCTGGACTGTTTTTTTCTGGGTTTTCTTGACTTCTAGTCTCAGGATGGGGCTCTGAGGCAGAAGTCTCTCTTTGGAGTGCTGGGCTGCTAGCCTCCGGACCGGATGACCTTTCCCGGGGAGCTCTGATGGGCACTCCAGACTCAGAGCTACTATTTTTTGCCCCCGATTTTGAGGGAGTGTTCTTGGAGGCTTGCCCCTTAACCAGCCGGCTTGTCCTCTTAACAACTAGTTTCTCCGGAGAGTGCTCTGTGTCTGATCCCATTGCGAGGAAAGGAGAAGGTTCCTTAAAACTTGTGACTATAGCTCCTGGCTCGACAGTAGGCACTGACTCCTGAACTGAGGAACCAGAGACTATAGGGGAGAGAGTGGATTGAAATAGTTTTTTGGGCTTAGTACATTTGGAAGAGGATGAGCCTCGATCTGACTCTGTAGCAGAGGAGATTGGTCTGTCGACAGGCGAGGTGGGTAACCCAACTGCGATTCGTCTTTCCTTCTCAACTTTTTGTGCCTTCTCCAACTCAGAAAGGTTGAGCCACCCGCCTTTGATTAATTTAGTCCTTGATGTAAACATAAACTAACCAAGAAAAATCTTTGCTTTAGAGAGAGAAAGCTCTGAGTAAATATGAAAGAGATAGTAAAACAATAGAAAGTGAGTCTTAATTTATAGTAAATCTGAAAAAGCGGTTGATTCCTAGGAGAATTCGAAAAGTTTGGCAATGATTAAAAGACGGCGCTGATGTCATCATTTGTAAAAAAGAGGTTGCTTTTCGAAGAAGGTGGGTTCGAAATTCAAGGTGAAAAAATGGCTAAAGCAACCAATCAGAGTGTGACACGTGTCCCACGAACTCTGGCAAAAACCGTTTTAAATTCGTGAAGCTTTATCTGTCCGGGTAAACCCATAAACCTGTCCGGATTGAAAACTACTTCTAACATCGGACTGTTTTTCAGGTCTTTGACAAGAATACTTGCTCAAACACCTAAAAAAGGGGCTCCTGATGAGTCCGAATTCAGCATGCTCCCCGGACAGGGACAGATCGGTCCAAGGCCTCTGGACCGGACAGATCGGACAGATCATATGGACCGGACAGGTCACTTCGAACACAATAACCATAGGACCGTTCGAACTATGACAAAAGTACTAAAAAACCTAAACACTTCTTGACTAAGCTGCTTGCTCTCTTACTTAGAGCTCATGGGTCTTTGAACATGACCCGAAAGCCCATAAGGGCCCAAACATCACACTATAAATACCCAACCACCTGCATTAACTATGGGTAATGAAAATTAACTGCTACCAAGTTTCTTAATTATCTCTCTACTCTCTAAACACTTAAAACATCTGCACACTACCACTTAAACACCCACATACCACCATAAAACACCAACTGAAACTACCAGCCTACCCTCAGGCGATTATTATCCACACCAATATCATTTCAGATAGATTAATTTTTTGTCAGTTATATCAATTAAGTTAGATTAATTTTCAAATTGATTATGCATTTATCATTAATTTAATAACAAGTATAAATAAGTTTTCGCGTCTACTAGAGAGAAGATCAAATATTTGGTGGAAGACCTAACCTAATTCATATCATATATTTACGATAATATTCCACAAATATCTAGATCCCACCTTCGTATATGATATTGATACTCAATAAATATATGATCGATTATTTATGCACCTCACAGTAATGTTTTTGTACTATGAATTATTCAATAACAATTATCTTCTAGATCTCTTTAGCTCAATCTCTATTTTTTATGAACTAGCTTAAAACCATAATAATATTTTTCTAAAATGTATTCCACTAGTCCGAATAGAATCCAAATATATCAAAGTTGATGATCATCATGAAAAGGAACTAAAAAATTATGAAATCTTGTTCCGTCAGCCCGAAAACCATTATCGAAACTATTAGTAACCTCCACCCGTTGGGTACCCGCTGAATGGGGAACATTAAGGTGCAACAGAATAAATCTATGAGATAAGGATCTATGGGTAGTAAAACCTATGTATCAAAAAATAAGGTGAAGAAAAATACTTTGTGGGTTAGTGAATCAACTTTATTCTCGCTCATTTTTTGTAGTAAAAACCTTTTCATTAATTGGAATCCTCCATGTTTTCCAAAGATCTAAAAAGGGCCTCGAACCTTTAATATACATATTTCTCGTGCATTATGTGATCCAACATGCCAGTGAGACATCAATCTGGATATGTTCTTTTGAAGGTTTGACATGATTCAGATCTTCTGAATCCCTCTTCGTATTAGGTGCATAAGACATGGTTATCAACCATTGTTAGTGGCTTACTCCAAACCAAATCGCCAACACTACTGATTGGCCAAACAATCTATGGGTCAACATTGTTGACTTTGTGGTTCTGAAGAGGTAAAATGGAGAATCTAAATATAAAATCATTAAAGGTTTGGAATAAAAAATCGACTCTCTTTATTCATTGTTTCCACAAAACTCTTCATTTGTCCTAGGAAGACCGAGAGAGATGTCCTCATAAAGCTAAATTGATAATTGTATTGACTATCATACCTTCACTATTAAATCCACAAAGAGTTATAATACTTGTGTGAGCTTATTTTTTTAAGTAAGATGCATTAAATTATAAAGATTTAAAAATAAAGAAATAGAGAAAAAGGTTCGAGAGGATCTCCGGGCATAAAAAAACAAGCAGGCTGCTAAAAAATGTCAAGCAAAGTGGGCACCTACCTATTTATATAAAGGTTAAGTTAATCCCATTTGTTGATCTAGTTAACTAACGAGTGGTTGTTATTTGTCATTTAGATCAAATGCGCTCATTCTCAACGGCCATGCATGCGGAAACCAAAATGATTGCAACGTGTGCTCTTAGAGTAATGATATTTTTCCATGCAAGCGATACGTGTTAAGTTAAATTTCACTTCATCGGCACATATCACACATGCTAACTAGGTTTAATAATTACTCTCGCATGCCAAAAATTTGTCTTTTTTGTGGCGCTTCATGCATCAAATAATTTAGTCATTCAATGGTTGGCATGACTAGTCGATACCACTTCAAACCTTAAAAACTTCAGCCAAATAAAGTTTTTTCAAGACTAGTCAATAATGCTTCAAACTTGAACCAGTTTGACCATCATAATACTTTGTCTTCTTCTGTTTCAGCTCGACTATGGCAACGATCAGCATCTTAAACTCCATGCAGTTTTTATTTGTGGTATCATCGAATCAATTTTAATCATTTTATTTAGCCTTTTTTCATACTTCGAATGACTAAAGGGGCAACCACCATGCATATGCATAACCTTAAGAAAAGCTATTTTTGAAGCTCCTCCAAATCTGAATTTGTAAATCTTGCTTATAAGATACCACCTACTAGGGAAAACAAGAGGAAATGATACTCATACTTGTACTCTTTTTTGTTTCTGGTAAAATAAAGTTTATTTCTACAATTAAAATTTTTGCAAGCGAATATTTTTACGAGACAAGTACGAGAATAACATACTTCACGACTTTCAAAAGTTCAACCATAATTGGCTTCCTAGTTCGGTTCGATAAACAACAATCGATTTGGCATGATCTCGTATTTCTCACAACTAGCTCATATGATACTCGGCAAACAGTCCAAGCACAAGCTTCTATGGTCCATAATCAACGATTTAATTGATAATAAAGTATTTCGAACTATAATCCTACTTCGATTTCACTAGAACGTTACTAATAAATTATTAATCTTAAAATCTCACATCTTTGCAAGATAAATAAAATTTTAGAAAATATAATAACTTTAAAAGGTTTTAGAGGCTAATAATCACTGTTAGTCCCCCATGTTTACCCCTGTCTATGCCACCTCACATGCCAAGTAATCAGCCACGTCACATTTACTATTTACCATCAAATTTACCCACTTACCATTTACCTTTACCATTTACCCACAACTACCTAAATTGTATCGGGTCAAACTTAAATAATTAAACCCAATATATCCCAATTTAATATAACCCAGCCTAATATTACCCATACCTGATACCCATTTCATTGCCCAAACCCCCAATTAACTCAATCAGAAACCAAAAAACCCTAAGTGTATCGACAAAGACTTTTCTTCCTTATTTCTTCTCCATCTCCCTTCTCTCTCTATATTTAATCTATTTACCAAATTCGTAAACCCTAATTCCAAGTCTAGCGACATCTTAAGCTTCTGAAATCTAATTTCTTCTCCATCTCAATTCTTCTTCCTTCCATCACCAAAACCCATTACTGCCATTCGAAGCCCTAAAATTATAATGTCTTACTCCATCATTTCAAAAGCCTCTGCTAACTCGGTTGGTGATGGTATTTGTGAATGAGGGTTACCCAGTGTAACCCGTACTGTATTGACCAAACAATTTGAGGAAGAAGATTTACTAGGTGTAGCAATTTCAGGGTAAGTTTGATATTCATATACCTTTTACGAGTTGGTAAATATCTTCCTCTAAACAGTGATTCTGTAAAGAGGAGGACATTGTCGTTATTTTCGGTAGATTGATCCTCCAATTAAAAATGGTTCACAACATGTTATCATTTGATTGTTAAAGAGGGTTTTAAGATTGGAAGCATATTGTGAAAGGATGAAGAAGATTATTGTTTTTCTGTTTGTGGTGGTAGGGAGTATAATTGTATTTGAATTGATTTCTTAAGGTTAGTTAGCGACTGTAATTGTTATGTAATTGTTATCGGTTGTCTTAAGTGTTGTAATAAGGTTAAGAAACAAAGACTTGTAATTGTTGATCTGGTTTTTTCTTATTTCAATGATAATGTACGGTTCTACTATATTTGATTATATGTTTTTGTCCCTTGTTAAGTATTATAATCAGTATAGTGAGTGTAATGGCTTCAACAATTGGTTTGTAATGCCTGCAATTGTGACCTGTAAGTGTAATTGTGAACTGTGGTGTCTGTAAATGGGTTCAACAAATGGCTTAAACACTGAGTGTTGTGATGCATGTAAGTGTAATTGTGACCTGTAATAGGTTTTTGTTAAGAACATGCTAAAAATCAAGACAGCCAGGTGACTTGTAATATGTTTTCAGCACTTGTAATTCTATAACCTGCTTGCAAATAAAAATTTATATAAATCTACAAAATCATGTGAAACAAAAAGCATTACTTACATCATACATTACAAAAAGCTAAATTTCATGTTTCATTACAAGAATCACCATTCTTAAACCATCCAATGATTACACAAAACCAACACTAGTCTAACCATTCACATGATTAAAAAAACAGTACCTACACTGGTCTAACCATTCACATGATTACAAAAAACAACACATAGTAGACTAACCATTCATATGATTACAAAAAAACAGCACCATATTAGTCTAACCATCCATTAAAGCCTAAAAAACAGAATTGCGGTAATTTTCTCTTCTTATTTTTGGATGGAGCTTGTTGTGAATCTTTAAATAGCTTCATTTCACTTGTTCTCTTCTAAGAAGTGTGAGGAGAGGTTATGTTGTTTTGGGAAGAAAATATGGACATGCTTCCTATTATATATAATAAAAATCAAGTTAACCAATGTTGAACCACTTGCAATACTATATAAAATAAACTTTAATAAAGGTAGGTTGAGAATCTTACAGGTTGGACAACTTTTTTTTTCCAATTGTCTACCACGTGAGTGGTCTCATCTATCAACACAGTATATGATAGTATCATGCAAGAATTCAACAAAAATTTATTAATACATGAACATGCAACCAACAACTAATGGGACCAGCAACCAACAACTAATGGGATCAGCAACCATTACATGTACCAGCAACCGACAATAAAAAGGTGGAGCATTCAGTAAGGACCAACTCTGTATGTGTACACTACATAGAGTATATAGTGAAGCCCACTTGGATTTTTTTAAAACAGTGGTACATTCCAAGGCAATCATAATACTCACAACAAGGCAAATAACAATATTAAAATTAGAAGGCAGCACTCACAACACTCACAGAAAGCCCATTCAAGGACCATAACTCATAACACTCGCATCAAGCTTATCAGAAACTTAAATTAATAAGCCCACACTGAAAACACTCATAATAATCCCATCAAGCAGCTAAATTAGCAACTGTATATTACAAGCCAATTAACCAACAGTACTTTACAAGTGGAAACAAGATTAAACCAAAAATAGTACTATACAACAAGTATCAAGTAGTACAATCAAAATAGAATAAACTACTCTTACATCAGCCATAACAGTTTGATTCCAACTCCACCCCTTCTCACCTGTTGTGAAATGGACCATAACTTAGTTATTTACAGCAATGTTAAAATAAAAACATAATATATTCTTAAATTAGGAAATACTTACAGTTATTACATTGTAGTTTGACCCTCCAACTAATTGAATCTTGGATGGAGTTGTTGTAATGTTGCTTGTAGCTGGTGTTGTATTGCTTGTAGCTGGAGGAAAGTTGGTTGAAGGTGGTGGAGTATGGGTTAGAGGTGGTATAGGAATGGTTGGAGGCAATAAAGTATTTTTTGGAGGTGGTGGAGTATGGGTTGGAGCTGCTGGAACGTTGCTTGGAGATGGTGAAGTCTGGGTTGGAGCTGATTCGTTGCTGGTTTGAGCTGTTAGGGTTACAGTTGGACAATTATGACGATTATGTCCAATACACTTTCAAATAACGCATCTGTTGGTGTTATGTTTCTTCGACAACCTTGATGTACAGGGTTTAACATCTGATGGTGGTTGGACTCTTTCGGAAGGATCTTTCCTTCTCGCAGTTTTTCGTCTGCCTCAAACAACTTTTGTTGGAGGAGCTGTGATAGGTTCGTACGGGTCAGCCACGTAATCAATTGGATCCTGCTTAGCTAAAAATATTGTTGCAACAGCATGCCAGCAAGGAATTCCAGACAGCTGCCACTTTCTACACGCATAATCCCATGTTTTCAAATCCATCATAAACTGGTTTGCTCCTTCTCTAACTTGGTACTTTGGTCCATCAGTTTCTCCTACATAACAGTTTCCAAAGATGTTTATAATCTTATTCAACTTATTTTGAATTTCCGGACAAATGGTCCAACTTCGCTAACTGCTTCATCTTCTTCACTATCTGAGCAACTGTTTGTTCTCTAATCCCCTCCAGAAGACTAATCACCCATTTTCCTCTGTAATCTAGGATAACTGAATTAAATGATTAAGCTAGATTACTCGTTTGCATGAAACATTTTTTTTCTATGTCGTAGTGTGCTCTTCTCCATTGTGAGGGGGTTTCTCAAATAACCAATTGTATGCTGGTTGGTTGCATCTCTTCATTTCCTCCATGTGGGACTCAAATTCTTCCACATATGTTGACCTAGCACAGGCCCATAATAGGAGGTGTTCTTGTTTACCGGGGAATGTCTTTTTCAGATTAGTGTATAAGTTCCTGGAACAAAACCCGTGTTCTGAATTTGGGAACAATGCAACCAATGCAGGAACCATACCCTTTTGTTTGTCAGACAACCAGGTGAAGCTGCCTCCATTCTGGATATTTAGATCCTCTCCAATAAGTTGGAGGTACCATTCCCAACTCGATCTATTTTCATATTCCACTATAGTTTAAGTCGTGAGATACATTTGATCATTAGCATCCACTGCAACCAACAACTATCCTCCAAAAGGACCTTTCAAGAAATAACCATCCAACACAAGAACAGGCCTGCATCCAGAACTGAATCCCTTTTTACACGCATCTAAATAAACATACACCCGTTCGAATACTGACTGCTAAAATTTGATTACAATCGTCGACCCATAATTACTCCTTAGTATCTCATGGCTGTATTGACGTAGTTTTTTGTACTGGATCAAGTCATCTCCCATTATAAGATTAAGTGCCCTTGTTCTTTCCCTATAAGCCTTGCATCTATAAATCTTTACCAAGTACTTTTTGTTTACATCCGCGATTAAACTCCTAATCGACCAATCCGGGTGGCCTGCCACTTACTCATATAGTGTTTTTCCAGCCAATGACTTGTAATATTCTTATTCCTGTTCGTTCGCCCATATTGGTGTTCAACCAAGAAACTTTTGATCCTCCACACTAGTTTGCAAACTCTGTTACTTGCGTAAATGTACCACTTACAGTTGGTTTGAGCGCATTTGAATGAGCAACGTTGTTTGTCATTCTTGTACAACTAGATGTTCCATCTCTCTTTGATTCCATACTGCCTAAAACTCTCTTTAAACTGTCGTAATAAACCAAACCCAACTCCTACCTCCAACTCAAGGAACCTTATTTCTGTCGGAGCCCTGAAACTTCTCAGTCTTTGTTACATTTTCTTCGATCTCCTATATTCGTCTGCAGAGTCTTGAGGACCTGTCAAATTATAGTTGCTGACATACTCTTCTTCTGAACTAATGTCACTATTCAAATCATTGCTTGCATCAGATCCATCGATATCGGTCTCGCTTTCGCTATGTGGTTCTGGATCGTAAGTAGTGTCTTCACTCATACTGTCATCATAACCCAGTTCAGTCTGTTCTGTGTGAGCAGGTTAAGGTTGCTTAGTAACATCAAACTGCTACATGTCAATGTCAGCAAAGAACGACTCATCGATTCCGTTAACACCAACATTGTCTCTACCATCCCTATTAGCATGTACAATGTCTCTACCATCCCCATCAACCTTCACATTATCCCCAACACCCTCTACAACTTCTTTATCACAAATTAGACTTTCATGTACAATATTAACCTGTACACCATCAGTGGAACATCAACATGTACACCATCCCCATCACCATTAACATCAGCCTCAACATTATCTCTACCATCCCCATCAGCCTGCACACCATCCCCATTAGCCTGCACACTGTCTCTATCATCCCCATCAACTTGCACACTATCTATACCATCCCCGTCAGCCTCCACATTTTCCCCATCACCAGTAACATCACCCATTACACTATTTATCCCATCAACAGTAACATGACCCTGCACATTATCTATCCCATCAACTGGTACATCACATTGCACACTATCTATCCCATCAACTGGAATATCACCCTGCACACTATCTATCCCATCAATTGGAACATCACCATGCACATTATCTATACCACCACCGGTAACATCACCCTCCACACTATCTCTACCATTCCTATCACCCTCCACATTATCCCCAACACCATCCACATTTTCAGTATCACTCAGTTTTGTTTCATGTTTAGTGTGAACATATATATTATCAATAAAATGCTTACCTAAACTCTCAGCTACAACTATAGTGCTATCACCTTCAACATCCACGGTTGGAATGAAATTGTTGTTTCTTATATTAGTAGGAGATACCACTCATAGAGGGGGTGTCCTATCAGAATAGTCTGTATCTATCTCTAGTATTTTGAGAGAACTGGTTGAACCCGACAATGAGTAAGCAAACATAAAATGCCCCCTCTTCCTGATTCTTATGTTAAGTCGTAGATAGAATGTAGTTCCAAAATAAAAAAAATTATCACAGCTTATGAAGTCTTCGATTTCTGACCTGCCCCCAATGTACTTCAATTTCTTTTTTCTCATTTATTTGCCATCAAAGTGGTAATTTACAGCAAACAACTCGTCATTCACACATGAGATAAAGAAATAAAAATATCACCATTCAAGCCAGAGCAACATCAAATAACTCGTTTTTCTCTAGCTATGAAAATATAACTACAATCAAATAACTCACCTCTGTAAAAATGTTTTGCCATGATGAAAGAGCTTCGACTGGCGATAGACTTAGAGTTTTGGTGAAAGAGGTTTGAATATATTTATGATAAAGAAATGGATATTTCGATACATTTAGTATTTACGAATTTTGGCTACAAAAAAACTATAGCTTAAGATGAAAAACTGAAAGTGGTTGGAATCTGTTAAGGATGAAGAACAGAATAAGTCCATGGCTTAGGGTTTACTAATTTAGGTTTTGATTTTGGTAAATAGATTTGGTAGAGACAGAGAGAAAGGGAAAGGGAGAACCACTGAAGTCGATACATTAGGGTTTCTGATTTAGAAATTTGAGCTTTGCGTTTTGGAGGGAGAAATTAGGGTTTTTTGTTTCTTAACCCTATTACAACACTTAAGACAACCGATAACAATTATATAAAAATTACAGTGGCTAATTAACCTTAAGAAATCAATTTAAATACAATTATACTCCACACCAACACAAACAGAAAAATAATAATCTTCTTCATCCTTTCACAATTTGCTTCCAATCTTGAAATCCTCTTCAACAATCCATTGATAACAGGTTGTGAACCATTGTTAATTAGGGGATCAATCCACCGAAAATAACGATAATGTACTCCTTTCTGCAGAATCATAGTTTAGAGGAAGATATATACCAACTCGTAAAAGTTATATGAATAACAAACTTACCCCAAAATTGTTGCACCAAGTGAATCTTCTTCCTCGATTTGGATCGATCGAAGCAGTGCGGGTTACACTGGGTAACCTGCATTCACAAATACCATCACCAACCGAGTTAGCAAAGGCTCTTGAAATGATGGAGTAATATATTATAATTTTAGGGCTTCGAATGGAAGCAATGTGTTTTGGTGATGGAAGGAAGAAGAATTAGGATAGAGAAGAAATGAGATTTCTGAAGCTTGAGATGTCGCTAGACATGGAATTAGGGTTTAAGAATTTGGTAAATGGATTGAATATAGAGAGACAGAAGGGAGATGGATAAGAAATGAAGAAGAACAGTCTTTGTCGATACACTTAGGGTTTTTTTATTTCTGATTGAGTTAATTGGGGGGTTGGGTAATTAAACGGGTATCGGGTATGGATAATATTATGTTGGGTTATATTAAATTGGGCTAGGTTGGGTTTGGTTTATTTAAGTTTGACCCGGTCCAATTTGGGTAGTTGTGGGTAAATGGTAAGTGGTTAGGTTTGATGGTAAATAGTAAATCTGACGTGACTGATTACTTGGCGTGTGAGGTGGCATAGACAGGGGTATTATTGGACAAAATAATGGAGGACCGAAAGTGCAACAAGGCTAAGGGACATGTGTCGGTTTCTCAGGCTTCACATGTGTGGGGGACAAAGTTTGCAAATTTCTCAAACGAAGAGAATGAGTGGAAGACAAACGTGAATGTGATAGACTAGTTTGATACAAGCAGTAAACATGGAGGAACTAACACTGATTTTTAGCCGTTTTTAGACAAAACTATAGCCTTAGAAAGCTTAAAATGTTTAAAAATAGAAACCGAAACTTATAAAAATTTGAGACCCATTTATAAATACAACTCATGTCTTTATTGTGGATGAGGCTTTTCATTAAAATAATTCAACTTTTGGACTTTTATTCACTCAAGTTTATATAAATTTGACAAACTACATCTATTATATTTTAGCCATTTCCCCCAATTTATTTTCACCATTTTTCTACTTTTCTTCAGCTATTCGCTATTTCTCTCCACTTATCTTTTTCCAGAACTGTAAATCACACTTGTATACTTACTAACTAAATAGTACGTAAAAAGAATTCTCGAATGAATGTGATATTACAGCCTGAACCACTAGAGTATAAGTAGACTAATTCAATCAGGGAGTCCCCTTTTACATATGGGACACCGCTTACTGATTTCCATCACTTGATAATACATTATGTGTGAAAAATATGAGAACACTCCATCAACGTCGTGCTAGACCCGATCCGAATATTCTAAATACATATCGAACAATTTACTAACCTAGAAGTTTGAACTGGTTTCAAATATTTTCCTATGGCTAGTTTTGTTGCAGGTCCTGCATGGGTCAAGCTATATATATCCAAATGTGGGCTATATATACCCAAATGTGGTTTAAGTATACCCAATTTTGAGTTTACCCAAAGGTGGTATAAGTTTACCCAAATTTTGACAAAAATACTCTTTTCTAGGTATATAAAGTTTTTTTTTACTACGATACGCTCTGTACCATCGGTACAGAGGGGGTGTACTGGTCGGTACGGATCCTCTGTACCAATGGTACAGGGGGTCTGTACCGACCGGTACGCCCCCTGTACCTATGGTACGCTCAGCATTCGCAAATGGCCATTTTCCGGCCGATTTCCGGCCGGAAAATGGCCTCCAAACACCCTAAAATTATGATTTTTTTAATAATTAAATTTTTAATTTTTTTAAAAAAACTTCAAAAAAACAAGTTTTTATTTTGTGTTTTTACTAGAAGAAGTTTAAAAAAAATTAAAAAGAGTTTGAATGTTCTTGAGGCAACTTTGAATGTTCAAGAACAATTTGAAGAATTTCACAAAATTGTAGTAATATGGGGTTTGATCTAGTAGAGAGTTGTGTTTTTTTGGGTATACATAGACAAATAGATTGTTTTGTGAATTGGGTGTATCTAGGATATACTTAGTGTTTTTTTACTTAGTGGCAATTCGGATATTAAATGAAAGTTCAAGGGTTTTTTCGTCCTAAAAAAGTCAAACAAAAGTCAACTGCGTTTTTTTGGGTATACTTAAACTACATTTGGGTATATATAGCCATACCCGGTCCTGCAGTCATCACAATGGTATTGGGTCCTTTAAAAACCAGATTGGGTTCAGTGTCTTCGAATTCTAGATCGGAGTCCTGCAGTCATCACAATGGTATTGGGTCCTTTAAAAACCGGATTGGGTTCAGTGTCTTTGAATTCCAGATTGGAGTCATTGTCTTCGAAATCGACCGATAATCAATTACGACCCGATGGCGATAGACTTTACGATCTCTATCATTTTTGACAACTCGTCTGGCAAATTTTACAATATTTCTATTATAGAATCTTGTCTTCGATGTTAGTAATAATGGTGTCTTCGAACATCTCTTGAATTACAGGTTTGTAACCCTATTCACTAATTAAGACTTGAGTTGAAATTTCGAATATTTTTTTGTGTGTTTCTAACTGCATATTATCCATTTCTTCTTCACCGAAGGTAAACCTACTAACGATTTCAAAAACCATAAAGAAAATTGAAAATAATCCGTTTTGTTCATCCTTAGTTTCGATCGAATCTTCTATCAATGTTGCAGAAACTTCGCCTACTAGCATAGCTTGTTCTTGTCAGCTCATTTATAAAGACGGAGTGAGCCCCTTAAGAAAAGATGCTCGATTTTGCTTCAAGATGCTCTTGATCAAAATAGTTTGAAGTTCCTTTGATTTCTCCCGAAAATATGCTCACAAGCAAGTTATACACCACATCTCCCCTAGATCTTATTCTACCGATTCGTTTGGATGTGTGATGCCTTAGGGGTGGAAATTATGGGGCTCACTTATTTTATTTGTCTGTTACGAATTTAACATATCTTCCTGTTATTAAATCACTATGCAATTTATCACAAAATGGCTCAAGCACATAACAAAAATGAAACAAATAACAATAAAGATTAAACACATGATTTTAAGTGGTTCGAGAATTGTCTACGTCCACGGGCACCGCCAGAGAAAAATGTTTCACTATGATAGAAAAGGGTTACAGATTTCAAACTGTGTTTTGTGTAGCCCTAGTATTCTATTTATAGAGAATAAATAGACTTACTAGACAATGGGCTTAATGAGCTCATATACAATAATAAGAAAACTATCCATTACATTACAACTTATGGTCAATGACACAAAACTGTACTGCCAAGCACGTTACACTGTCAAGGCACTATTCGACTCATTCACAACAAATCTTCCCTTTAAGGCGAATATCCTTTCTTCACTATCAACAAAGAAACTTCTCTTCTTCTGACTCACCAAATTCTCCTAAGGCATTCACTCTATACTGCGAACACCAATCCAGTTTAGGCACTCCATAAACTTTCGAACTGATACCGCATTGGTCATTATATATGCTGGATTATCGTGTGTAGACACTTTCTTCACATTAACAATTCCCTTTGATATTATATCACGAATAAAATTATACCTGAAATCTATGTGTTTTGTACGCTCATGGTACATTTGGTTCCTTGTAAGATGTATGGCGCTTTGAATATCACAAAACACTTTTGTAATAGTCCTATCCAAACCCAACTCTGCCACCAAACCTTGCAACCATATTGCCTCTTTAAATGCTTCTGTTACCGCCATGTACTCTGCTTCTGTTGTAGACAAAGCTACAGTAGCTTACAACTGTGCTTTCCAACTGATCGCACTCCCATCTAGAGTAAATACATATCCTGTCAGAGATCTCCTTTTATCCATATCACCTGCAAAATCAGAATCAACAAAACCAACCAATGATCTTGCAAGATCATTCAATGTTTCACCAATATCGGTCTTGTTAAAAGTTATGCCAACGTTCACAATATTCTTAAGATACCGAAGTATCCATTTCACTGCATGTCGGTGTTCTTTCCCAGGACATCCCATGTACTTGCTAACTACACTAACCGCATGTGAAATATCAGGATGTGTGCATACCATAGCATACATGATACTACCAACTGCACTTGCATATGGAACCTTCGACATTTGTTCCAACTCAGCATCGTCATTGGCCGCTCCTACTGCAAGCAACTTGAAATGAGTAGCAAACAGAATGCTAACTGCGTTAGCATCAAACATGTTGAATCGTTGTAACACTTTCTCAATATAGCTTTGTTTAGACAAGTGTAATGATCCTACACTTCTGTTCCTGATAATTTCCATACCAAGAATTTTCTTTGCTTTACCCAGATCCTTCATCTCAAACTTGGCACTAAGCTACTTCTTTATCTGAACAATGTATGGCATACTACAAGCAACAATAAGCATATCATCCACATACAACAACAAGTAAACATAAGAAACATCTGGCATCTTTTGATGATAAACACAACTATCATATGGACTCCTCGTGAACCCTTTTGACACCATGAATGTATCAAAACGTTTGTACCATTTCTTAGGTGATTGTTTCAAACCATACAGTGACTTTTTCAACAGAGAAACTTTGTCCTCCATATTAGGTTTGATAAATCCCTCTGGTTGTCTCATGTAGATTTGGTCCTCCAATTCACCATGTAGAAATGCAGTCTTCAAATCCAACTGCTCAAGCTCTAAATCTTGCAAAACTACTATAGCTAACAAAAATCGAATCGAACTATGCTTCAACATTGGAGAAAACACTTCATTGAAGTCGATTCCTTCTCTTTGAGTAAAACCCTTAGCGACCAGTCTTGACTTGAATCGAGATGCATCAACCCCTGGATATACCTTCTTTTTTCTTGAACACCCATTTACTGTCTACTATCTTGATTCTTATGAAGAGAGTCAATATCTTTCCCCATAGCACCAATCCATCGATCTGCCTCTGAACTCACTATAGCTTCTCTGTAGCTACTAGGTTCTTACATCTCAACTTCTTCTGCAACTGACAGAGCATATTCAACTAGATTCGCATACCTTTTTGGAAGTCTAATATAGCTTCTTTCTCTGCCCAATGCTATGTTATAAGGTTGTTGTTCTTGTTCGGGTGCATCATCATCTCTATCATCCGATGCTGATGTTTCACCTCCTGATTCTGGATCCACCTCAGAACCACTTGAATTATTGGACCTGCTATGAACTGATTTTATTTCAAGCTCCACCTGTTTACTCACAACCGATCCTGATTCGACCATTTCTCCTCCTTTCTTGTGACTCTCTATTGAAGCAAATTCATTCAAAGTAACGTCCCTACTGATGAGAAAACCTTGAGACTTTAGAGAGGTACACTATAACCTATATCCCTTCACTTCAGTAGCATATCCTAGAAATATGCACCTCTTTGCCCTCAGCTCAAGCTTACCATCTCTCATATGAGCATAAGCAGGAAAACCAAACACTGTCAAATATTCATAATCTGCCGACGACTCAGACCAAATCTCAAAAGTAGTTTTACAATCAATAATCGTTGATGAAGACTGATTCACCAAGTAACACGTTGTATTGATCACTTCAGCCCAAAAATCATTTCCCACACCGGAATACGATAGCATACTTTGTGCCTTGCCACAAAGCGTTATGTTCATTCTTTCTGCGACTTCACTATGTTGCAGTGTTCTAAAACAAGTGCGATGGTGCACTATTCCTTCAGCTTCGCAGAACTCGTTGAACTCACGACTATAATATTCTAACCCATTATCTATCCTAAGACGTTTGATTTTTCTTCATGTTTTCTTCTCAATCATTGTCTTTCATTTTACAAAGTTTGAATATGCCTCATCTTTCGTCTTCAGAAAGTAAACCCACGCCATCCTTGAACAATCATCGATCAAACTCATGTAGTATCTGGCTCCGCTCTTTGATGGAATTTTGTTTGGACCCGAAAGATCTAAGTGGATCTAGTCCATTATCCATTTAGTCTTTCTTACAGCCGATTTGCTGAATTTGACTCTAGTTTGTTTACTAAACACACAGTGCTCACAAAATCTCAACGATTCTGCTTTATACCCTTTCAACAAATCTCTCTTTCCCAAAACAGCTAATCCCCTGTTACTCATGTGACCAAGACGCCAATGCCACAACTTATTTTGATCCTGCCTACTTTGGCTATTACTCCCTGGTGATGCTACTGCAGCATCTCCCATAACAACATTCCCCTGGAGAATGTAAATACCCTTTTGCAAACTGCCCTTCATGCATATCATTGAGCCTTTTGTCACTTTGATCACACCGTCTTCTGCACGGTACTTGTAATCCGATGGTCTAGAGTCCCAAGAAAAATCAGGTTTCTCTTTAACCCAGGAACCTGCCAGCACGTTAAGATTCTAACAACCCCGTAAAACATTTTGATTCTGACGTTACTAATGGTGAGGATAAAAGTAGCCTGAGGGTAGGCTGGTAATTTCAAGTGGAGTTTTAAGGCGGCGTGAGGGTGTTTCAGGGTGGTGTGAAGGTGTTTCAAGATATTTCAAGGTGGAGAGAGAATTGAGCAGCTTGGCAGCAGTAAAATTTTTGTTACCCATAGTTAATGCTGGTGGTTGGGTATTTATAGTATGTAGTTTGGGCCCTTATGGGCTTTCGGGTCAAGTTTAATGGACCCGGGTCATGTTTAAGGACCCATGAGTTTTAAGTAGATGAGCAGGTAGCTTAGTCAGATGGTGTTTAGGTATTTTAGTACTTTAGTCATAGTTCGAACTGCTTTAGATTTGCAGTATTCGAAGTCATCTGTCCGATTCAAAAGTCCTGTCCGAATTAAGCTCTTGGAGTCTGTCCGGTTTACGGGGAGATTTACCTTGGGATGCCCTTCCGGGGAGCACTCCGAATTCGGACTCATCAGGAGCCCCTTTTTTAGGTATTTGAACAAGTATCATTGTCAAAGAACTGAAAAACAGTCCGATTCAGGAAGTGGTTTATCAATTCGGAGAGAGTTGAGAACAGAACCGGGCAGACCAAACGTTACGAATTCCAAACGGTTCTTGTCAGAGTTAATGGGACACGTGTCACTCTCTGGTTGGTCTCTTTAGCCGTTTTTTCTCCTTGAAAGTTGCACCACTTTCTCGAACAAGTTACCTCTTTAAATGCTATTAATGACATCAGCGCCGTCTTTTAATCATTGCCCAACTTTTCGGATTCTCCTAGGAATCAAACCCTTTTTTTACATTTACTATAAATTCTTTTCACCTTTCACAGTCTCACTATCTCTTTCACTTTGCCATTTCACCCAAAGCTTTATCTCTCTAAAACCTCAAAATTTCCTTAGTTGTTTATGTTCACAGCAAGAACAGCACTGATCAAGGGCGGTTGGCTTAATCTCTCAGAATTGGAGAAAGCTCAAAGGGTTGAAAAAGAGAAAAGACTTGCAGCAGGGCTTCCAGCGTCGCCTGTCGAGAAACCAGCCCCTTCAATCGAAGAATCTGACAGAGGTTCATCTTCTTCTAAAGGTACAAAACCTAGAAAACTTTTTCAATCAACGCTCTCCCCCCTAGTATCTGGCTCTTCAGTCCAAGAGTCGATCTCTATTGTTGAACCGGGGGTCACTGTCACAAGTGTTAGGAAAAAATCCACTTTCATTGCTATGGGGTCCGACTCCGACCATTCTCCAGATAAACTAATCATGAAAAGACCAAGTAGATTGGTTAAAGGGCTTCCTTCTAAAAGTACACCCTCAAAATTGGGGGCAAAAAATAGTGAATCAGGGTCCGGGGCAACTATTAGGACTCTCCGGGAAAGGCCGGTTGGTCCGGAGGCTAGCAGCCCACTACCTCCCAAAGAAACTTCGACCTCAGAAACTCAGACTGAGGTGAGAACTCAAAAACATACAAAGAGCCAACAGTCCGGAGGATCAGCTGTGCCAAGCTTCATCCCTCCCCGGGCTGTTTCTGCAGAAGCTCCCCCAACAATAATGGAGGAGAGGATGGAAGACTCCACTAAGGAGGTTAGGTTTGAGTCCGAGTCTTCCGGACAAGCTGAAACTGCTATAGTTGTTGCTAAGAAGGGCAAAGAGGACTTGTATCTGAGGCGTCCGGACCTGCCGGAGAGCCTCGAAGGGAGAGTAGGGCCCTGCTTTCACAAGGTAGAGTTCAAATATCTTTTATCTCTGTTAAAGACCAAGTATGCGTTCATTCATACTAGAGATCTGGGACGACTGCGTACTAAGTGGGGGATCCCTGAGAATGTAAAGATTCAAATTCCCATCGATCCAGAGACCCCGATGGACTGCAAAAGAAATGAGATAGTCTTCTTTACGGAGCTATTCAACTGGGGACTTAGGTTCCCACTGGACCCAGAGATAGTGCGCTATTTTCATTTGGTCAAGCTATGTCCAACACAGCTAAGCCCCAACGGTTGGTACACCTTGATGTCATGTATTATGGCGTCTAGGCTATCCGGAATTCCTCTTCCTATGGAAGAGTTTGCAGCTGTGGCTAACTTGTGCAAACACCATCAGTTCCCCTTTTACCATTTCAACATGGGGAACGATCTTAAAGCTGTTGACGATCTCCTGGAGTCGGAGAGCAAGTGGAGGAGCCAGTTCCTGTTCGTCAGTGGCTCATGGGAGAATGGCAAGAAAATTAAAACCGGGGAGAATCCTAGCCTACTTCGAAGTAGATGGAGGAGCGATCGTAAGTTTTTATTCTAAGTCTCTGTTCGAACCTCTCTTTCCTTTAAGTTTATACTAATTAGTTTTTCTTTTGTTTTGTCAGAGCTGCCAAAGGAGTTCGGGGACTATCTGAAGGCCGGACAGGTCACATGTGGCAAGCTCAACGCTTGGGCCGCAGAGAACTGGGAGAACCGGTTTCATAAAGCCTTCACTCCTGGAAACCTAGCGAGGTCTCACCTGTGGAACACCATAGGTCGAAGAGACTTAACCTGGGAGGAGTTCTCCACCCCACCTGATGAAGATGTCGTGCTGAGAAGGTCTCATGAACTGGATGGGAACCTCTTCCTTCCTGCCCGGGCCAAAGCCCCAAGTAAAATGAAGGGCAAGAAGAAGAAAGGCAGGAAAGCGGTAGAGGATACTGAGAAAGAGGCCCCAATGGATTCAGAGGTGCCAGCCCAGGCTCAAGTTGATGCAAACCTTCTACAAGTGGTAGAACAGGAGAGCGAGAAACAAGGAGTGAAGCCCCCAAAACCGTCAAGGGCTTCTAAACGGGCTCGTAAGCAAGCAAGTGACAGTGCTGACATGGAAGTCAAAAAGAAAAAGACTTCCCAAGGAGAAGAGCTCGCTCTCCGGGATCCGGAGCCCACTTTCCCAACCGACCCGACGTTAACCGAAGAGATCCCAGGGAATCTTAATGAAGGGATTCCAATGGAATTCCATACTGATGAGGTCGAAAGGGGAGAGATTAACATGGATGAAGTGGACGTCACCGGTCTTGGTGAACTAGGTGATTATTTCCTTGGCCTGTCCAGAGACGAATTCGCAGGACCATATGTTCCCCCAAGTAGTTCCAACACAGTGAACTTCAATGGTAAGACTTTTATGGTTTCCAGTGAGAGGGACATCATAGCCCACTCTCTCCTTAGCAACGTGCAGCCAGTACTTACCTTGGAAAGGCAAGTCCGGAGTCAGGCAACCACCATCAAAGACCTCAAGTCTGAGAAGGAGAAGCTGTCTGATGACCTCAGGACTGCTGCCACTAAGGTTGATTTACTTAAGGAATCGAACGAACAGCTAAAGAAGAATCACAATGAAAGCAACACAAAAGTTGCTTCTTTAGAAGAGACCGTAAAAGATCTCCGGGCTAAGCTGTCCGGACTGGAGAAAGATTTGACAGCCTCAAGGGAAGAAACTGCAGCAAAGGAGAAGCTTGTCACCAGTCTGACCACTGACAAACTTGCTTTAGAGAATGCAGTAAACCGGGCTGTTGAAGAGAAAGATGCTTTGGTGAAGGATCAAGAGGCCATGATAAAGGCCAAAATCAACGCTTATGCCAGGGAGATGTTACGGAGTGAAGAATTAATGATTGAAAAGGTGAAGTCCGATATGGTCCTCCTGTTTCACGATAAGTTCCCGAAGAGGAGACTAGGGGACTTATGGCGCTATGTGGATGACGATGATCTCCCATACTGGACCATGGTTGATGAAGGGTACACCGATGTGTCCTCGTCTGGTGACGAAGAGGAAACCGGGGAGAGCCCAGGTGAGGAGGAGATTGACCCCAAAGGTAAGAAGATTGTCGAGGAGAAGAGCGACATCAAAGGCAAGAAAGCAGATGAGGGTGAGCCATCTTCAAAGGCTCAACCTTAATTTATAATTTGTTTTGTTTATCTTTTGTTTTGAACTAAAGTCCTTGGAAGGCCAAGGCACCTTTGTTGTGATGGTGTCCGTATTATTCGGACAGATTTTTGTACTGTACCCAAACATGTTCAAAAAGTCCTTGGAAGGCCAAGGAAACTTTAAGTTGTTGAATGAATGCTTTTATTTTACTCAACCATCTTCTTTTTTTATCATTTGTCTCACTTTAGACAGCTAGAATTTAAGTAGCTTTAAGTTATTGTATTGTGAGAGTGTTTAGTTTCTCTGGCTAGTATTTAAGTAGCCTTTAGTCCTTTCAGTCCGGATAGTATGACAAACAACAGAATTTTGCAAAAACTTTGAAAATTATTGAAGAAAGCATCAAGTTTTATTGAAAGCTCTCCGTGGCGCCGAAGAGAGGAAGCGGTATGCCCCCAAATATTTACATGGATGTTTAAACAAGTAAATATTTACATAAGCTTTACTCAAAGTACATTCGAAGGTGTTCAATATTCCAAGGGTGAGTTAAAACCCTGCCATCTCTGTCTTCCAACCAGTATGTCCCAGGCTTGATTCTTTCAACCACAGTATACGGACCCTCCCAAGTTGGGGCCAGCTTTCCGAAGAGCTTTTCCTTGGTGTGCAAGAAAACTTTTCTCAATACTTTATCTCCTGGTTGAAAATCCCTTCTTGTAACTTTAGAAGCAAATCTGCTTCTCATCAAGCCTTGATAATGTGCCATTCTAAGATGAGCTTTTACCCGTCTTTCTTCAATTAAATCAAGTTGATTTCTAATTGTCATCTCATTAGCCTGTCCGGAGAAGTTATGAACACGAAAGGAGGGGAGTGTCTTCTCTATGGGAGCTACTGCATCCATCCCATAGACCAAGGCAAAGGGGGATTCTTGTGTTGCAGCCCCATGTGTTGTCCGGTAGGCCCACAGGACTTCTTGTAGATAACTAGGCCACTTTCCAGCAGCCCCTTCTAAGTTTTTCTTTAAGCCGGACAGTATTGTTCTATTAGCCACCTCAACTTGCCCATTGGCCTGTGGGTGGAAAGGTGAAGAAAAGCAATGCTGAATACCCCTTGAGGCACAGAAGCTCTCCATCTCTCTATTATCAAACTGCGGCCCATTGTCTGTTGTTATTTTCTGGGGGACACCAAATCTGCAACATATGTTGGACAGAATGAATTTTATAACAGCTTTTGATGTTGTCCCTGCCAAGGGGGCTGCTTCTATCCACTTCGAGAAGTAGTCAATGGCTACTATTATGGTTTTACGCCCTCCGGACGCCACAGGGAGAGGCCCAACTAAGTCCAATCCCCATCGAGCAAAAGGGATGGGCTCAGAAATTGATTCCAAAGGAATGGCTGGTACATGAATTTCATTGTTGTACCTCTGACATGGGTCACACCTCCTTACCAGCTCCTTAGCATCTTTCATAATTGATGGCCAATAATATCCGGAGAGAAGCACTCTTCTTGTCAAAGCTCTAAATCCACAATGGGCTGATCCCTCACCATCATGCAATTCAGAGAGAACCATTTGTGACTCATGATCCCCTAAACAGCGTAGGAGAGGTTTGCTATAGGACTTTTTGTACAAGACTTCTCTAATCATAATGAAACCACGAGCCCTGTATCTCAATGTTTTGGCTTGTGATTTATCCAAGGGCACGATGCCATCGGACAGATATTGTATTAGAGGAGACCTCCAGTCTTGAGGCCGGTTTACTTGTATTTCAAATACTTCCTCTTTTTCACCTTCTTCAAGTTGAATCGAAGGGCTTTCAAGCACATGGATCCATGGGTAGGACTCCGTATATGCTATCGTTGCCAATGAGTCTGCTAATTCATTCTCTGCCCGGGGGATGTGCTCATAGACAACAGCTTTAAACTTTGACGCTTCATTTTTAAGGAGGAGCAAGTATTTGATCAATTGCTCCTTTCTGGCCTCTGACAGGCCTAGAGCATGGTGGACAAGCAATTGGGAGTCACTTAGTAGCTTGACCCTTTTTGCTCCACAGATGTACGCCAATTTTAACCCAGCTATAGCTGCTTCGTATTCGGACTCATTATTGGACGCCCTGAAAGCAAAACAAATAGCTTGGAACATGTTGTCCCCATAGGGGGAAGTGAGACATATTCCTGCCCCAGATCCCATGGTACTGGACCCTCCGTCTGTTCGGACAATCCACACTTTTTTGTCTTTTGAATCAGCAGGTTGTTCTGAATCCCTATCAGAATGGAATTCGACCAGAAAATCAGCCACAGCTTGAGCTTTTACTGCTGTCCGAGGAGCAAAGTCTATGTCGAAGTCCCCCAACTCTACTGACCACTTTGTCATTCTGCTCGAGATGTCTACTTTTTGAAGGACATTCTTTAAAGGGAAAGATGTCCGGACAACGATAGGATGAGCTTGGAAGTAGGGTCTCATTTTTCTTGCAGCTATTACCAAAGCCAAAGCTAGTTTTTCAAGTTTCAAGTAACGTCTCTCAGCATCAATCAAGATTTTGCTGATGTAATACACTGGGTGAGGATACCCATCAACCTCTCTTACTAACACAGCACTGATGGCACAACTTGAAACAGCCAGATATACAAAAAGAGTCTCCCCATCGACTGGTTTAAACAAGGTCTTGGGAGAGGACAGATGCTTCTTGATTTCATTGAATGCCTCATCACACTGTGGTGTCCATTCAAACCCCTTTGCACCCTTCAAGGTTTGAAAGAAATGAGCACATCTGTCCGAAGACCTGGAGATGAATCTGTTCAAAGCTGCCAACCTCCCCGTTAATCGCTGTACTTCTTTAATGTTTCGAGGAGGCTCCATTTGGAACAAAGCATTGAGTTGGTCCGGGTCGGGTTGTATTCCATGCTCACTTATGATATACCCTAAGAACTTCCCGGACTGCACTCCGAACACACACTTTTCAGGGTTTAACTTTAAATTCACTTTGGCCAAGTTGGCAAAAGTCTCTTGGAGGTCGGACAAGTGCAACTGCTCATCCACGCTTTTCACCATCATATCGTCAATGTAAACCTCCATATTTCTTCCAATTTGATCAGCAAATGCCTTATTGACCAACCTTTGATAAGTAGCCCCAGCATTTTTCAAACCAAAGGGCATCACCTTGTAACAGTGTAAACCTCTATCAGTAACAAAAGTGGTATGCTCTTAATCTTTTGGATCCACTTGGATCTGATTGTACCCGGAGAATGCATCCATGAAGGAGAGTAGCTTGTTCCCTGAAGTAGAGTCTACTAACTGGTTTATCCGGGGAACCGGATACAAGTCTTTTGGACAAGCTCGATTGAGGTCTGTGAAGTCAATGCACATACGCCATTTACCATTCTTCTTTTTTACCAAGACAGGATTGGCAGTCCACAACGGGTACTGAGATTCTTTAATGTGCCCCATCTTTGTGAGTCTGTCAACCTCCTGTACAATGACATCAGCCTTTTCTTTTGAGAAAGCTCTCCTTTTTTGTACCACTGGTGCCACATCTCTCCGGACTGATAGGTGATGGGAAATCACCTCTGATGGAACTCCAGTAACATCAGCATTGCACCAAGCAAAAACATGCTGATGGTCTTTCAAGAATTTCAACATTCCTTCTTTCAACATTAGTGGCATTTTGGATCCTATCTTGACATTTTTTCCTTCTTCTAAACAGTGTGTTTCAACCTCCTCAACTGGGATCAACACTCCGGGGGTCTCTCTGGGGTCATCAATTTCACCCTCACCCCCAGAAAGGCCCTCAAACTGCTATTGGTCACTTATACGGACTGCCCCCAGCGTTCGTGGAGCCAAGGCTGTGGCATAACATTCTCTTGCAACTTTTTGGCTGCTACGGACAACCCCAACCTGCCCTTGAACAGCATATTTCAGACACTGATGGACTGTCGAAGCCACTGCATGCATCCTAGAGAGCCATGATCTCCCTAGAATAGCATTGTAACAGGTGGGACAATCCACCACAATGAAGAGTATTCTAACCATTTTCTTGAAAGGGCCCCTGCCCAACAACACTTCTTCTTCAAACTCCCCGATCACATCGGCTGAGCTGCCCGTGAAGCCCACGATTGATCTGTCCGACTTTTGTATCACAGCTGGATTTCTCATTTTCTTGTAAGTGTTTAGAAAAAGGATATTGGCAGAGCTTCCAGTATCCACCAAAATTCGCCTTATCTCATTGCCCCCTATAGACGCTCCTATGACAACAGCATCCTCATGAGGGCCAGCAATATCTCTCAAATCATCCTCATCGAAAACTATGAATGGGAATGAGTTTGGAGATTGATAGGATGCCATGCCTCCTTCTAGCTGGGAGGCCAAATTATGAACATGTCTTTTTCTTAAAGAGGTGGTAGGAGCTGTCATAGTGTCCCCTCCGAAGATTGTCAGTGACTCGAAGAATTTAATGAGCCCGGAGACTGATCTAGAACGCTCCTCAATAGAACCCACTCTGTTTCTGGTTGGATCAGGATCCAAATACTCGGACTCCACGTCAAACCTTTCAACTATTACCATAGCCCCCTCCGGGGCAACGTTGCTTGGACCAACCCTATGAGTGTTGTCAGGCCTGTTGCCTCCTCTTCTTTTAACGTATGCACCCAACTTTCCTCTTTCAATCAAGTTTTGTACCTCTTGCTTCAGCGCTATGCAATCATCGGTGGTATGGCCAATATCATTATGGTATTGGCAAAAGGAATTATTTCGATGTTCTCTGGGAGACTGCAAAGTTGCCGGTCTCCGGTAGTGTACTTCATCTTTTGTTTTCTCGAAAATGGTTGCCACACTTTCTTTGAGCTCTGCAAACCACTCCGGTTGGACCCACGGCCCTCTTTTGTTTCTAGACTGTTGACTTTGTGCAGGAGCAGCTGGTTGAGACTGAGCCTTTCCCCTTCCATGCCCCTGTCCGGTTTCTCTTGCTTTGTTCCCGGACTGGTTTTGATTTGGTGTTGGTGCCACCGGGTGGATCTCACTTGTCTGTGCACCCTGGTCTTTTTCGTTTCATCAATATTTATTTGCTTGCCAACTTGGTTCAGCAATCCTCCCCAGGTCATGGCTTTCTTTCTGGTCACCGAATCGGCCAGGTTGCCTGGGTTCAAACCTTGTCTCAGGGATGCTATTGCTACCTGTTCAAAGCAATCAGCCAACCCATTCTTTGTGTTTACAAAACGACTTATGTACTCCTTTAATGACTCATTTGGCTCTTGGGCACAATGGATTATTGTGTCTCCATTGCCCTTCAGCTCCTTACTTCCCACAAACTGCCTTCGAAAGGCCACCCAAAAAGTATCAAAGTCTTTAATACAACCCTGAGGCAGGCTGTTGTACCATTTCAGAGCACTCCCCGTAAATGATTGGGAGAATGCCCTGCAGAGTAGTTTATCATCATCATCAAAGTTCATCATGAAGTTCTTGAATTGCTCCAGATGATTGTCCGGATCAGTACTGCCATCATACTTCTCCATCTTGGTGCTATCAAACCTCTTGGGGAGGTTTCCGGATAGGATTTTAGAAGACAGTGGAGACTGCCTCCAATTCCTTCGACTGAACACGGTATCCTCATTAGGAGTTGCAAAGATACCTGGCTCATCATGGAAGGCAAAAGGATCCATCAGCATCTTGTCTGTATACCTCCGGTGGTGAGATGACCCTTTTCCTATATGCCTCTTCATTCTTCTATGGTGATCTCTTTTTCTGGAATACTTCTTAACTTGCTTTTGTTTCTTCTTGGTTCGTCCCTCATCACTGCTAGAGAATAAGGACTTTTCATTCCCCTCACTGTCCGAAGAGCTGTCCGAAGACTCTGAACTCGAGTCAGAACTCTCCACAGGCTTGGACCGGTGAGATTTTTTAGAGCTGGCATGCGTCTTCTTAGTGCTCTCATGAGTTTTGGAAACCCCATGCTCTCTTGGGTTATCGGTGTGGTGAGCAGCTGATGCTTTGGATTTCTCTTTCACGCCCATCTTGGCTTTTTCAGCCCTCAGAGCTTCTATCTCAAGTTTTAACCTGTCGCGTTCTTGGACAGTATACTCATCATTCTCTTCCACCACTTCGAGCAAAGCTGGTGGAAGCTCTGGATTATCCGGATTCATTCGGACAGAATTTCTTTACTTGGTTTTGAATACTGGATTCAGGCACCGTCGCCTCCCACTGTGGTCGCCAATTTGGTGAGGATAAAAGTAGCCTGAGGGTAGGCTGGTAATTTCAAGTGGAGTTTTAAGGCGGCGTGAGGGTGTTTCAGGGTGGTGTGAAGGTGTTTCAAGATATTTCAAGGCGGAGAGAGAATTGAGCAGCTTGGCAGCAGTAAAATTTTTGTTACCCATAGTTAATGCTGGTGGTTGGGTATTTATAGTAGGTAGTTTGGGCCCTTATGGGCTTTCGGGTCAAGTTTAATGGACCCGGGTCATGTTTAAGGACCCATGAGTTTTAAGTAGATGAGCAGGTAGCTTAGTCAGATAGTGTTTAGGTATTTTAGTACTTTAGTCATAGTTCGAACTGCTTTAGATTTGCAGTATTCGAAGTCATCTGTCCGATTCAAAAGTCCTGTCCGAATTAAGCTCTTGGAGTCTGTCCGGTTTACGGAGAGATTTACCTTGGGATGCCCTTCCGGGGAGCACTCCGAATTCGGACTCATCAACTAATACCACCAACAGTCAACGAATGATTGTTCCCTAAATAGATAGTTCCCTACATTGGCTTGTAAGTATCAAACCACTTCTTGAACTGACACATGTGATATGTAGCGCCGGTATCGAGTACCCAAGAGTTTTTCACACAGTCTGAACTCACGGACAATACATCTCCTCTACCACTATTTTCACTGTCGTCAGAATCGTCCACACCTTCAACAATGTTTGCTGTATTTTTCTTTTGATTTCCCTTCTTATCATTCAGTTTCGGACAATCTCTCCTATAATGACCCTGCTCACCGCATTCATAACAGTTTGAGTGCTTTACCTTTGACTTGGACCTCCAGTTTGTCCTTCTTAAAGAACTCTCTTTGCTTCTATATCTTCTCCTAGTCATAAGACATTCCCCTTCAGCTTGATTATCTGGCTGCAACTGTCTCATCTCTTTTTTATTTCAGTGCCCCTTTGACATCTGCTAGCGATAACTTATCATTACAATACATAATGGTATCTATGAAGTTTTCATAGGGAGCTGGTAACGATCTCAATACAAACAAAGCTTGATCCTCATCCTCAATATTGATATTTATGTTCTCCAAGTCCATTATAATTGATTTAAAGTTATCTAAGTGCTCAGTTATGGACATGCCTTCTTTCAATCTGAAATCGTACATACGTTCTTCAAGTATAAACCAGTTTACTACTCATTTCTCTGAGTAAAGATCTTCTAACTTCTTCCATGCGTAGGCAGCAGTCTTCTCACCACTAATCTCTCGAAGCACATTGTCTTTCACACTCATTAAAATCGAGCATAAAGCCCTTTCTTGAAGATTTTGCTTCTCTTCTTCTTTCATCTCTTCTGGTAACTTATTCTCCACAACCTTCCACAACCCTTGCAATACCAATGAAGATTTCAGTTTAATCTTCCACAACGCAAAGCTGGATCTTCCATTAAATTTTTCAATCATGTATTTTGTTACTGCAAACGCCATTGTGAAACCCTAATTGCAAAAGCCCTAATTTCACCACGTGGCTCTGATACCAATTTTGTTATTAAATCACTATGCAATTTATCACAAAATGGCTCAAGCACATAACACAAATGAAACAAATAACAGTAAAGATAGAACACAGGATTTAACGTGGTTCGACAATTGTCTACGTCCACGGGCGCCGCCAGAGAAAAGTGTTTCACTATGATAGATAGGGTTACAAATTTGAGATTGTGTTTTGTGTAGTCCTAGTAGTCTATTTATTATGAATAAATAGACTTACTAAACAATGGACCTAATGGACTCATATACACTAATAAGAAAACCACCAATTACATTTGTCAATAACACAAAACTATACCACCGAACACAGTACACTGTCAATGTACTATTCGACTTATTCACAATTTCCAAGCAAACGGAACTCCGACTTGAAACATTATTTTGGTTAACTATTTGGATCGGACTTAACTAAAAACGTAAACACCATTTTTTAAAAGTAGTTATAATAATTAATTAACCAATAAAAACATAGAATTAAAATAGAAATACAAATAACCTTTTTTTTTATGCAATTGCTCCATCGAATTACTCGATCCAGCCAAATTATTTATTCAACGAGCACCCTCCACACAGAATTATGGTTTGGAAAGGAAATCTTTGTTAAAACCTGTTGCATGTTTCATTTTAATTTTTTCTTCACCATAATCATCACTCTATTACGCCAATGTAACTCATAAAATAATTTTGCTCTTTCAGAAAATGAAAGATCGGGTAGATTCCAATATAGCAAAGCTCAAAGTTTGCAATTAGAATTCTAAGATCATGAAATGCATGACAACTATTAAGCCCTGTGATTCTTTTGAACCAACTTAGATAATGTAGATGAGAAAGCATGTGTACAGCATCTCTGTAAAGTGGAACAACGGCATGGCAGAGAGTCTTTAGATAGTGAAACATGTGAGAAACAAGTAGCAACTTTTCACATGATGTATGATGATTATTAGAATCGTAAATAACACTTTAGCCTTTAAGAAAAGCCATCTTCGTTTAGCTAGCGACTCATCAAATTAATTTTTTAGTCGAAACTGTTATCTTTGTCGTGTTTGTTTTGACGCAGTAATCCGTAAAACTTTTTATTATTATTTGCGGTCTCACGATTCAGATGCGTCGATACCAAAATTGAATAACTATATTTTAGTATTGTGTAAAGCTTGTATCACCTTTTAAATGGTTGAATTATAAATGTTTGACATAATAGTTCTGGTTTGTAATGTATTTATTGCTCCTCAATAATTCACCCTCTGAAATTTGGTAAAGGTTGTAAATGAAAAGTGGGTTACGACCACTCTTTCTCAATTGCTAAGTGGTCACATCATAACTCTCTCTCTCTCTCTATTTTGGTTAAAGACATAAATTCTATTCCGTAATTCTGTTGCATGGTCTCTCTATAATATTTATCCAAGTTGGCTAAACCATTTTTCTAAAAATTCTAAATTTTACTCTCTTTTTTATTAATAGGTTATAGGTGTAGTTAACTTGACAGGTCCAACATAATATCAAACAACCAAAGTTTTTATTAATATGCTAAATCCAATTTTTATAATAAAGTTCTAAAAAATTGATGAAATTTTATTTTTACATTTCCTTAGAAAATTTATCTAGTTCTAGAACGAATAAAGAATAGATATATAGACATATTAAGGAAATTTGTGAGAAAATTAGAACTACAAATGAATTAATATGTTCTTTGAAATTAGATTTGCACAAATGAAACTTCAATGGATTTTTTTATTTTTTAACTTTTTTGGAACGACAACGGCGGTGGGAGGTGCTTTCACCGTCGTTGTCATTGCACCACACCGCCGTTAGTAGTCTATAACGCTGTAAGAAACATCTGGTTTTGTCGACGAAGTTTTATATAGAATGTACTTCATACACGGAAGGGAAACGAAGTGTTTCGGTTGTATGATGCCTCGCGCACGCATACGTGAAGAAGTGGCGACCAGATTAGATTATTTGAAAACGGCTATTGAATATACTTATTCCCTCACTCCCCTATGAACTCGAAAGTGAAACGCACGATACTTGTAGCATGACATTTCAAATTTTAATTACAAAAGATATGTTGGATCATATGGTGCAACAACTTTAAGAAAAAAATGATGTTATAGACAATTGCGTACAAGACTCTGTCTCAAACTTTGAGGAACTGACAAAGAGGATGAATATCAATTCGAAAAAAAGAAAGAACATGGATAGAATTATTTGTCACCGTAAACGTGTCTATGTCAAGTGATTTTATGCACGAATAATGTTATTTTTTTACAATGCGAACTATTTTATGTATTATGTTATCGTAATCATAAATTTATTTTATTTTCGAGTACTTACAAATTATACGCGTCAGTGTTAACACCACAAAACCAATCTAAAATAAGGTCCAATTATTAGAATCCCACGCCGGCTACAGGTGATTTTTCAACCGTGGATGTCGTAGTTTTACACTGCCCGTGGGTTATTACCCTAATGGTCGATGAATTCACACCTGTCGGTTTTTAACTACACCGGCAATCCTATAATTTTGTACCGCTAGCGATACCTTACACCTTTCGTTTAGTAATTGATAACCGACGGTGTTCTGTGGCGTCATCGTTGTTTGAATTATGCGCTAACAGCTAATAATAACACTAGCGATGCAGTGTTCGCCAACTGCCAGTGTTGCCTCGAAGCACCGGCAGCTCGGAATGTTAGGTTAGAAAAAATATGCACGCATCATGTGTTGAAAACCGTAAATAAAAATGAACTCAACCAACATAAAAATAAATCATACATGCATTGAATTAAATAAAAACCAAAATCAAATTCGATAAAACATGTGATTAACATCAACCAAATCCACGACAACACGATGAAGTTTGGTGTTTATTGCGAACAACAATGAAGGAGTAAAATAAATAATATCAAGATGAACCAGGGGTTGGGGATCGTACAGACTCGGTTCCTGAATTGGACAAGTTCTTTGATATTTTTGTCAAGAGGTATAATATAGTTGATGGTGTGTAATGCTTCTACCAAGTTCCCTTCCTCTAAAGCACGTGGAGTGATATAAAATCAACCAAATGTCACCATGTACGCTTCATACCGAGTCGTAAACATCCTATATTTTGGCAGAAGGGGTTGAGTGTACCTGTCAACGCAGAAAATATGAGTTCGCCAATCATTCCACTGAGACATGTTAATCGAAGAACACCAGTTTTCATAATTGTTTTTTTAGTTTCGTACGGGTGTAAAAAATATCAATGGGCCTCTTCTGCATCCAACCAAACTGTCGCATCACCATATCTGACATATACCCTTCTGTAACATGCATAACCCTAATATGATTGCGGTATAACCCCACCGGTTGTACCGGAAAACTATCCCTCATATCCTCGTACGGATGAAAGATCACTTGCAAACAAATATCATATAAAACAAATAAATTATTCGGGACATTTGTGTAAATAAAAATTCCAAAAATATAATACTTACGTCTTTCTCCACGAGACACGCAACGAGCTCTCAGTAATACGTCTTTGTCTTAACTTTCTCCTCCGACAACATTTTAAGTGACCAATTGAAAAGCTTCAGCTTAGATGAGTTATAACCGGAGGCCGTAAAACGGGAAATGATCAAATATCATGCAATATAACAAGGCTTTCTCAGCCGGTTAGGCTCTTCAACGACGTCTTCGATGCTCATCATAACCATTTTTATAGCCACGCTAACGCGCAAGTGCCCCAAGATTTACTACATATCTAATCCAAATCCTTCAATAATCAAGGTCATCAGCTTGTACATTCTTTTGGCTAGTATTCGTGAAGATGGTGCACCCGAACATATCCATTAGGTACGCACGCGCGCCTTGTTTGAACATATCATCTGTAAGGTCTGGATTACCATCACAATGCGGAGGTGCTGAAAATCTAGTTCTCAACCATTTTAGCCTAAACCAACACCATAATGCTTGCCCAAATCCTCTTCAATTTGAGCCACAAAAACTCCCAACAACGAGGCATATTTCTCAAAGGAACCATGAAAATCAGGTTCTGATTCCATTTCAACTACGAGATCCACCACCGGGTGGCCAATAGTAACGTAAACGTCATCCAAAATAATGTGCATCTCTTCGAACGAGAATCGGAAAGTGTTGGTCTCCCGATGTCAACGTTCGAGGAAAGCATCGCTCAGTTGGGTGCTTGAGTTGAACTTGGTCATGTGTTTTACAAGAGCCCCGAATGGAGTTCTTCGTACGATTGTCCCAACAGCTAATTGCTCTTAACTAAGGTCTAACTAACGTAAAAGTGTGTATTTTTTCTGAATATAATACCTACCCACAACTGAAAACACAAAAACAAAACAAGAAATTATTATAGTGTAATAATAAATACTAAATTAAATAAATAATTAACATTATAGGGTGTTGAAACTCACATTTCTGAGAAAAGTGTTGTACGCCTCGTGTTGCATATAGTCCGAAAATAGCGCAATATTATTCTTCGTAAAAAACTAACTCTTTAGACAGTCGAAATGGTCGAGATGCTTGAGTTGACTATATGATGCTTCTGTAGGAACCGGAGTCAACGGCTGTGGCATTTCAGCCCAAACGGTAGGAGGTTCTTCATTAGTATCGGAAGATATATCATATGAAAATGATCCTTCGACGTCAGGTGCCGCAACAGTAACGTTAAAAAATTTCCCTATAACATTATCATACTTACGGTGGCGCACGGATGGCAACGTGTGGTGCGAACTCTGATGTGTCGTCGAAGGGGAACCTGTTTCTATTTCATCGCTTCCCCTCCTTTTCAGAAGCGATTTACCACCATAAATTGGACGAGCTTCCTTGTGTCGGGCCTTCGTCCTAATATCCGATTTACCCGTTTGTTTCCTGGAACTAAAACAAATTTAATCACGTCGCAAACACAATAATAAACACATAGTGTTGCAAGTGTCGAACACCAGTGGTTTAATGAACCTGCACGGCAAGTGTAAGGCCAAAACACTTACATTTGTTGTCACTAGCCATTTTTTAGACTCATGTCGACATTGAGGGTGCCCTAAACTGCCAGTTGTATGCAGGTGCACTGGTGGGCGTTCATTCCAACGTTGTCGGTTGAAAACCGCTGACGTCCTGCAAAACCAGATAATCTAAACAGTGGTCTTCAACAAAATCCTCAAAATTAAGTTCTAATTATACTCCAAACAATATACCAAATTACAAGTTAACAACACAAACACTTATATAGCAATGCAAAACTCTACTATAACATTAAAACTAATCATTTTGGATACCTAAATACAAATCTACCAAAAAAAACTATAAAAACTCAAATTAATCATAATATGATTGAAGTTAGGATTTATATATTCCTAAGGATGCTAGAGGTTGAAGATGAAGAGGGTGAAAGAGAGAGAGTTCTGTTTTAAATTTGGATCAACTTAAGATGTTTATAAACTCAGAATTTTTGGTGAAGATATTTTTGAAAAAAAATATATGATTAACTGATCATAATATAACATTCGGATAAAATGCAACTACTTATAAGTTTTTGATCAACTTGTTAACCAAACTCTATTAATTTTTGTTTGACCTTTGTTTTGTAACAATGTAATTTAAATCTTTTGCTAATGTGTACCTAAGATAAAAGTTATTATAAGATCTGTATATCAATAGTCAAACAATTTTCTTATTAATAACAATTTTCTTATTTAATTTATATTAAAATTATTTTTATATTTTAATAACAAATTATTTTAATATTTAATATTTATTCAATATCACTAAATAATTTTTTATGTTTACTTAATATCACTAATCATCTTTCACATTATAATAAAATTATATTTTTTTTATAATTTACACGGGGTTTTTATAAACTACACGCGAATTATTAAAATATAACATTAGTAAAATATAGAGAATAATTTCAATAAAGATTAAATATAAGGTTATTCTACAATATTTTATATACTTTAAATTTACATGAGACTATATAGCGATTTTAACTCATATATCACTTATAAGGTAAATTATCATCATATTTATCACGAAAAAATATAAAACAAAATAGATTAAATAGATATTTAAAAAATAGTAATTGATATAAATCTCAACCAATCTTTTTATTATAAATATTTTTATTTTTATGTTTTGAAAAATTACATTTTTAAAATCGTAATGTTTCAAAACAATTATTTGTGGTTTTGTTTTTTAAATATGAACAAAATTAAATCCATTTATGATATATACTTATTTTTTAAAAATAATTTTTTTACACCAAAAATACAAAAAATGGTTAAAATGAATAGCGAAATGAGTCTCATTACATATTTTTCTAAACCCTTATGTTGCATTTCGTATTTCAAAACAAATCCGTTTAACCTTTATTTCGCATTTCGTACATATTTGACATTTAAAAAATATATTTAATCCTTATGTTGTAACAATTGTAACTAAAACAAAATAGTTGAATATGAAACCAAGTCGATTGCCTCAAATCAAACACCAAAATCACAAGATCAAGAAACTAAAAAGAGAAAATATCGACAGAACATGTCGTCGAGCAATTCAAGGTATACCCGTTTCTTTTCTTATCATCGCAACCAATTATATATCTTTAGGTTTGGCGTTGAAGACATAAAAAAATACAATTTTATATCCTCAGGTTTAGTTTTGAAGAAAGAAAAAATAGAACAGAGAATAAACATATAAAAATATAAATTTATCTAGTAAAATAAAATAATTATTATATAATTAGGATATTTGAAGTATTAAAAAATTGATATTAAGTGATAATTAAGTACCAAATATAAATACATGATTGTATATTATGATATTTCAGATATTAAGTGATAAATAAAGCTCGTTCTTGATACGGGTATGCTAAACGTTTGCCCTCATTTGATCAAATGTCCTCTTGAAACCCAATCAGATATATCTCTAACTACTTATAATTACACTTGTGTTATTAATAAAAAAAATTGCTAAGCGTGCCCACTAACACAAGCAACTATCTCTTAACCATTAAAATATTGAACTTGATTTTTTTAAAATCATAATTTTGTTCTTGAAAAAAATCTTAAACATAACATATTAATTTTCAAAATCAATAAAAAGACATTCCTAATTATTGAAAGTGATGGAATATAACAAGGCTAAAGATGATATGTAAGCACCAGAATAAATATAATCTTTAAATCGTCGGTTGAACTTTATTCACCTTCATACACAATATAACTGGTACTTAAGGTTGGGTACCAATAGTATTTTTTCTTATATACCGGTGGTGATTTTATCTCCGGACAGTCGGTACCTTGACTTATGTACCACCGGTTCACAATCTTACATATGCGATAAATACTCTTTGGTTGGCTTTATGTTTATGTTTTTTTCTCTTATTTCACTAATGTAATTTGGTATTATTAGAAGTAAAATATATAGGTCAAATTGTAGAGGTTTATATAAAAAAAATATAGTTGTTTTTCACAATGGTTTATTATACACAAGGAGGATTGTGTGAGTGGGTTAAAACGATCAGGAAAGTACAAGGGTTAGTTATTATATTAAAGTTTCATGATGATAAAAAAAACATAAATAATCTTCTAATGTCCTTCAACTGCGAGACATCCAGATGTAGACAAGGTTGGTAAACCAAAGAATCTTAACAGAAAGTTGATCGGATAAAAAAAATGTGGGTATTTGTTTAAGCTTAAAGGAACTTTGGTCAGTCCAAATGAATGGTCTTTAGAGGTTATATGTGAATTTCATAATCATCCAATGGTGAAACACTTACAAGGTTATCATAGACTAGTTGTTATTCTAAAAAAATGTTGATATTTTGTACAATATTATACATCCATGACAACTCACACGAGAAATTACGAGCGGAGTGAAAAAGTTGAAAGATAAAAATATCATCATGTGTAGAAATAAGAAATTCACTAGTGGATTAAAATCTCTATATCCAATATGTGTCACTATTCGATTAGCCCTCGTAGATTAAAATATGCATATTTGAGACATGACATTATTTGATTCGTCTTGTTAAATAATAGTATTTTTAACTGTTGTATAAATAACGAATTCATTCGTTCTAAAACATAACCCTAAGAACTAAACACTAAAAAAATATTTTCGTGGAATGCTATCAAAGATCCATATTTGGAAAAAGTCGCAAAGTAAGTAGAATGACCAAAACATGACAAATATTTTTAGGATAACATGATCTGCAAGTTGTATTACATTTAGAGATGTCAATGTTTTTTAAATCCACGGTTACTCGATCTGAGCCAATCTGATGGGTTAAGATACCTGAGTACTTATTTTTTCATGGAATGGACCGTAGATTCTAAAATATATTACCAACTAAGGGTTAGGGGTTTTAAAATTTTCAAAATGGATATCCAACCCAAAATCCGATCCGCCAACTACCCACTATGGTGATACTTCTAATTAATATATAATTTCTTATTATTTTATAAACTCAAATTATATTTTAACGTGGTTGAATTAGTTATTAAGTATTTTTTTTATAAATTTTGTTTTTATTCATATTTGGTTATATCTAGAGTTATATTAAACTAAACGTATACTTAACATTTTAAATTATAAATTGAATTGAATTTCAAAATTTGTTAACAAGTACATTTGAATAATAAATAATAAATATTATTTCTTTTAATTAAATATGAAATTAGCAATAACAATTATAGTTGTATAGGTTGTTTTTATTTAATATTTAAATAGTTTAGAGAGTTTATGCTTGATATAATATTACTATTATTATTATTATTTTATAAATATGTTATAGATTGTTTTTTAATTTATATATTGAATAATTTTTTATGGAAATATTTTCATTAGAAAATAAATTTATTATTGGGTATTCGCGGACAGGTACCAAAACCTAACAGACTTGGGTGTGGAAAAAAAATATTCCTAGCTGATGAATACCCGAAACCGATAGGTAAAAATAAAGATGAGATAAGTTACTTGTTTAACCATACTCGAACATAGCTCGATCTATTGTAGCTGATCATGGTGCTGGGTGGAGAAGTGAAAGACGACAAAGACGAGGAGGAGGAAGCTTAAGGTATCTGTTTTCTTCTAGCAGGTAATAATTATAATTATAAAATAATAACGGCTAGCCTATTTACGTGGAACTCTCTCACAAGGACCCGTTCAAACAAATTTTCAAAAACAAAAAAAAAACAGGGAAAATTATCACAGAGAAAATCTAAAAAGGCAAGGCAAGTTTATTATAGCAAGACAGATAAATGGATAAGTTTTTTGGTTTATAACCATAAGATAAGTATCTCGATAGAACACAAGTCATAATTTTTTTCTTCATCACCGAACCATCTTTTTCTTTTTATCTTTGACCTTAAACCCAGACAGTCGACTCAGGATAGACTGGGGAAGAAGTGGTGTATCCGTACTTTCCGTTTTCTTCGTTACACCTTTGTCTGATATTGTCCTCTTTTTTGAACTCTCGATTCCATTGATCTCTATGGAGGGTTTGTCGTTGGAAACTACAACTGTCGTGTGGGACGTCGAAATCACAGGAAACGGGGTTTGATCGGCAACAGGAACGGCCGGCATTGGGGTTGAAGAGAATCTCAAAATAAGCTTTCTGTTGTTGGATCCCGTCTGATCAGGCGGTGGTTGTTCCTGATAGGCAGACCAGCAACGGCGGCGATCGGGATCCAAATGAGAGGAAGAAACCATGATGAGAGAGAGGGACGAGAGAGTGAGAGACTGAGTTTTTTTTATGAAATTATCACTTGTGTTCTATCGAGATACTTATCTTATGGTTATAAACCAAAGAACTTATCCATTTATCTGTCTTGCTATAATAAACTTACCTTGACCTTTTTAGATTTTCTCTGTGATAATTTTCCCCGTTTTTTTTGTTTTTGAAAATTTGTTTGAACGGGTCCTTGTGAGAGAGTTCCACGTAAATAGGCTAGCCGTTATTGTTTTATAATTATAATTATTGCCCGCTGGAAGAAAACAGATAACTTAAGCTTCCTCCTCCTCGTTTTTGTCGTCTTAACCCTCATGTAGTCGGCTATAGGTCAAATACATGTAGGAATGTTTAAGGACCCTGAGAATACACCAGGTTTCGACCTTAGATACGAAAAAAATCAAATTGCATTTGGTTTGTACAAGATTCTTCTCACTGACGAATTATAGGAAGACGGGGTGAGTAGCGTGAACGACCACATCACCACCAAGAAAGATGGAGCTATGTAAGAGAAATCCTTTAACATGGATTTTGACAAAGAAAAAAAATAGATAATGGAAATGGAAGCTTTCTCGTTGTTTGGATCTTAACTTTTTTATCTTATCTATGAATTAAATTTCAGCTTTATTATCTTATTTATGTTTCCAAAGTTCATTTTTTCTACATTATCGTTGTAATCATTTTAACTTTTTAACAGTATTGTTATAATATTATGTTTTATTAACAAGTTATTTTTTTAAAGTATTAACTAAGTGAGTAGTATTATGGAAGCAAGTGACAAACGAGATATAAATCAAATGATACGATTAACGTATAGTTTGAAATAAATGTCACACAAGTAAATTTGTTACAAACATTTAGTATAATGCTAATTAAATTGAATACTTATAAATTTTAATATGTTGTTAAGTCTGTTATTTTTATGTTTTATTGACTCCGAGTATTATGAGGTTTGATTCCAACAAATAGGGAAATCTTCTCATGTAATGGGGCAACCAACCCTTAGCCTCTACAAAAACATACTTAGGATATGATGGGTAAATTATCGGTAATGGTCTGTTTGGAGATATGATAACATGTTACAAAACAATCAGTATACTAGTATGATATAAAATTATAATTCCACTTCACTTATATTTAATTGAAAACTTTTGTAATCCTTGAAATACAATTTCGTTTGCAAATAACTTCTTATTTTTGTTAGGATATTTTGCTAATGTTCCATCTACATAGCATGTGTCATTTTCAGAAATATATTATCAATTGATTTCATTAATAACAACTTTCTATCCGTCACCAAAATATCACGTGAACCGCAACAATTTTCCTCCACGAGCAACCACAAACGATCTAATTATGACGTGTAATTTTCAACCCTTTCGCAACTTAAAAACTTAATGTGGTACCAAAAATTATATTGGTTGATGTAACACAAATAATCTAAAAACATATAATTTTGTATCTCGTCACTTTGTTTGTGATGTCTATCATATGGACCTCAAGAAATGTTCTTAAGAGATCGATAGACGTCGGATGTGCACAAAATAAATCGGATAAGCTCAATGTTTAAAAATACAATCGTCTCTTTTTTGTCCTACTTTTTTCTCTTCACCTTAGGTACCTTTTGTTTTTTCCTAAACCTTCTAGATTTTTCGCAAGCATAAAACAATCGATGAGTATTCTTGTGCTTCTCAATATTGTACATAATTGGATTAACGAATAACATATATCTCCACTGCAACATGTAATGCATACTGTAAGTTCGGATTTCATGTAATGCACATGCGTAGTGAATAAGTGAGTGAGGTATGATAACATAATATTATTGAAGAAATTTCAAGTTTCTAAATTATACAAATACAAAACGTTAATAAATTAGTAAAGTAAGTACAAAAATGACACTACATAACTACTATTTTTTGTTTAAAAACCTAATTCCAAGGGCATGACTCGGAATGAGTTGTGTTTTCTATTTTTTCCAAAACACAGTTGATTCCGAGCCAGACCTTCAGAATCTCACATGCACTGCGGATTTCTGAGATGGTTTTTTAAAATCGGGTTTTTCATACATAATGAATATACTATTTTATACGCGTTTTAATATACCTTATTAGTGGTTTGGGGAATGTTATTCGGTGTTGATTTATTGTTTTATTTTTATGTTAAGTTGTTCTTACTTGATTTAGGTTTTTTTTTTAATTTTTTGGAGTTTTAAATATTATAATTTAGGTTTATATCTGTGAATGATATGAAGAAATTGAATTTTAGTAAGAAATCAAAGATTTGTTAAGTGAATGACAAAAAAAATATAAATTTAAAGTCAAAAGGAGGGTTAGAAGGTAAAAACATGCGTTGAAATTTGTGTTTGAAAGTATAACATGATGTAATAACATTACTAATGAGGATTATAAATTTATCGATCGACTTTTAATACTTGAGTAAACTTAAAAAACAAATAATTTTACTAACATAAATTTTAAGGAATTATAATTGATAAATAAATGATTCATATAAACAAATCTCATATGTTAACATCCAAAACATAACATTATCAAACATTACTTTTAATACTTTTCAATTTATGATGTATCTTTCAGTTCATGTTTTATGTAATTGTCTAATGTTATTTAGTTTATGTTAGTTTTTTTTCTTTTAGTACGATCATAATAGTCATAATCAATTTATAAATAATCATAAACAAAGATCGTAATATTCACAAACAATGATCTTACAAAGAGTAATGTATGTGGTACAAGTAATAGAAAACACAAACTAAAATCTATGAAAGACCTCGATAGCGCTCGACGATACAAAGACACTCCTCTAATGCATATGTCTTCTCTTCTAATGGTATCGTATCAGTACATGCCTGAAACACCGATATCCAATTTAATACACCATCCGCGGTACCATGAGTGCTTGCTGGAGGATTTGCCCCCAGATATGTATCGAGCTTTACCAGGTTCTAGTTGCCCACTATGTACCACATGTTCGTTTTAACACAAACAAGGTACATCGAGTACGTAAATGACATGATATCATCTGAATGTTCCCCATCTAATATGCCACACACTGGATAATACACCTCTACTACGTCCCACGACCTCAACGTATGATTGATCCATATGATTTCATAGAACGACCATATCTCTCGCAGATTACCATATGGAAGAAAGTTTACCTATAAAATCGTCCAAATATTAGTATATATTAAAGTTAGTATAAATAAATGAAACAAAATAAATTTGAGAATTTAAAGTGTTAATTAAAACTTACATCGGTGGCGTGAAATATAGCTATAATGTGTCGCATATTAGCTGGAATAGTATGAGATAAGTGAACACTCAATGATTCAAAGTGACATACATGTGGTAAGGTGATAGCATACTCGTTATAAAATGGATCAGTTAACAGAGGGAAGTCCTGATAAATCAAGCCTTCAACACCCTAGTAAACTCGCATTTACCACAAGTACTATGGAGCGAACTCTGTCCAAATGCATGGTGCAACTGGGCCAAAACCGTATAACCTTAGTTATATTTACCCATTGTATGATAATGGTGAATGAGCTATAATCCAACAATACCATATTGTGAGTCTTGCTGGCCGATATCATACTTCAACCACATATAATATATAAGCACAAGTAACATGAATGGCACGCTAATCGATCACACACTAATATCTCATAGTATCCTTTAAATAGTGTTTAGCAGAAAATGCATCCCTCAACCATGACAAAGTAACATAACTCCCACCCTTACTAAGTCCAAAAGTTAGCTGAAGGGATGTAATAATAAGTATATATACACACATCCTATACCTCTCATCATCACTAGCATAGTTTAGAAAAGTGAAAAGCTACATACTACCAGAAGACCCTTGAAACATGAAGGTCGTTAAACATCATAGTCATCTCGTCTAACAAGAAATGGAGAGACGATATCTCCCATAGTGCTTGAGAAAGACCTCGATCATGTGGGTATTAGTATACCAACGGAAGAGAGCATCGATAAGAGGCCCGATCAGAGTACGCATAATCTGCTAGCGTACTCAAGTCAAACCGCTCAAGTTCCATTTTCAAACAATATCGTACATACAAAAGCAACATAGGTTTACTCGATGCTCAAAAAGAATTAAAATAAATTAATAAAAAAATATGAAATATTGATAATCAAGCATAAATAATATGGAATACTAGTCAAATATTAAAGTTTCAAAAAAAAAACTTACATAATCTTGGAAAACATTGTAAGCTTCGTACTTCTTGTATTTAGGATACAGGCTCAACACATGGGGATTGATGCTTGCAACCACCTCATCCAGGGTCTGTTGTGAAGATGATATTCCAACACTTATATCTCATGCTATTTGATGAATACTTTCGATAGCGGATGATTGTGCATATGTACACGACAATTGTATCGTACGCCACATGATGTATGATCAACCCTAACAAGATGTCGCGATGGTGGTGAATACGAAGGATGGTAAGTGATCGTTGACCCTCATTTTTGTTTTTGTTTTAACCATATCTATAAAAAAGTTAGTTTATGAATGAATAATAGACAAAATGAAAATTTACCAAATCTTAGGTAAACAATATATTTTAAAACTATATATATAGTGTATCAGTGTTGCACGATGTAAGAAATGAGTCAATAATACATATATAGAAACAAATAAAAACACTACCGAAAAATGTAAAAACTTATTGAAAAACGCGTAGATTGTGAAATAAAATCATCTATATCGCAAATTACTTCGCGACATGCATCTTGTTCGCGCAATTTAGACGACGAATTTTAAAAATTCCACGTGATACCTACGAACAACATAAACTATAAAATATATCCTAAAATCATAACTTATTCAAATCCTAACCCTAAAAAATATATCCTAAATTTAGCTTCATCACTCCTCTACAATAATAATCGATCAACAAACAATAACTCCAATCGGTTTTTTAAAAGTTTCTCAAACCTAAAAACATAAATTTATCCCAAACCAAATATGAGATCTAAACAAAAGAAATTTATGAAATTTAATTAACTAAAATAAAAAAACATATCCCAATTGAACCGTACTTAATAAGTGCAATATCATGGTAAGCAAGTGGCTGATCTTTCATGTATGTGTACAAGTTCCAAGTACCCTAAAAGAGGACAAATCTTAAATTATAGAGGCAGTACTAATGCAACACAATAATTTATTTTTTCAAAGCGAATTTTATTAGATGATGAAGTTTATCCAAAATACAATAAATAAACAATAGCGGTAAATATCTAGACGTAATCAATGTAGAACAAAAAAAAAGCAACTTTCGTTTTCCCACTCGTTCTCTCTCTGAATTTATTTATACAGTCTTTTTTCTCCACTATCAACTTCATCACTCTCATATTTTCCTTCTTTTAGAGTTTCTTCAATGGAAATGGAAAGAAAAGTGATAAACGGCATCACTCTCTTTTCCTTCACCACTCTCCTCCTTTCTCTCTCCTCTTACTCTTACTCTCCACAGTATCAAACTCTCACCGTCGCTACTCTCCCTTCTGCACCCAAGCCCGATTTCCAACCCCAAGATTCCGAATCCTTAACCGCCATTGATGGAGGTGATGACGAAACCGCCTCCACGTCACTCACCCTCCAACTACATCACATTGACGCTTTGTCTCAGGATGAGACACCGCAGAACCTCTTCAACCTCCGTCTACGGCGCGACAAACACCGTGTCGAAACCCTAACCTCCCTCGCCGCTGGAGTGAAAGTGAAACCAAACGGCACCGCTTCACCTCGCGGTGGCATCGGGTTCAGCAGCTCTGTTATTTCCGGTCTAGCTCAAGGGAGCGGTGAGTACTTCACGCGCCTAGGAGTTGGTACTCCGGCGAGATATGTGTATATGGTGCTAGATACGGGGAGCGACGTCGTTTGGCTCCAGTGTGCACCTTGTAAAAACTGTTACTCACAGGTCGACCCGGTTTTCGATCCGAAAAAATCAAAGAGCTTTGCAAGTGTGTCATGCGGCTCACCGGTTTGCCGCCGGTTGGATTCTGCTGGTTGTAATAACCGGAAAATGTGTTTGTATCAGGTTTCGTACGGCGACGGATCTTTCACTTTTGGTGAGTTTTCAACTGAAACGCTGACGTTTCGAGGAACCCGAGTCCCGCGCGTGGCGGTCGGTTGTGGCCACGACAACGAAGGTCTATTCGTCGGCGCCGCCGGTCTTTTAGGGCTAGGTCGAGGGAAATTATCGTTTCCTTCCCAAACTGGTCGACGGTTCAATCGAAAATTCTCTTACTGTTTATCCGACCGGTCCGCCTCTGCAAAACCAACGTCCGTCGTCTTCGGCGATGCAGCCGTTTCCCGGACCGCCCGGTTTACTCCATTGCTCACGAATCCCCGGCTCGACACCTTCTACTACCTCGACCTCCTCGCTATCAGCATCGGTGGGACACGTGTCCCAGGTATCGCCGCCTCGTTGTTCAAACTCGACAACGTCGGCAACGGAGGGGTCATCATTGACTCCGGCACATCGGTTACTAGACTGACCCAAGCCGCTTACACAGCGATGCGAGACGCTTTCCGAGTGGCGGCTCCGAATCTAAAACGGGCTCCCGAGTATTCACTTTTCGACACGTGCTTCGATCTGTCGGGGCAAAAGGAGGTGAAGGTACCAACGGTGGTGCTGCATTTCCGGGGAGCTGACGTGTCACTTCCGGCAACAAATTATTTGATTCCGGTGGATACCGAGGGGAGATTCTGCTTCGCTTTTGCGGGGACGATGAGTGGGTTATCAATCATCGGGAACATACAGCAACAGGGATTCCGTGTGGTGTACGATTTAGCGAGTTCTCGGGTCGGGTTTTCTCCGCGTGGATGCGCGTAAGTTACTTAAGTTTAATGTACGTGGTCGTAGTGGATAATAACTAGTAAGTTGCTTTTGGTCTTGGGTTGATAAAATCTGAGAGATAGATTTGGCTGGCTTACACGAGTCACGTGGTGTTAGTGTTGTTTGTTGTTGTCGCAGAGTAGTAGTAGTAGTAAGTGTTTGGGAGCTCATTTAATACAAGGTTATGTATCTCCCATCATCTCCATTCAGTTTATGTTTTCTTGTAGTTGTAATAATTTTTATTGCCAGACCTAAACTAAAACTAGGTTATATAATCAAAACATTTTCATTACTAATTTTATATTGAATTCTTCGGTATAAATATTTATTCACTTTACTACATTATTTTTATTTTATATTGAATTCTTCGGTATAAATAAATATTCACTTTACTACATTATTTTTGCTCGGTTAAATTATTATAAGCTGGTCTCTCCGTATATAATTAAGAACGATCCGATCTCTTCTCAATTGTCTGCTTTAGCATCCGAAGGTCCGCACGGTTTTGCTTTAGTTCAATTTCAAAAATACCTCATACTAGTTGAGGTATGTTCTTACTTATATATCATTTATCATTCTCACGTTTAACCGATGTGGGATGTAGGACTTTGGTCGCCACTATAACAGTTGGTAATATAAAGTTGCCCTAGCAGAAAATTAAAATGGACACCAGCAGGCGGCAACTATTTCTTTATTTTATCAAACATACCCTAACCTTAGATGTCAAGTTTGGTTGAATCTATCTATACACTAAGACTCCTTTGGGCATTGCAATCTTTTTACCATTGTAATCCTTTAGGATACTAACACATCATTACTTTTGTCGACTTTCATAACAACTAGTGATTCTTTCACAAATGTAGTTTTTTAAAAAACTAACATAATTATTTTTGTCGAGTTTCGACTTTCATAACAACTAGTGAGTCTTACAGATTCCTACATCTGCCATCTTCACCATTAAATGTAACATTTTCTTTATCTAATATGCGATAAAAATGTTGATTCGTTTAACATCAGATACATACATGATATTTGCTATCACTATCAAGAGTCATGTATATAACTTGAGTTGGACGTTCCTCATCCCCTTTTACAACACATGGTTTATCATTTCATAGTACACTTTACTACCATAGAACAGTTTCAGATTTTAAAACCAATATTTGTTGTATGTTATATGGAATGAAGCTTTTGAGGTCAAAACCCAATTGTTAATGTATCTGCAAGTAGAAGCCATTAAAACATCAATGCATTCTAATCATTCGAGACTATTGTTGCATCTCCAACGTCATGCTTCTGATAATTATCAGCATTCTTTCTCTCTAGGCAGTTCTTTCTGATATGAAATTAAAGATTACCTAGTACATAAGGTATTTAGAGCTTCCATCGACACAAAATATACACCGGTTGATAACATGATACGATCTAAAGCTTACCAAACCCTCATATTGAGGTAGGGCGATGCAGTGTTGTGTGAGGTACTTGAAGAACCTACAACGCTGGGGATAGTTAATTGGTTGGAGGATACTTGCATGAAAAAATCTTAGGCGAATAAATTTATCGCAAGAAACAGATTTACATGTTATCTATAGATAGTAGCACAGAGATCTGAAGGTAACTATATGATTACAATATAACCATACTCGACATGAATGCAATTGGTATGAAGGTGGATGAAGAAGACCAAACAAGCATCATCTTAATCTCTATGGAAGGAGTACGAACAATTTTTGGACACAATGCTCTAGGAAAAAGACACCCTTAAGATATTTGCAATCAAGAGCTCCTTGAAATCTAAATATCTTTTAAGGAAGACTGTTTGTAAGGGTGACTGTGAAAGACATAAACTGGGTGTGAATGACAGACCAGAAAAAAAAAGATTTAAGTAAGAGGATAGGAAGCTCTCGATCTAAGTCCAAGGGGCTTATGAGTGGTTATAAATTATTTTGTTGGGTATCCAAGATGAACAAATATATTAGTAGGAACTTTCCAAAGAAAGAAAACTAAAACGATTATAAGAAGACCAAAACCGAAGATGCTGCGATAGTGTCTGATGGTTGTGAGTGTACTAATGGGTTAATGAATTTTTATTCTTACAGGTACAACGATAACTGGGTGCTGGGTTTGGGTGCGTCATTCTACATGACTTCCAATAAGCATTGGTTTGAAAACCCGAGAATGCTTGATGGTGGAAGAGTCATCCTCGACAATGACAAATCATGTGATGTCAAAAGGACTAGAACTGTTCGGCTTAAGTTGTCTACATGACTTGAGAGGGTGATTAAAAAATTAAGATATATACCCAAAGTTAAACATTACCCTCTATTTATTATGATGTTAGATGATGAAGAGTTTACATATAGGTTTGGATATGGCAGGCTTAGGGCCTTCAAGGCTCATTTGTTGTTATTAGAGCCTATAAGACTAATGTTGTGTTAGTTCTTGAGGGCTTAAGAGTGGTAAGGGGGAGTGTCTGTTATGGTGAAAGATTCTAGTGGGTTGTGGCATCTTCAGCTAGGACAGTTAAGTGATAATGAATTTGGTAAATTAAGAAACCATGGGTTGTTAGATGGTATCTTAGTTCAGAAGCTGAGATTTTTTGAAAATTGTGTATTGGGTAAGAGAAGAAGATGAATTTTTTGCCCAACCAGAAAACTAATAGAGTGTTTGATCATGCTCATTCAGACCTTTTGGGTCTGACACGTGAAACTACAATAGGTGGTGCAAGATACCTTATATCGTTGATAGATGATTATTCTACGAAAATATGGGTAATACTTTTGAAGACCACGGATAAAGCTTTTATTTACTTTGTGAGCTGTAAGATACTGGTAAGGATCAAACTGAGAAAATACTGAAGAAGCTTTACATTGATAATTGTTTGGAGTATGTGAACAAAGAGTTCACTAGCTATTGTCTAAAACTTGGTATTTATAGACACCAAACCATGAGTCGAATCCCCAACAGAACTGGCTTGTTGAGATAATGAACCAAACCTTGTTGGAAAGGGTTAGGTTTATGCTTCATACAACTAGAATGAGCCGAAGGTTCTAAGGAGAAGCAGTGAAACTGACTATGTATATCATCGACATGAGTCAATCTACGACGCTTAAATATATTTATTCTCAAGAGGCCTGAACTCGAGAGAAATTTAAGATACAACATTTGAGAGTTTTCTGATGTGGTTCAGACTAACATGTGATGCAAGACAAACTTCAACAGAGAGAAATGAAATATTTATTCCTTGACTAACCGAATGAGTAAAAATGTATAGGTTGTGGTTCTTTGAACCTGGATGTTTGAACGTTTTGATAAATATGGATGTGTTTTTCAATGAGGAGGAAATTCAATTGAAGAATGCAATGGAGACTCAATCTAGTACTGCCAAGAAGATATGTGAAGTCGATGGGTCTGACCTAGAAAATGAAGGTGCCCATGCTTCTGCCGAATATGATTTTGGACCTGGTTCAGCTTCGACTTGTATATATGAAGTTCAACCATTTCATGAGTTAAAATATGGATGACGGTCCAATGTTTCAGCATTTTTTGATGATCAGACATGAGAGCAACATGATCTTGACCATTATCAATTGGAGAAGGATAACGTACGGATAACAAGAAAATAATTGCAGATGTATGGTTTTTCCAATGTAATTACTTTTACATTTTATCTATTAAAATTCAAGAAGATGTTCTTAAACCCAAAAACTATCATGATGCTATCAAAATCTGTGATAATGAGGAGTATCTTAAGGTCATGAAGGAAGAACTGAGATCTTTCAAGAAGATGAACACCTAGATTCTTGTAAAACATCTAAAATATAAGAAGTTCTTGAGTGTAAATTAATATTCAAGAGGAAGCCATGTATTCATGGTGTTGAGTTACTCAGATACAAGGCTATTCTGGTGGCTATGGGATTTACATAAAATGATGGTGTTGATTTTAATGAGATATTTTCATCGGTTGTGGTTATTTCTAGATTTGATCTTAAATAGATCAAATGGATGTTGTTATTTGCTTCAGGCATGAAGAATTGGAAGAGAAAATCTGCATTTGTCAGTTGAAAGAGTTTGAAGAAGGGAATGAATGTGATGCGTGTTTGTTGAAGAGATCGATCTATGGGGTGAAACAGTCACTAATGCATTAGAATAAAAGATTTAATTATTTCAAGAGATCCATCAAATATGTTTGTAACCGTTATGAAAACTTTGTCTATTGGAATGAGGAACCACAATTGAGAGAAAAATCGTATTGTTGTTGCGTGTGGATGATATATTAATAGTTGGAAGATATATGAAGCATATTGAAATGATGAAAACTTAGCTGGAAGAGGAGTTTGAGGTGAATGATGTGGGAGAGGCTATGAGGTTAGTTGGTGTTGATATCAAACAAAACATACTAAAGAGGTATATAATATTATCTCTGATGAGTCCGGATTTTCTCACTACTCACTGAAGAAACCGGACAGGGGAAATTCGGATAAAAACCACCCACTGAACCATCTGAACAAGACTAAAGCATTAAAAGCTAATCACATTTTGACTAAGCTAATTGCTAATCTGCTTAATGAACTAATGGGTTTTTGAACTCGACCCGGTTTCATAAATATGACCCGAAATCCTATGTGGCCCATAATTAAGGGTATAAATACCCAACCACCTTCATGAATGAGGGTAATGAACATTTAATACAACCAGACAGCTCAAATCTCTCACTACAAACCACTTAAACATTAAATACCTTTGAAACACTACAAAACACCTGACCAAATTACCCTCAGACGGAAAGAATCCACACCAAATTGGCGACCACAGTGGGAGAAGAAGGTGCCGGAATCTAGCATTCGAAACCATTAAGAAAAACCACTTCGGATGAATTCGGACGAGCAGGAAGTGCCACCAGCTTTGACATAAGTGGTGGGAGAAAACGATGAATATACGATTGAGGAGCGAGACAGACTAAAAGTTGAAATAGAATCCTTAAGGGCTATTAAAAGGGCGAAGATGGGTTTGAAAGAAAAGTCAAAAGTGTCAGCGGTTCACCACACTGACAATCCAAGAGAGCATGAGCCATCAAAGACCCATGTGAGCACTAAAAAGACTCACCGGTCTAAACCGGTGGATAGCTCAGATTCAGACTCAGAGCCTTCTAGTAGCTCCTCAAATGAAGATGAAGTTGAAGAATCCTTGTCATCCAGCAGTGATGAAGGCCGTTCTAAGAAGAAACAGAAGTTGGTAAAAAAATATTAAGGAAAAAGGGACAGACATGGAAGGTTGAAGAGGCATCTGGGTAAAGGGTCCTCTCATAGTCACAACTATGGCCGAGGACATGTGGACCGCTTATTAATGGATCCTTTTGCCTTTCATGATGAACCAGGTATCTTTGCAACTCCCAACAAAGATACTGTATTTAGTCGTGGCCGGAATGGGAGACAATCTCCATTGTCCTCCAAGATACTATCCGAAAACCTTCCTAAGAGGTTTGACAGTACAAAGATGGAAAAATATTATGACAGTAAAGATCCAGATAACCATCTGGAGCAATTCAAAAAATTTATGATGAATTTTGATGATGATGATGATAAGCTACTCTGTCGAGCGTTCTCCCAGTCTTTTACGGGGAGTGCTCTGAAGTGGTACAATAGTCTGCCACAGGGCTGCATAAGAAATTTTGATACTTTTTGGGTGGCCTTTCGGAGGCAGTTCGTTGGAAGTAAAGAAGTGAAGGGCAATGTACACTATTATCCATTGTACCCAAGAACCAAATGAATCTTTGAAAGAATACATAAGTCGCTTTGTGAACACGAAAAATGGATTAGCTGATTTCTTTGAACAAGTAGAAATAGCTTCTCTGAGGCAGGGTTTGAACCCTGGCAATTTGGCTGTTTCAGTAACCAGGAAAAAGGCCATGACGTGGGGAGGTTTACTGAATCAGGTCGGCAAACAGATTAATGTGGATGGAACAAAGAAAACCAGGGTGCACCGACAAGTGAGATCTGCCCCAGCTGCACCAAATCAAAACCAGAATCAGTCAGGGTACAAGGCCAAGGAAGTCGGACAGGGTCATAATAGGGTCAAGGCTCAATCCCACCCAGCTGCACCAGCTCAGAGCCATCAATTTAGAAATAAGCGAGGACCTTGGGTTCAACCGGAGTCGTTTACTGAGTTGAAAGAAAATGTAGCCACCATTTATGACAAAATAAAAGACGAAGTACATTACAGAAAGCCGGCTGCATTACAATCTCATAGGGAAAGTCGTAATAATTGTTTCTGTCAGTATCATCATGATACTAGCCATAACACCGAAGATTGCATCGCGTTGAAACAAGAAGTGCAGAATTTGATTGAGAGAGGGAAGTTGGGGGCTTATGTTAAAAGAAGAAGTGGAAATAGGCCTGATAATGCTCATCGGACTGGCCCAAACAATGCAGGGACATCGGCTTTGGATGGGGCTATGGTGATAATTAAAAGATTTGATGTAAAGTCAGAATATTTGGCTCCTGATCCAACCCGAAATAAGGTGGGCGTTATCACAGAGCACTGCAAGACGGTGTCCAGACTCATCAGCGTTTTTGAGTCACTTACAATATTTGGGGGAGACACCATGACTGCACCAACTACTTCTTCGAGAAAGAGACATGTTCATACTTTAGCTACCCAACTGGAAGGAGGCATAACTTTCTATCAGTCGCAAATTCCATTTCCCTTCTTGTTTTCGATGAAGATGACTTGAGGAACACAATTGGTCCCTATGAAGATGTTGTTGTGATAGGAGCATCCATTGGGGGCAATGATATAAGACGAATTTTGGTGGACACCGACAGTTCAGCCAATATCCTCTTTTTAACTTCCTATAAACAAATGAAAAATCCAACAGTAATTCAGCGTTCGAACATGTCAATTGTGGGTTTCACTGGAAGCTCAGCAGATGTGATCAGAGAATTTGAGGATGAGGTTTTATTGGGCAAGATCCTTTTTAAGAAGATGGTCAGAATATTTTTTATTGTGGTGGATTGCCCAACGTGTTACAATGCCATTTTGGGAAGATCTTGGCTCTTTAGGATGCATGTTGTGGCTTTAACAGTCCATCAATGTTTAAAATATGATGTGCAAGGACAATTGGGAGTTGTCTGAAGCAGTCAGAAGATAGCAAGGGAGTGTTATGCAATAACACTGGCCCCTCGAACTTTGGGGGCAGTCCGGATCAGTGAGGATTAGCAATTTGAGGGGCCCTCTGGGGGAGAGGGTGAAATTGATGACCCCAGAGAGACCCCTGATGTTTTAATACCAATTGAAGAAGTTGAAACTCACTCTCTGGCTGAAGGAATAAGTGTCAAGATCGGATCCAAGATGACATCGGAACTAAAGAGTAAAGTGTTAGCTTTTTTGAAAGACCATCAACATGTTTTTGCTTGGTGCAATGCTGATGTAACTGGAGTACCAACAGATATTATATCACACCAACTATCCATCCAGAAGGATATAGCACCTGTTGTACAAAAGAGGAGAGCTTTTTCTTAAGAAAAAATTGATGTCATAGTTCAAGAGGTTGACCGACTTACTAAGATGGGGCACATAAAGGAATCTCAGTACCCTTTATTGACAGCCAATCCGGTGTTAGTAAAGAAGAAAAATGGAAAGTGGCGTATGTGCATCGATTTCACAAATCTCAATAGAGCTTGCCCAAAAGACCTCTATCCAGTCCCCCGAATTGATCAATTGGTGGACTCCACATTTGGGAACAAGCTATTATCCTTTATGGATGCCTTCTTCGGGTATAATCAGATTCAAGTAGATATGAAGGATTAGAAACACACTAAATTTGTTACTGATAGGGGCCTTCATTGTTATAAGGTGATACCGTTCAGGTTAAAAAATGTTGGGGCTACTTATCAGAGGTTAGTAAACAAGGCTTTTGCTGATCAGATCAGAAGAAACATGGAATTCTACATCGATGCCATGATGGTAAAGAGTGTAGAAGAAGAGCTACACTTAATAGATCTTCAAGAGATTTTTACCAACTTGATGAGGGTGAATTTAAAGCTCAATCCAGAAAAGTGTGTCTTTGGAGTAAAGTCCGGGAAATTTTTAGGGTATGTGATAAGTGAGAAAGGGATACAGCCTAATCCAGACCAGCTTAATGCGTTATTACAGATGGAGCCTCCCTGGAATATTAAAGAAGTACAAAGATTGACAGGGAGGTTAGCTGCTCTAAATCGTTTTATCTCGAGGTCTTCAGATAGGTGTGCCCAATTTTTTCAAACATTAAAAGGTTCAAAAGAATTTAACTGGACTCCACAGTGCGACCAAGCGTTCGATGAAATTACAAAGCACTTATCCTCCCCTAAAACTTTGTTTAAACCTGTTGATGGAAAGACACTCTATATATACTTGACAGTTTCTGATTGTGCCCTAAGTGCAGTGCTAGTAAGGGAGGTGGATAATTATCCTCGTCTGGTGTACTATATCAGCAAAAGCTTGATTGATGCAGAAAAAAGACATTTAAAACTTGAAAAACTAGCACTGGCCTTAGTAATTGCTGCTAGGAAAATGAGGCCCTACTTTCAGTCTCATTCTATCATTGTCCGGACGTCTTTTTCCTTGAAATTTTTTCTTCAAAAGGCAGACATTTCAAGCAGAATGACCAAGTGGTCAGTGGAGCCGGGAGACTATGATATTGATTTTGCCCCTCGAACGACAGTCAAGGCTCAGACTGTTGTTGATTTCCTAGTTGAATTTCATTCGGACAAAGACACTAAGCAAGCAACAGTTGAAAAAAATAAGAAAGTATGGGTTGTCCGAACTGATGGTGGATCGAGTACCATAGGTTGTGGTGCTGGGATTTGTTTGACCTCTCCGTACTGCGAAAAAATGTACCAAGCTATATGTTTTACTTTCAGGGCTTCCAATAATGAGTCTGAATATGAAGCTGCTATAACTGGCTTGAAATTAGCTCTAATTTGTGGAGCCAAAAGGGTCAGGTCAATGAGCGATTCTCAGCTTCTTATCCATCACGCACAAGGTCAATCCGAGGCAAAAAAGGAGCAACTGGTTAAATATTTATTTGTTCATAAAGAAGTGGCACTTAATTTCAAGAACATCACCTATGAGCACATACCCCGAACATAAAATACGCTGGCAGACTCCTTGGAAACCATAGCCTATTCTGAGTCCTACCCATGGATTCATGTGCAAGAGCGCCAATCCATTCAACTTAGTCAAAACCGGGACGAAGAAAGTTTAAATATTCAAGTAAATCAACTTAAAGATTGGAGATTTCCTCTTTTCCAATACCTCTCAGATGTCATCTTGCCTCCGGAAAAAGCAATAGCAAGGAAAGTAAAGTATAAGGGTCGTGGTTTTGTCATCCTAAGAGACGCTCTTTACAAAACAAATCCTTTAGTAGACCTCTATTACGATGTTTGGGGATCGAAGAGTCCCAAATAGTGCTCTCTGAATTGCACGATGACGAGGAATCAACACACTGTGGATTTGTGGCTCTAACCAGAAGAGTCTTGTTAGTTGGGTATTACTAGCCCTCTATAATGCAAGATTCCAAGGAATTGGTGAAGAAGTGTGATCCATTCCAGAGATACAGTAATGAAATTCATATCTCAGCTGTCCCTTTAGAGTCAATTTCTGAGCCAATCCCTTTTGCTCGATGCGGGCTGGATTTGGTGGGACCTCTACCAATGGCATCCGGAGGATACAGAACTATAATTGTTGCTATTGATTACTTCTCAAAGTGGGTAGAAGTAGCCCCACTGGCAGGAACTACTTCGAAAGTTGTTATAAAATTCATCCTGTCTAATATGTGCTGCAGGTTTGGAGTTCCTCAAAAGATAACTACAGAAAATGGGCCATAGTTCGATAACAAGGATATAGAGAATTTTTGTGCTTCTAGAGGCATTCAACACTTCTTCTCTTCTCCTTTCCACCCACATGCAAATGGTCAAGTTGAAGTCGCCAACAGGACCATCCTGTCCGGTCTTAAAAAGAATCTAAAAGGGGCTACTGGAAAATGGCCAAGTTATCTACAATAAGTACTATAGGCCTACCAGACTACTCCCGGGGCTGCAACACAAGAGTCCCCATTTGCCTTGGTATATGGCATGGATGCAATAGCTCCCATAAAGGCCACTCTCCCTTCGTTTCGAATCCACAATTTTTCCAAACAAGCTAACGAAGTGGCAATCAGAAGCCAACTTGACTTAATAGAAGAAAGAAGAGTTAAGGCTCACCTCAGAGCCACACACTATCAGGGTTTGATGAGAAGCAGGTTTGCTTCCAAAGTGAAAAGGAGGGACTTTCAACCAGGAGATAAAGTGTTGAGGAAAGTCTTCCTGCATACCAAGGAGAAGCAGTTCGGCAAACTAGCTCCAACTTGGGAAGGACCCTATGTGGTCACTGAAAAGCTTCAGCTTGGGACATACAAGCTTCAAGATAAAGATGGAAGAATTTTGAATCACCCTTGGAATATTGAACACCTCCTGTTGTGTTTAGACTGAAAATTATGTAAATATTTACTTGTTTAAAGTCCGTGTAAATATTAGGGGGCATACTCTTTCCTACCCTGGTGGCACGGGGAGGTTTTAATGAGGCGTCCGAGATTTTTAATGAAATTCGATTCCTTTTTGAAAAATTCAGAGTGTTTCGATTGATAGCTTCTTTAAATTTTTTTTACAATATATCAATGGCAGACCAGTTTGAATTGGTAGAGTGATGACTACTTAAACATTTTTCATCGGAGAATTTAAACACTCTCATTTTAAAATACTTGTAAAATAGCTAAGGTTTGTTTAAACATTAGCCATCGAAGTTGGGAAACCATAAAACAATGTAAGAGTTGTGTAAGATAAGTTGCCTATTAAAATATGTAAAATATCTTGGCCATCCAAGGACTTTGAAGTTTTAAAGGAAAAGGTCTATCCGGACAAGGGCCGGACACGATTACAAAAATGCATTAGCCATCCAAGGACTTTAGTTCAAACACAAAAATTGAAAGATAGTTGATACTTTAAGGCTGAGCTTTCTTAGATAGCCCAGCCTCACTTGATTTCTTTTTGGGATCATTGGTTTCCTCATCTGGACTCTCTCTGGTCCTTTCATCTTCATCAGATGTATCATCCCAACCACTGGAATAGTTTTTCTTATCACCATCCACCATCGTGTGAAATGGGATGTCATTATACTCCACAAATCGCCATAGATCTCCTAGTGTCCTCTTCGGAAATTTCTGATGAAAGAGCAAGACCATGTCTGATTTGACTTCAGCATACCTTTCCTCTTGGGAGTCTATCACCTTGTTGGTGTATGCGTCAATCCTGGCTTGAATGGTCTTCTCCTGCTCCTTTAACAAGTTATCTTTTTCTTGTTTAGCCTTAGACACAGTATCTTCGTGCAAAGTTTTGTCACTGATCAAGGTCCGAATGACGTTCTCTTTGGCCTTCACCTCCTCTTTTGAAGTGTAAAGATTCTTCTCCAAGCCAGAATACTTGGATTGAAGTTCTTTGATAACTCCCGCTGAAGTGGCCAGCTTGGTGGCCAAATCTTCTTTCCCCCTCTTCAACTCCTTGTTCTCTCTCTTTAATGCCTCAACGTTCTGGTTGGCAGTAAGGAGGTTGTTAGACAAACTCTCTTTATCAGAGGTGAGTGTGTTGATGATGGCTGATTGATTTTGCACTTGCTTCTCCAAGTTGAGCACCGACTGAATATTTCTCAACAAGGAGGGTCACCACGTCCTTCTCTCCTGAAACAAAAAAAGATTTACCGTTTAAAGTGACAATGTTCGAAGAGCTTGGGGGGAGGTTAGGGCCAGCGAAGTCGTCCTTATCAAGGTCTTCAAAGTAAAGGCCAATCCCTTGAAGCCCACTGATGTCTACTCCATCAATGTTGATGTCCCCTCCGACGCCCTCTCCAGTGTGAAAGTCACTTGGGATTTCCTCTGCTTGAGTTGGGTCTGTTGGGTCGACCGGAAGAAGAGACTCCGGAAGCCGGAGAGCAACTTCATCTCCCTTGGAGGTTTTCTTCTTCTTATCTTCCCTATCTCCACCTTCTGCTCCCCGTTTTCGATATTTCCTGGGAATTTTTAGGGGCTTTGGAGATCCAACTGCCTCTTTGGTACTCTCGTTTTCTACCACTTGAAGCAAAGTAGCATCAATCCTTCCTTGATCCTGCCCCTCCTGGTTTGCTGGGACAGTCTCCTCAACACCACCTGGGTTGACCTCAGCTACGTCTAGCTTTGCATTGCCTTTCTTGCCCTTCATTTTGGTTGGGGCTTTAGCTCTGCCCAGCAAGGCTAGCTTTCCATCATTTGCATCTGTCTTCTGAATAATGACCTCCAGAGGGGGTGGAGTGGTTAATTCCTCCCAAGACAAGTCTCTTCGGCCGGTTGTATTCCAGAGATGGGATCTCACCAAGTTGCCACCGGTATAACAGTTGTGGAAGCGATTTCCCCACTTTTCAGCAGTCCAAGCATTCAGCTTGGCACAAGTAGTCCGCCCTTCTTCCAAGTAGTCAGTAAATTCCTTCGGCAGCACTACCCAAAAAAGAAGAAGAAAAATTAAACAAACAAACTTGTTGTAAGAAAAGGTAGATAGACGTGATGAAATATTTACATGTGCTTTTCCATCTACTGGTAAGCATGCTTGGGTTGACATCAGCTTTAATCTTCCTCCCATTTTCCCAAACACCGGTGATAAACACGAATTGAGTCTTCCAATTTTTCTCTGATTCAAGCAAGTCATCTACCACTTTAAATTTGTCACCCACGTTGTAATGGTAGAAGGGGATAACATGATTTTTGCAAAGGCTGGCAACAACAGCAAATTGCTCCATCGGAAGCGGGATTCCGGAGAGCCTGGAAGCCATGATACAGGACATGAGGGTGAATCAAGCATTGGGGCTCAGTTGGCTTGGACAGAGCTTTATCAGATGGAAATATCTGACGATCTCTAGGTCCAAGGGAAATCTAAGCCCCCAGTTGAACAAATCTGTGTAAAAAACTATTTCACTTAGCTTGCAGTCCATTGGCGTCTACGGATCAACCGGTATCCTTACTTTAACAGATTTTAGGATCCACCACTTCGTCCGGATCCGGCCAAGCTCAGCAGTGTGAATGAAAGTATAGTTAATGTTCTGCATGGCTAGTAGATACTTTACACTCACTTTATGGAAGCAAGGTCCCACTCTCCCTTTAAGGTACTCCGGCAGGTCCGGGTGTTTTAAACACAACTTTTCTTTACCCTTGTTTTTCTTAACAATAACAGTGTCATTCGTCTGCCCGGAGACGTCGGTCTCAAAAGGGGCTTCTTCAACACTGTCCTCCATCACTTCTTCCATCACTTTGGAAGGATTGTCAGTTATCTTTGGAGGGAGAACATTGGTGGTCGACTATGTGGGCTGTCCGGATGGCTGAGCTTCAGTTTTCCTTTGTGGTATGATGTCCGGTTGGGGCTCAGATCCGGAAGGTTCTTTTCGAAGGCTTGTTCCGGTAGCCTCTGGATCAGATAACTTATCCTTGGGAACTCCGATGGGTGCCTCTGACCCTGTAATTTTTTATTTGGCCCCAGACTTAGAAGGCACTGATTTTAGAGATTTAGATTGTAGAGCAACAACCTGGCCTTTTACTAAGCGACCTCTTCGTCGGAGCGTTAGCTTTTCTGGGGAGATGTCAGCATCTGATCCCATAGCTATGAATGGGGAGGGTCTCTTGGTACTTGTAACTGCTTGCTCTCGTTCGACAATAGGCTCTGACTCGTGGACCGATGAGCCTGAGACGATTGGAGAAAGACTAGGTTGAAATAACCTTCTATGTTTAGAGCTTCTGGCAGAAGACGAACCTCGATCAGGCTCTGAGCTTGGTGGTTCAGGGTTGTCGATAGGAGAAACTGGGAGGCCTGCAGCAATGCGCATTTCTCGTTCGACTCTTTGTGCTTTCTCTAACTCCAAAAGATTAAGCCACCCACCTTTTACCAGTGCGTTTCTTGCTGTAAACATAAACTTACACCAGAAAAGGTTTTTGAAAAAGAGAGATAAAAACTTTGAAGATTAGAGGTGAAAAGATGATGAAGATGGTAAAACAGTGAAAAATGAGTTGATTTATACTAAAGAAACAAAAGATACCTTGAAACCTAGGAGAATACGAAAAGATAGAAGTAATGATTAAAGACAGCGCTGACGTCACAAACATTAATTGAAGAGGTTACTTTTTGAAATAAGTGGGAGCGTCGTTCTAGGAGAAAAACGACTGGTGAGGTAAATCAGAAAGGGACACGTGTCCCACGATCCATGGCAAAACCTTTGAGCTCTTGAGAGTTTTGTCAGTCTGGATAAGTCCTTTACACAAATCGAAATCGGTCCGGACATTGTCACAGGTACTCAAAAGCAACTTTTTAGGTCTTGCCAAAGGCCTTCGAACATAACCTAAAAAAGGGGCTACTGATGAGTCCGAATTTTCTCACTACTCATTGAAGAAACCGGACAGGGGCAATTCGGACAAAAACTACACACTGAACCATCCGAACAAGACTAAAGTATTAAAAGCTAATCACACTTTGACTAAGCTAATTGCTAATCCGCTTAATGAACTAATGGGTTTTTTAACTCGACCCGGTTTCATAAGTATGACCCGAAAGCCCATGTGGCCCATAATTGAGGGTATAAATACCCAACCACCTTCATTAATGAGGGTAATGAACATTTAATACAACCAAGCAACTCCAATCTCTCACTACAAACCACTTAAACATTAAATACCTTTGAAACACTACAAAACACCTGACCAAATTACCCTCAGACAAAAATAATCCACACCAATCTCAACAAAAATATGTACAGATCGTCCTAATGAAGTCCTCTATGTACGAATCTAAAACGATCGAAACTCCCATGAGTGACACTCAAGCACCAACCAAAGCAGTAGATAAGAAGTATATGCTAAAGATATTATATGCCGGTGTTATTATTAACATTATATATGCTATTACTTGCACGAGACCTGATTTTGACATTGGCATACACTCAAGTGGATCATGAGATACTTAAAGGGTTCAATTATTTTAGAGGTTGTGTTACAATCAGAATGATACGACTAATATAGTGGTAAGAGGGCATGTGGATTCTGATTATATAGGCTGTTTTGATACAACAAATTCTACTTTGTTATTTAGTGTGCTTGGAAGAGTGGTTAACTCGCATTCTTGTACAGAGAAGTTCGTTGCGCTGTCATCTATGGAAGCTGAATATATGTCTGCTACGGAATACATGAAGAAAATTATTTGGTTGAGTAGGTTATTGAGTGAACTCATTGGTGTGGAGCAAGATGTGGTTATGTTATGTGATAACACTAGTGCTCTTCATTTGATGAATAATCTAAACTTCCATTAGCAAACTAAACATGCAGATATCAAGATGCACTTCATTCGAGACATGATGGAAATGAAGATATAAAGTCGGCTAAAAGTTCTACTGAAGAAAATCCTTTGGATGCTCTGACCAAGGTATGTTTTCAAAGCTCATGAACTGAATGAGACTTGTACAAGTCTAGGATGCATGTGAGTTGGTATTTAATGATTAGAGCATTGGGTGTAATGGATGTTGAAATTATTATAAGACTAAATGGATAATTGTTAAGTGTAGACTAGAAGTAACTCATCTATAAAGGCATTGGAAAAAACTACATCGGCCAAATATGGACCAACTGAAGACATGTATAGACAAGAACTGTTGAATCCTCTTAAGATAAAGTTGTGGGCAAGACTTAGGTGCAAAAACATTTGCTGGAATTTAAAGACAAGTTTGGTCGAAGACATGCTGGTTATTTTCTATTGGGCCAAAAACCTAGTCAAAGACGTAGAAACCGAGCCAAATCATGCTTTTAATGTCCATGTCTGAATCTATCTACCGAATGCTACCTAGGTCAAAGCTTCATATGTTGGTGGCTTATGATAGAAAAATTTCAATCGTACAATTCTCTTGTACTTTTGATGAGTATTTAAGCTCGGGAATTATTGAAACCTTTGAAAAAAAATCCTAATTTTAAATATACATCTTTATACAAAGATCTACTCGTTAATAAAAAAATCATTTGTTGGTCGGAAGATAAAAAAATTGGTGGAAAAACAAAAATTTCAATTGAAAGATAAATAGTTGAAATTGATTTGGGAAAACTACTTCAGGGTCTTTTAAACATGCATATAAAATTTATTCAGATGTTTAACAACTAATCTAATTAAATATACACATATTCTTTTCAAAGCTAGATTCTCTTTTAGAGTGTTGTGGTCATCTCTTGATCTCACATAACTAATCTTCTTGTATGACTTATTATATCTATAATCCCTTACCTGCTACAATTAGGTCATAAAATCTAAGAACTTAGTCAAGACTTCATTACATCATGGTTGAGCATACTACTCACTATATCCAGTGATATTAGTATAGATTTGAAGTAGATTTTTACCTCTTAGTTTCAACATAAATCTATTATTATTCAATTAATCATGTAGGACATTGTAAGTATTAAGATTAATAGTAATACTCGAAGATAATGATGTAAGAAAAAAATTAAAAACTAAAATTTTAACTCATAAAAAATGTATAGACAAAAATTCTCAGACCACATAACACAAATAATTTAGCTCCCAATGAGCATAATAATCCTAATAGCAAAACTGAAAAGAAACATAAGAAAAGTTGAAAAAGATTGTGTTTGGTGTACTCTTCACTATTTGGATCTCTTGGCTTTAATCATTTTCTTCAATTGTAGCTCTTATTTCCAATTTAGCTCATATAGCTCATTTTTGCTCTCAATTTATTAAAAAACTAAAATTAAACAAATGGGTGTATTTTATTTGTAATTAATTTAAACTAACAATTAAAATATTATAAAAATAATGTAAAATCTAGGATAAATATCATTTGATCAAATTACCATACACTTATTTATTTGGTGATATCAAGAAAAATAAATAAAGTATCACAATTAAAAGTTTGTCAAATGATATTATCCTACAATATAAATCAAGACCAATATTTTTATATTTCAACACAAATTAATAAAACAAGTGAAAAATTCATAACCACATGTTATAGACAAACAATTTAAAAACTTTAAAGAATTTTTAATTTGCTTAAAAAAATTTAACTTTCCTTATATACTCTTTACTTGAATGTTTTTTTAAACATTTCATTAATAACCAAAATAATATCAATTTTCTTTTTTAATATTTGTCAATTATATATATAAACACATACATATGACTTGTGTAATGTCTAATTAAAAGTTCTAACTAATTTACCTAAGAGTTTACCGCCTCAAACTAATTAGAGTACAAAACTAAACCAGCCACCTTTGGGAATAAACACAAATCATTTCCTTTTGGACATGAATCTGGACCATTTAGAAAGAGATCAAGTCACTCAATAAAGATTTATGTAACATCTTTATTTATAATAATGTACATATATATAATTCTTTTTTATAATGAAGATTATTATTTTTAATATTTATTATATTAGTTAATTAATTTCCATGTAAAAGACCACACTCAAAATAAATTTGTAATATAATTCACTTTAATAATTTCTAGACATCAAGATTCTAAATACATAATCAAATAAAAATTTAAACATAAAATTATTAACTTTTTGAACTTCAAAATCACTTCACAAGTTTGATTTAACTATTAAAATCCTAGAATATTATTTGTGATATTTTTATTCAACAATTTCCTACTATCCCACACTCATGATCTAATAATCTATCTAATATTAAGAACATAAAAAATTAAGTAAGGAATAATAATACTCGATGGATATATATATATATATATAGGGTTGAAATCGCGAAGTGGAATGATAAATTGGTGCTAAATTGTTAAAGCTAGTTGGTTCCACCATAAGACAAGTTGAAAGAAAAGAAAAGGAAAAACTGATAGATAGGAAACTAAAACATCACAAAATACAACCAAAAATTTATCACAATAGTACACAAGATATAAAGCAATACTTAAAACCAGAAAAAAAAATAGAAAAAAAAACTTATATTGGGTTGGCTCCTAATCAACACTTTGTTTAAAGTCATTAGCTCGACTTTTCAGGTTTCTCATTGTGGAACTTGAAGAGTACTTGATACATGATCACCATCAACTACTCATTGATAGTAACATGGGTTCAACTGATCTACATTCTCATGAAAAATCTTGTTATCTAGAATACGATGTCCTAATATAACTTCATCTTCTTCCCTGAAAGGAAATATTTCCCAATATAAACAATGATTAATATATATAACTCGCTTTTTCTTTCTAGCTGGATGTACCTACTTCAGATTATTAGTTAGTAAATTGTTGACTTCATCAATTAAAAGCTTAATGTGATGATTGGGGTGGTTGATCTCACTTATCTCCTTTATCGTCAAGTTTATGATTTTTTTGAGTTGTCTTAACACCTTTAACAATTCTTCTTTATCTGTATAACTCGAAGACACATTATTAATATGAGGATACTTGTTGGGTTCATTCAAATAGTCTTTAATTAATACGAGGGTGGAGGTTTTAACATTAATTTAATTTTTTACGTTTTTGATAATTTATCCTTAAAATCTGAAGTCTGAACACTCCTAAATTGAAATGGTAGATTGTGATTCATAATATTTTTATCTTTAATTCTTTTTTCATCTAGTACATCATGTACTAATACATTTTATGAAATAAGATGAGAAAATGTTTTATGTATACATTTATTAATTAGTGTGTTTATCACATCAATCAAACAAGCCTTAGCATCCTTAAGAAACTTCGAATAATATAATATTCTAAACTTCACTTGATCATCTCATACGCGTAAAATTCATTTCCTAATCTCAGAATTAATAATCGTTTCTGTAGTATCTAGAAAGTGTCTACCTAGTATGAGGGTTACAAATCTATCATCCTTCAAGTTTAAAATTATAAAATCAACAACAAATATAAATTTATGAACCTTGAAACATCTTCTGTTATACCTTCAGGGTATGTAATAGAACTATCAGCTAATTATAGAGAGATAATTATAGCCCGTTATTCCACTTATTCATAATTTCCTACAGATAGGTGAGGCATTAAATTTATGCTAGCACACTCATCACATAAACATTTTTCAAAAGTTAAATTGCCAAATTTATAAAGAATAGTAAAACTCTATGTATCTTTCAATTTTGATGGAAACATAATTTTAATCAGCGCACTGCATTATTATGTAAATGTAACTCTCTCGAAGTCTTTGATTTTTGTTTGGATGAAAGGATATGTTTGAGAAAATTCACGTATTTAGGCAGCTGCTCTACCAACTTGGATAATAACTTATAAGCTGTGAAACAATTAAATAAATTTATAAAACTAATGGTTAGTATTTTGCTTCTTCTTCCGACTTGGATAAGGAATTTAGGCGTGCATATTTAGATATTAGAGCATTATGGGCGCGAATTTGTTCTTAGTCACGATGACCACTCGAATTTGTTCTTAGTCACGATGACCATAAGCTTCCTCCATGAAAAGTTTAGATTTTTCTTGCACATGCTTGGTAATTATTTACATAAGAAGGTTTAGGTACCTGTTGGAAATTACTTACATATATGGCATCCTCTAATTCCGAGAACTAATTTAGGATGAACGGATGGTAAACATTAATGTCTTGTACTACAACTGATTTTATCTTAATTTAGTTCATTTAATGTTCAATCAAGACTATCTTCGCTTGAAGGACAATCTCATTGTTAAGTGTGTATATTCAACATTCTATTCATCTTCAAAGTTGTTGCATGAGAGTACCTCAAGTAGTTGGTGCACATACTCCGATGTTTTTTTATCATTAACTTGTTGTTCCCCATCAATCTATTGTATAAGGTTTGGACTATTAGCCAGTTTGGGATCCTATGGTGAGAGAATCTTCACTGCAACTCTTTGTATCTTTGTATGAGTCACTCTATGTTCATCACTTCTCCAAACAAAGGTTAAAATATCATTGCAAAATTTTGTTGGTCTCACGGTTGAGAAATATTTTGCTGGAAACAATTGAGCTAGCTACTCCCAAGTTGTTATACAATATGGCGGTAAATATTGTAGTCATGTTTTAACTTTTCACTTGAGAGAGAAGGAAAAATGTTGGAGTCTGACGACATCAGTTGAGGCATTATTGTATTGACATGTATCACACAATTCCAAAAAACCCGTGAAATGACTATTGAGGCGTTCTGCTGGATCTCCGGAAAAACACTTGATTGTTCTGGATCATGATAATCAATGATAGATTGATTTTAAAGTAAGCATGAGTCATTTCTGGCATCCATATGCTACAATTAAACCCACTTGCTGAAAGACTTGAATAGTCATTAATTCATCTTGCTACTATTTTGTCATGTATTGCTCCGACCATTGAGACTATATAAATCCGTAACAGAAAAATAAAATTAAAATTAATTAGGATCAAAATATTTTCAACTAATAGAGCTAAAAAGTATAAATTAATTTCTTGACAACGATGGTAAAAAACTTGATATGAGAAATTGCAAGCGTACGATTTTTATTGTAGTTTTGATGAGTATTTAACTCGGGAATTATCGAACCCTAAGAAAAAAATCTTAATTTTAAATTTAAGATCTAATAATTACTATAAAAAAAAATTGGTGATCCAAATGATAAAATAAATTGGTGGAAAAATAAAACTTTTAATTTAAAGATAAAAAGTTGAAATTAATTTAAAAAACTATTCCAACATCTTTTGAACATGCATATACAATTTATTTAAGTTTTTAAAAATTAATCTAATTAAATCTACACATATTATTTTCAAAGCAACATTCTCTTTCAAAATATTTTGATCATCTCTCGATCTCATACAACTGACCTTCTTGTATGAATGATTATATATTGAGTCTCATACCTCATACAATTAGGTCATAAAGTCTAAGAACCTAGTTCAAACTTCAATTGGTAATGTCAGTAGTGTACTACTCATTCAACCCAGTGGTATTAGTATAGATCTGAAGTATATTTTCCGTCTCGGTCTCAACTTAAATCTATTATCATTCAATTAATGTGAAATTGAAAAAATCAAGATTAATACTAACATGAAAAGAAATACGTAAGAAAAAAATTAAAATTTAAAAAGTCTAGTTTATCATAACTGTATAAATAGAGGTTATATGACCCCGTTGATTAATGGAATTTAATCTAGAGTATTTGTTTAAGAATTAAAGTTTTCCTTAAGTTTATAGATAGAAAAATAAATACAAAAGTATGATTTGTCGCCATTGACGTGTCGAGATGAGTGACTTTGAGAGGAGAGTATGAGTTCATCTGAGTGAGAGAAAACTTGGAATTTTTAGAGAGAAAAATGAAAAAGACAAACACTAAATGTACAGTTTATATGAATCACGTTATCTTTGTAAAAAAAGATTGAGCTCTTTGTGTTTGAAAATTCTTTTATATAACCTCATTGGTTAATAAAAGAGAACGTAGGTTGCAAGGGAAATAAATTATATCGATGATCCGAACCACATTAAATATTATCTCGTATGTTTTTGTTTTCATTTATGCTTTATTTTATATCATTGTTCCCATAGAACTTGAAATCTGTTGTTTTTGGACGATCGATTTCATCAATATTAATATTTAAATATTTATATACATTTTTATATCAATATAAAAAGGTTCAAAATTATTTTTAAATGAAAATAACCTTAAAATGAGAGTAATATTGCTTTTAGGATGTATCACATATTTATATCCATAAGTAAAATATATATGTTTTGTATAGAAATCAATGAATATGATAAGAAACTAGGTTAGGAAATAGCGAAGTGCCAAATATATTAAGAAACAAATAACCAATATGATGATATATAGTGGAAAAGGTGCTCAAGATTGATTAAGTAGTGGATATGAATGATAAAAAAAATTCAAGAAAATTAGACGAGGAGTGAAGAGCCTATGCTTGGAAATAAGAGTAATGGAAAAAAATGAAGAATGATGGGCAAATAATAAAAATACTCAAAATGCAATATGTTAGGAAAAAAAACAAAATTTCCTTAAAACCCCAAAGAACCTCTAATTTGAAAATTATGATTTTATTTATTTACCTTGACTTTAACCAACATATACTTTTTTTATAACATGATACCAAAAACTGTAACTTCGCTCATACAAATTTTAAAATATATATGATTAACAAATAAAAATAATTAGAATTTTTTAAATGGTTGATCTTAAGATTAAAAAAAATAACAAAATCATATGATAGAGATCAAGTTATTTTTATCCAAATCGGATCTAACCCCACCCATTTATAAGTTTACTCAAAAGTGATCTAACTCCATTCAAAAATAATTTTATTGGAGTACATAAGAGCATATTAATTCTGAGTAACATCCATTCTTTATTCTTTCTTTGTAGCTTTCTCTCATTCTCTTTTTACAATCCAACATCTGATGACCAACCTCCACCTTTGGTATTGAGCTCTTCTTCTAGCGATCTCTTCCTCCAACAACCTCACTGTCGTCAATGTTGAAGAATTTTTAAGTGTCTCCTCCTCTACCAAAGTAATGTTTTTTTATTTTCTTTATTCTTCACGATATTATTCGTGATTTAATGATTTATTCATGCATTGTTTAGTTTGTTAGTTAGTATATATTTTAGGCATGTTTGTTGCTGTGAAATGACGGATGAATTTATGGGTGAAGTTAGGATTTATGCATTTAGGGTTTTGTTAAGTCAATGGTAAGAACCCATATCTAAAATAATAATTATATTGAAAAATTGTTAAGTATACATTATAATCTAAACTTTAATTTTTTAACATCACACCAATGAATGATACACGTAATAAATGTTCGGGTTATTTAAAATAAATTAAAATTAAAATTAAAATTAATAAAATCTCACACTTTCAATAAATACGTATAGTAAATATATTAGTTTTTGAGTTAATTTTAACATGATAATTTGAATTAAATCAAATCAAATTGATCTATTGTTTATCTCGCACATTCAAAGAATATTCGGGGATTCTTTGAAATTATCTAGATATTCATATGTATCATTTTTTCTCTGAATTTTGAAATTACATAAAAAATTAAAATAAATAAATAAGATATGGACCCAAATTATAAAACAACAATTACAAAAACGACCCACATTACTAGTGGCACAATAGTTCAAACCGATTAGAACTGATGGTACCGAGGGGTTGTATCATCGATTCACACCCCCAAACCGATGACGCAATGCCTCAGAACCGGTGGAAATCATCTATGCACCACCGGTTCACACCGTAAACCGATAGTGCGTAGCTGCACCAAGGACACCAAAAATTAAAAATAATAATCTTTGTTTATCTTTTTTTCTGGCGATTGTAACTCCTTCTTAGACACACCTTCTTTTTCGTTTTTCTTCATATCTTGTGGTAAATGCATATCTCCTTCCGTTTGGTTGTCTTTACATTGAAAATTAATTTTTATGAAAAAAAAATTCTTCTAGATAAGTTTCAAAATCAAACTTCATAGGTTTTAACTTTCAAAAAAATAATTGTTTGGTCTTTTTATTTAATTTTGAAACATTAAATATAATAAATAAAGTTACAACATAATGGGTCATACTTCGAAAGCATTTAAATACAGCCGAATAACATTCAAGCACCTAAATACAACCGAAAAATAGTATTACATGACACTACCGAAATACATTAGAATATTATAAAGGGAATTGCTAAAAAAACGGCCAAAATTACTCTGCGAAGTCGCTTATATTTTTTTTTTAAACTATTCCGTGAAGTTATTTTGTTTGACGATTTTACCCTTACGAAATCGTATAAATAGTCAATTTTACTCCGCGAAGTTATCATAATTTCAAAAAAAAACTCAAATTTTCTAACTTTGCTCTACCTTCTCCTTAAAAAAAATTATAAAAATTACAACTATAATTATAACTAAAAATTAAAAATAACCTAAATTAAATTAATAGACCTAAACCTAATATTTAAATCTAACTTAAATTAAATTAACCTAAACTAACTTAACCTAACCTAACTTAAAGTAAAAGAAAACAAAAGTAAAAGAAAACTCACCTAGCCTATTCTCTCTCTACCCAACACCTCTCCCATATCTGAAACCTACTCTTAAACCGGTCACTCTTCCACACCCACCGGCACCCAACTAAACCGAAATCGTCACCGGATAGTGTAGTCGGAGTAACAGGAAGGAACCGGCGAGCAAAATCTCCGATTCGAAATCGAAAAATTATTGTAAGTTCATTTCGTTGTTGTTAGATAGGTTAGTTAGGTTTAGTTAGGCTAGATCTGTAGAAAATGTGGGTTTTTGGGCTGTCTGTACGCCATGGCAGAAGCTTAAAGCTTCTACCATGGCGAAACTGTTCTTCGCCACACGAGGGCAAAGAACAGGGTCCCTACGCCATCGAGTGGCGTAGGGTTGGTTCCATACGCCAGGTCGAAGGCGTGGGGATCTTGGCTATACGCCTCCTGATGGCGTATAGCCAGGATGCCACGCCTTCGACCTGGCGTATGGAACCAACCCTACGCCATATACGATCGCGTAGGGACCTTGTCACACGCCATCAGTATGGTGTTCGTATCAGGTTCTGCGCCACAGTGATGACGCTGTGATGCTACAGTCACCGGAATGGCCCGGGACCGGTTTCATATTGTTTGTTGGTGTCGATCATATGTGTTTAGGCTATTTTTGTAACAAAAACAGATAACCAAGTGAGTTTTAGTATTTTCGAGCACGCCTTCACATTTGTGTTTCTATTTACAGGTTATGGAGTTAGGTATGGACTTTTGTGAGAACGAAAACCATCGGTTACTTCAGGCCGTGAAGTTTGTTAAGCAAACAATGTCCGATGATACGACCGATGCTTTTTTCGATCGAGTGGTTTGTAGGATGTTTTATGATTATGGGCGCTTGGAGTATCCAAATCTGCCGCCACGTAGTCGTGAAGAAGTCAAAAGCAGGTACAATCATGCGAAAGCTGAACCACTTCAGCTTTTGTCCAACTTACCTTACAAAGTTCAACAAGTAGCACTTGTTGATTGGAACCTGTTTAGGACAGATTACGTTACGAGACATATGTTGGATCATATCGAAAGTAAGGTTGATGAGATAGACGATGACATTGCGAACTTCAGACATATTCCAAAGAACAGAATGTACGGTTTCGAGTAAGAAATTATATTTTCACTATGTAATGTTGTTAATCTCACCTTGTTGTGAGATCGTTTTATTTATATTTTCTATCAAACGTATCATTTTGGGTTTCGGATTGTATGATACCGTTTTCTATATTTTGGTGCCCTCGTTGATGTTTCGGTCCATGTATGATACTTTTTCCTTTATGTTTGATATTATAAAAAAAGTATTTCCCGCCTCAAAACATATAGAGTGATGGTTTCCCGCCTCAAAAAGTTTTAGGCGGGAACAAAAACACCATTTCCCGCTAATTATTTTAGAATTGAACCACAGACTTCGAGTCTACAAATACTAGAATCTGACTATGAAACTAAACAATTAAGTTATAACAATGGATGATTCAGGCTGGAACGTGCACGAAGATGCAAGCCTCCTAAGCGCATTTGACTTCGTCAAAGGTACGATGCAAGAGGAGATTCATGGTTTCATCGATGCAGTATTGTGCAGAATGTTCTTCAACCACGGTAGGGAGGCATCGTGTCCAGGATGCTTAATGACCCAACCACGCGGACGCGAATAAGTGTTCGAGAGGCTAGCTTATCTTAAGCCAATGACTATACAGATTGAGTCACTGGCTTACGAGACCCGTTTGCATATCCAAAAAGTATTCAACATGGGATCCCAAGGTACAATTACGCAGGAGATGGTGTCACATGCGGCGCAGCAAAGGGAGCAAGAAATGGCCGACGCAATTGCCAGCGCCGTTGAAACGTATTCAACTCCCGAAGGAAGTACTGATGAAGACGTTTTTGGAATGAACTACCCGACTCCATAAAATTAAGTGGGAAATGCTAACTCAGGGTTAGCTTACCTATCATTTGTTTTAAGTTATTTTCTTATGTATTTCTAATTATGTAATGCTTTGATTAGAGTGTAATGTTTTAATGCAATCGACATATTAAGAAGTTTAAGTGTGATTGTTTTTAAGATAAACATCCAAACAAAAAACATCCAAAGTTTACATTCATCACAAAGTTTAAGTGGTGAAATGATGAAATGATTAGCGTAGTCCGAAACAAGTGAAATTTCACATTGTGTAACATCCTGCAACACATAAGAAGTAGTTATACCAATTGAACCGACATTCTGGAATAGTTAACTGTATTTCGCCATTAGTGTGGCGCCGGACAACGTGAGTTCGCCACATGTGTGGCAAAATACAGGGTGCCCACGCCATCAGTTGGCGTGAGGATTCCAAAGGGCACCACACGCATGACGTACGACCCACCAACCACGCAAATGCGTGGCGACGAACAGAAAAAACGGGTTTTCTCCAAAATATCTAATTTTTGCAGAAATAAGAGGGGATTAAGCAATGTAACTCCTCGGCGTCTATAGTACTCCGGATGGGAAGTGGTTCCGACTCTCCTCCGGCCATGTTTTGAAGTTTTTGAGGTTTTTAAAAAAATGGGTTAATAGGTTGTTGATTTTGGAGGTTTTAGGTAGTTTGGAGAAGATGATTATGGTGGATGTTTGAAATTGTGTTTGCAACTTCATGGAGTAGTTAGAAGTGCTCAATGGCGTGGGTTGTAATTAATTAGACTTCAAAGGGTTTTTTGGGTTTTTTGCCTAGTGACAAATTTGTAAATATTGAAAAATAGAAACAAGCGACTTCACGGAGTAGTTTTGGCAGTTTTTTTAGCAATTCCCTATTATAAAATACATGAGATAGTATCAGAACTACAACCGACTGCAACAAAAAATATAGAGTTGACACCAAATGAAAAAGAAGTAAATATAATACCACGAAATAAAACCGTTCGAGACGAACCCAGACGACAATGCTCTCTTGGAAACTTTTAAGAAAGAAAACCATTAAGAGAAAAAAGAAAAGCGACACAAACATATAGAGTCAGTACTTTCAAAAACCCATAAAATCTAGATACTTTTGTCGTCCACAAACACCTATTCACGGTAATCTACTTAAAATCACAAGATAGTGGATATTGTGATCATCTACCCAACAAAAACATATTGCACAAATCGGCTTCAACGGATCGATCCAAACAAAATAGAGGAGAAGTCGGCAAAAGCACCCCCAAACGGAAACGAAAAACCTAAACGATTAGCTTGACCGAAAAAAGATAGGGGAGAATTTTGATCAACCAGATGGACTTCTCCAAGAAAGCCCACCTCCATATACCCAATCTTGATTTCTCGACCAGATCCAACTGAGCTTCATCGACAAGCTCACTTCCTCATCTCGAAGAAAGCTCTCTCCTTCATCTCCAAATAAAAAACTTAGCTCGGCGAAACACCTACAACCACCAACAATCAGCATTTCTTGCTCATAAAAATCTCAAACACAGCAGAAACTCGACTCAGAAAGCTCTCCGTCAGATCATTTTCTTCAATCGTGTAGTTAAATCAAGGCTAACAGAAAGCAGAAGGCTTTTACGGTTTCAGAAATCTCATCGAAGAAGCACCGAAAAACATCATAGTAGAGAAATTAGAATAAAGAAATCATTCATAAGATATAATTTTTTCAAAGATTGTGTTAATTGAAGCCAAACAATTGCATGCAGATCGAGGGTTTTAGAGAATGGAAGTACCTGACGTTGCAAACGAAGAAAGAAGACTTTTTTCAACTATTCAGAGGAGGAACTTCCATCACTAAGGAAATCTACCACAACGATAGAGAACCCAATTTCACCGATAATATCAAACCCAGTCTTCGAATCAAGTCTTCTTTATGGAGAAAGTAGTTCACAAAGTAAATCATACGCAGACATGGTATGAGGATCACGAAAGGTGTCCATACACAACGAGGTCAAACACGAGGAACACGAAGACTATAAATCTGTGCAATTTCAGATTTCATATAAGTTTTCTTTAACTGTTATTTCTAAAACTACATTAATTTCCAAGTTTTCATTTAAGAGTGACTCTCATTGAATTCAAGTCATATATTACATAATTTAGATTCTTAGGATCATGTAGTATATACAAATGGGATTACAGACATTGTTTTTTGTATAATTAGAACTGCTAGAAGATGTTAAAACTTTCTGAAAAAAACTATTCGAACAACATGAAAATTTACATTTAGAATACTAAAATGGACACCAGATTTTCACCCCCAAAAAGAGTCTTCGGTGACTCCTTTTTGGATTTCACTACCTAAAATACTTAAAATATTGCATAACTCAGACTCAATCACCCATATTGCTAAGATAATTGGATTGCTCTTAGCAGTATGGTTTCCTCAAAACAACATTGGAAGTTATAATATGTGTAAGATATGGATCTTAGCTGACATCTCTAACCCTCTTCCTCAAAAAATTTGGATAAGCTTTGCGGAAAAGGATGGCTACTAGCAAGAAATTACATATTTAAACAAACCTTTTTATTGAAAAAAGTGTAAACACATTAAACACTAGGAAAAACAATATAAAAAAGAAGAATTTGAAAAAACAATGAATAAAGACAGAAACAACAAAGATATTAACAAAACCCAATCCAAACTTTCTTCAAAAGAAGTTTGGATCCCAAAAATAAACCTTGAGATTGATAAGGAATCACAAATAAAAGACCATGACGAAGAACCACTAGTAATTGAAATTGAAAATGAAAAGAACACAGAATTAGAATCTCTTAAATCAATAACAAACACTGAAGAAAAGAACAAAAAAAACATAATGAAGAAACTGTAACAAAGGAAAATATTTTAATCTTTAATCAATTTAACATACTTAATGAAGAAGAATTAGAAGAATTATCTAAAACTGAGCATGATTCCCCAAAGATTAGAGCCAACCTTAGCCTTCTTCAACTACCTGCATATAAATAACCTAAAAAGACATAATTAAGACTCCTTTAAGAAAATCATCAAGAGCTAAAATACTGATCCAAACAATGAACCTTAAAGGATCAATAAGATCTTCAAAACAATCTTTAAAATGACTAGCTATACTAAACTGGAACGCTAGAGGAATAGGGAACCAAAGAACAATGAGAAAAATTAAAAACATTGGCAAAAAATTCTCAATTGATATCATAGCTCTACATGAGCCTATGATATCAGCTGATAACCTACCAACAATATCTAAAAAACTTGGTTTTGAGTCATATTTTGCAAACCTTAACAACAAAATTTGGATACTCTGGAAAAATGGTTTTAATATCAACATACTAGAAAATTTTGAACAACTTATTAATACTATGGTAAGTCATACTTCTACTAATATAGTAGTTCTACTTACCTTAATCTATGCAAAATGTATCTGATCCCATAGAGTGCCTTTATGGGATCAATTAAGAACCATTTCTGCCACAGACTTACCTTGGCTTGTTGTTGGAGATTTTAATACAATCTCCACTGCAAATGAGAAACCGTCTTGTTCCATACTTTGCACTAAAAGTATGAATAATTTTAACAACATGACCTTAAATTGTAGACCAGAAGACCCAGGCTACACATACCCAAACTTCACTTGGACCAATAAATATTAATGGAAACATTTAGATAAGGCTTTACACAATGACAAATGAAGAGATACTTTCAATATTACAAGGGTGAAGCATCTGCTTAGAACTGGCTCAGACCATTCACCCTTGACAATATCAGTTACACTTAATTCAATACATCAAAAACCATCATTTAGGTTCCAAAATATGTGGTTGCAACATGAAAATTTCTTCAATACTGCATAAAACAACTGGTCTGAACATCTTGTAGATTCCTCTCATATTCACACCTTTTGGTCCAAACTAAAAAGACTTAAAATACATCTAAAATGTTGGAATAAAAATGTTTATGGTAATGTTTTTGAGTGTATAAACAACATTGAAGAAGAGATTAAAATAGCTGAAACAAAGTTAGAAGAAAATAACACCCCAAAGAATCAATCTAATTTGTCTAAACTTAATGCGTTACATTTATCATTACTTGAAAGAGAAGAAACATTTTTGCAACAAAAGAGTTTTAAAATGGTTAAAAGATAGGGATAATAACCCTGCAATATTCTATAATTATGTTTTAAAAAAAAGAACTAGAAACAGAATAAATGGTATTCAAATTAATGACAAATGGATTGAAGATGATAATCTAATTTGTTTATCTGTTGTTGAACACTTCTCTACCCTATTAAACAAACATTCAATACAGAATAACCTAATATTAGTTAAAGATATCACTCCTTATATGATATCTGATCAAAACAATAAAAACATCATAGAAATACCATCAATGGAAGAATTACATAGTGTTATAAAAAAACTAAACTTTAACAGTGCTTCTAGAGTTGATGGATTCAACGCCAGATTTTACCTATCTTGTTGGTTCATAATTAAAGATGATTTACTTAAATCCATCTCAAACTACTTTACAAACTCAGATTACCCCAAAGGCCTTTTTGCAGCTCTTATATGTTTAATACCTAAAGTTAAATCACCTAAAACCTGGTTACAATTTAGACCAATAAGTTTATGTTCTGTTTTCAATATAATTGTATCTAAAATACTAAATAACAGATTAGCTAAACTACTACCTTTATCATTTCAGAAGAACAAGGTGCTTATATTGAAAAAAGATTCATACAAGAAAACATCTTAATTACTCAAGAAATGACTAAAGACCTTAACAGGAAAACTAGAGGTGACAACCTAATAATCAGCTTAGATATGTCAAACGCATTTGACAAGTTAGAGTTTAAATTCATATATGAATTAATGTTATCATTTGGTTTTAATCATCTAGTAATTAGGCTCATTAAGAAAAATATTACATATTCGTTAATCAATGAAACATCATTTGGTTTCTTTAATTCTTGTGATGGTTTGAGGCAAGGGGACCCTCTGTCCCCAATACTTTTTATTATAGCTGATGAATTCTTAATAAAGGTATAAATAATCTAATTGGCTAGCACAAATCAATGTCTTACCACATAAAAAGTTTCTTAGGTATAAACTGTTTAGCATATGCTTATGATATCATTCTAATCCTAAATGGTTCACTAACAAATATTAAGAAACTTCCAAAAACATTCGATGTATATCAAATACTTTCAAGTCAACAAATAAATAAACAAAAAACAACTTTTATAACTCCTACAACAATAAATAGAACTAGGATTAACTCTCCGGAAAAATACTTAGGTTTCAAACAAGCTAGTTTACCTTTTAAATACTTAGGCATCCCAATACATACTAATAATTATTCTTCACTCTTTGAGGTTCTAATGAAAATATATGGAACAAAATTAATGAGTGGAACTCAAAAAATATTTTATATGAGGGAAGAATAACATTAATCAAATCAATTCTCTTATCTTACCCATCTTACTATTTGCAATCTGTTCAACTACCTTTAAAGATAATAACAAGGATAAATATACTTCTAAATAAATTTTTGTGGGGTTACAATGAAAATAGTAAAATAATACTGTGGAGCAGTTCGAATGATGTATGTAAACCATATATTGAAAATGGTCTAAACATTAGAAACTTAAAAAATATTCAAAAGGCTTATTTCGTTTAAACTTTGGTTAACTTTCAGAGACAATAAAATACTATGGGCTAACCTAATGCAGTCTAAATATTGCCTAAATATACATCCATTACAATCTTATTTAAGAATCACAGATTCTAAAACTTGGAAAAATATATATTTGAAATTAAAGAAGAAGCTGAAAGACACATATTCTGGAAACTAGGCAAGGGAAACTTAGACTTTTGGTTACCAAGATGGCACCATACTGAACCACTGATCACATTAACAACCTCTAACTCAACTCACTATACTCCAACAAAGGTAATTGAATATTGGACTAATAACAATTTAGATTTTCCTAAACTTCATCTTGCATACTGCCTGCTAACATTAACAAAAATTAGCAAAATGCATATCAACAGAGATGTGGAAGACACCATCATCTGGAAGCTTTCCACTGACATAGCCTTCAATTTAAAGAATATGGTTAATCATTAAGACACAAAGACATAAGTTCATGATTTAAAGGAAAAAATTGGAACAATACCTCTCCAAAGAAGTTTTCCTTCACTATTCGGAGAGTATTAAACAACTTAATAAGTGTAGATGTTATATTACAAAGAAAAGGTTTTCAACTTGCTTCTAAATGCCTCAGATGTCAGAACTCAGAAACTCTAAATCATGTCTTCATAACTTGTGAATCTTCCTGGAACGTTTGGTTTTTATTTTCTAAAAAATTTAACATTAGAATAAGTAGACACATAACAATCAATCACATCATTAACTTATGACTACTATCAACATCTAAAACAACCCATATACGAACTATTTTACCTTCATTGATAATCTGGTCAATATGGACTGCCAGAAACAACTATAAATACAAAGATATAACTATCTCATATAAAAAGATCATCAGTCATATATCTTACATGCTTATATCTTTAAACACATCGCTATCACTCAACAGAAAATACTGGATAGGTGAATCTCATATAGCTAAAGATCTAAACTGTTCTAATCATCTTAAACATTCCAAGCCTTTTATTTACGTAAAATGGAATTTACCTTCACCTAATCGTATTAGACTGAATTGCGATGGTTCATTTTTATTCAATGGTGAATCAAGTTATCGTTTTATATTAAGGAATGACCAAGGTGATTTAGTGATAATTAAATGTAGTTTAATATGTAAATGTTCACCACTAGTTGTTGAACTTTAGGCACTATTGAATGGTTTACTATGTTGTAAAGATAAAAACTTAAACATGATTGACATTGAAATAGATTCATTAGGACTGTTTAACATGTTAGCTTCAGACAAGTATCCTTGGCATTTAGAAAAAATCCTATAGTGTTGTAGATACTTGATAAAGCCACAAATGACCCTTAAACATATTTATAGAAAGCAGAATACTGTTGCGGCTTGTTAGCTAAACTTGCATTAAAAGAATAACCGGACTTGATAATCATTGCTAACCAATCACCAAGTGTACTATACGTTATTCTCATGGTAGAATCATTGAACCTAGGACACTTTAGGTTTTTTTTTTATGTTCACTAACAGCTTGGGAGGCCTAAAAACCTGATCATTAGCATATTTGATTCTTTTTTTTTCAAGTTGCAGGAATACTTAAAAATGTAGAGAGAAACAGAAAATAGGGAAGAAGACACCAAGGATCAAGATGAAGTAGATAGCTACCGCAAGGAAGGATAGAGATGAAGTAGAAGCTGCCGCAAGCAAATTCATTAAGCTACTGTAAGGAAAGATATTAGTATAGTTGCCTAATATTGGCAACACTGCTCAAACTATATAACAAGATGATCAAAATATGTAAAAAATATTGTTTTTCATTTTAACATCAATAAATTTTGCAATTCTTGAAAAAAAAAATAGCTCAACCAAAAATATTCAGATAAGCATAAAAAACCCCGGCCCGAAAAAAAAAAGAAAAGACTAAGAAGTAGACGGGGCATATATAGTTCCGAGTTTAATCTTTAAATTTTATGATATTAATATGTATTATCTATGTTTGATCTTTAAATTTAGTGATATTATCATTGAAGATGAGTTGGTATTGAAAATCTATTTAATATTTTTTCAATTGATGATACATTGTAATTAAATAAAACTTAGGAATGGATTTAATTAAAAATAAATAAACTGATTTTGGATAATATTAAATTAGAATTAGATGAATTTATCTTGATCCAATAATAAATAATGAGCCAATAAACCGATGACTCCAAAAACCATCCGTTAGAATAATCGACTATTATTTTATTAGAATAAGATAGAGGACTTGTCGGGGCTCCAAGAACCCAAAAGTCATTTCTTGAAAGCTAGGCCGTAGAAATGGGCTTTCGATCATTTCAGCCTATCTTCACAGCCCTCACACACAAAACACCATCAGTCTATCCCTTTCCCACGAACCCTAAAAGCTTTTCTCCCAAACCTTATCTACACAGCCTCTAAATCTGTCGTTTCTTTCATATTTCACCGAAGAATCGATCAGATACAATAGTCTTGGATCTCATCTCTGAGATTCAAGATCTCTTGACAAAAAACCCCAAATTTTACATCTACAGAAAACCTAAAATCTTGAATCTTCATCCTGAGATTCAAGTTAATTTTATAGATCGTTCAAAATCTGGAAAGATAATCTGATGCAAAAAGAGGACTTTCCGCCTTTGAAGGGTTCCAGTTCACCAAAGCTGGTTATGAACCCAGTGTTCGAGCATAATGGAGGCAAAAAATCTTTTGCTGAGACGGTTGGAGGCAGAAAGGAGTTCATTCACAAGGACGTATTGCACGAGGAGCACGAGGATTATAAGTCAGTAAACAGATAAGTTAGCCCTTTCAAATCTTTCTAAAACTGTGCTTGTTGCTAAGTTCTCGTTTGGGAGTCCCACTCTCAACGAGTTCAAATTGTATGCTGTTGCATTTAGGTTTATAGGAGCATATAGCATTTATAAATGAGATTATAGGCATTTATTCATAGAATTTGATCAAATTGAAGATGTGAAAACTTTTTGGAGTAAAAACATTAGAACTATAGGCAAACTGTCATTTAGAATACTTAAGTGGTCCCCTGATTTTCACCCAAAAAAAGAATCACATGTGACTCCTCTTTGGATCTCTTTACCAAAACTGCCTTAAATGTTTTATAACCCTGATTCCATAACCCATATTGCTAAAGCAATTGGATTGTCTTTAACAGTATGGGTTCCTAAAAATAATATTGCTGTGCATAATAACTGTAAAGCTTGGGTCTTAACTGATATTTCTAAGCCTCTTCCCCAAAGTATTTGGATATGCTTTGGAGAAGAGGATGGTTTCTGGCAAAATGTTAATTACTTAAAAAACCCATTTTATTGTAAAACTTGTAAGCACATAGGGCATCAAGAAAAATACTGTAAAAAAGAATAATATGAGCAAAACTTTAAGAAAAACAGAGATACTAAAGAAGTTTGGATACCTAAAAAACAAACAGACATTAATAATGGAAGTCACACTGAAGCTGCACATAAAGTTAATGATACAAACCATGAAGCAAATAATGAAAGAGATGAAAATTTAATAGGAGGAGAAACTGTAGAAAATATTGTGATATCTAGTACACCTGTTAGGGAAGTAAATAGTAATCAGATAAAGGAAATAGATAATGGAAATGAATCCCATAAAAATAACACACAGTTTGAATATAAGGATAATGATAAAAACTATGAAGAAGGAAATGGAAAGAATATAAGCTTAACAGGAGGAAAAGAAATTGGAAATAATATAATATTCAACTTACCTAATAGGGCAGTAGATTTTCAAGAAATAAATGAAGCAGCTAATGTAAATGAATCACCTAAAATACATAATATATATGAGCACCAGAGTGGTAATGTGATAAGGTTTAACCAACTTAAAGAATCAGTTGAAATATATAATAAGGACATATTAGATGTTATTGAGACTATCAAATTAAATAACCCTTTTAATGTTTTATTTGATGAAGAGGCAGAATATTTTGTTGAAAAAGAACATGTACCTATAATAAGATCTAGTTTAAGTGAACCAACCTCACCAAAACAAAGCAAAGCTAAAAAAGGCCCTTTTAATGTTAATGTTAGAAGATCAGTTAGAAATAAAGTCATTAGAAAGAGTTTTAGGTTTTAAGCATGCAAATCTTCCATTTACTTATCTAGGTATTCCAATGCACTTAAACAATCATTCAACTCAGAAACTAGTGGATAAGATAAGATGTAAAATCTCATATTGGAATTCTAAAAACTTATCATTTGGAGGCAAAATAACACTAATAAACTCTGTTTTAATGTCATACCCTACATATTATTAAAGTCTGTTAAGCTACATTTGAAAACAATATCTAGGATTGATAAACTACTAAATAAGTTTCTTTGGGGGTTTAATGAAACAGATAAACATATAATATGGTCTAGTTGGAAAAATTGTGTAAACCATAAAATGAAAATGGATTAAACATCAGAAACATTAGAGATATTAAACTGTATTTTATTTTAGATTTTTAGAAGATGACTAATTTGCTTGGCAAGTTGAAAAACTTGACCTACATTGTTTCTGTTTTGCAGGTAAAGGGATATGAGGATGGGGTGAAGCAAGAAGATGGTGTAGAAGATTTAAGAGTGGTTGATTAGAAGATATAAGATGGTGTAGAAGATTGTGAAGAAGATACAAGATGGTGTGAAGCAAATATAAGTTTGATTAAGGAGGAAGAACAAGAGTGATTGATATAAATCACAAAATTGTAGAACTTTATCAAACATATGTAACCTCGAACATATGTAAAATTTCTTTTAACATCAATAAAAATTTTATTTTTTTTAAAAAAAAAAGACTATTATTTTATTAGAAAGCTATAGTAGGACATAAAATATAATACTACTCTTTCAAGTATAGTATACTAAATATACTTTAAGATAAACTAATGTATCTCTAACAACCATACTCTTCTTTAATACTTTAAACCCAGAAAATATAAGTGTCACGGATTCGAAACATGATTTCTTATTAACTTTCTCAACAAACCAGACAAAAGAAAGCTGGGAATGAGGAATTTTTAAACAGAGAATTAGATCTGCATTGGATTTTATTAGTCCACCAAATGAAGTCAGGAATCAACATTCCATGTTTCGTGCTGGACTATCAAACAATCATTATATACTACTCCAATGTTTGCTAGTTGTATTTCTACAGAAAAAAACATTCAATATATAAATAATGTTAGGTATTAATAGGACATATTTCGGAAATACCTGACTAAAATCGGAGCACATAAAAAACATCTCAATCAGATAACAGTACATCAATTACTACGGAATAAAAAAATTACAAAATTACATGAGATAATAACCGCATTCATGAATATATAAACTACATCTTAACCCACTAAAATTACACGAAATTGAAATATAAAAAATAAATAAATATTGTGCAATCTTACAAACAACTACAAATCTCGACAAACTTCATAACAAGGTAGGAATTCCGAAAAAGACGAACAATTAATTACCCACCGGGTTGAAACCTTCCAACTAATTAATTTGATTCAGTGATATTGTAGTTGATAAATAGCTCATTAATTTGATTTAGTGATATTATGGTTGATAAATAGCTCAAGTGATCAATAGTTAAGTATCATGAACGGCGGCTAGAGAAATGATAATCGGATCGAGAACCGAACGAATTTTAACGGTTCGGTCTGCGGTTTCATTTTAAAATTCGAAATCGATAAAAAAATCGAAAAAATAAAATTGTTTCGTGACCAAATCGATAAGTCGGTAGAACCGATAAAGAATCGAACCAATAAAACCGCTAGAACCGATTGTTTTCTTATTATTATTTATTTATTTATTATACATTATATTACCAAAATTTATAGTTAAGTACCATTTTTTTTAAATAAAAAATTATTTTTTTCTTAATTAAAAAGATTTTATTAGAGAAATAAGCCCCCCCTAGAAATAAGACCTTACCATATACTCAATAGACTAACACAATTCGAAAAGTCTAAAAAAAGTAATTCTACAATTAGATCTGAAGCCGCGCCAAAAGTGAAAAAATTAATATAATTTCCCTCTCCTTCATGAAACAAGCAAGAGAGAAGAATCTTTTCTTCCAATAACAACTTCTCAGCTTGAAATAAGTACAAGAAAATCCAGATTTGAGTGGGGCAGAAGGTTATCTACTGAAAAAAAAAATGTTTGATAGAAATAGCCCTCGCTTGTATGAAGCAGAGACATCTAATCTTTAAAATCCATTCTTCAAACCAAGACTATCCGATCATAGATATTTATGCTTTATTTTTCTGCACTTTAGTCAATGAAAGAGATGGTTTTTTTCAAACAAAGCTTGCTACCAGGGTAAATTGCAGAGAGAACTGTTCAGGCATGTCGTAAACATAGATACAATCATTGAATCTAGAGACTCAACCAGATTCATAAACTGATGAACAGTATAAACAAGATTAACAGGAATGTGCGAATTTATTTAAGCTCAATCAAATACATTGAAAACAAGTAATCAATTTCTAAAACAGAGTATAAATTATACAGTGTTAGATAGAAGAGCTTTAATTAAAGATAAAATCAACTGGAAAACCAATCTTCAGAATTGGAATAACCTAAATTCAAACTTTCTAAAAAAGTTATAGCTTTCAAAGAATTAAGAGCTTGCTAATTTAAAATTTTAGTTTTCATTTTGCATTTCACGGTCCATTTAGCAAACCAATTTGTTGCTTTATTTTGGACCCTATAAATGTGAGATATAAATATAGTAGGCATGATTAAGTTTCTACAGCATTGAAGTATTCGTTTAAGGGGCCATAGATAGTTCCCATTTGATATAAGGTTGACTAATATCATAGAGTCAGTTTTAATTTCGACTTTATACCAACCTTTCTTTTTTGTAGATCAACAAACCATCAAGAAGAGCTTCAGATTCATCGATAGTCGGAGTCAATTTTCCATAAAACTTAGAAGAGCCCATAATAATTTCTCATGAGTGGTCTCTTATGATAATTCCTCCATCAGAGTCTCCATTACAATGAAAGGAAGCATTGGTGTTGAGCTTTAGATAGTCAAGGCAATGAGTATTCTATTTCAGGTAAACATGCATAGTTTTAGCTGTAATGCAGTTAAAACATCCTATTTCATTTGCAACTTTTGAATCTTTCCACCAGTGTTTAGCCTGAGACTATACGATTGATCAAGACTGAAAGTGATATTCTTAAATTAGTTGATAGAAGACTCAACATTTTGAAACTTGTCATTGAATTTAGCATTATTTCTAGCATTCCAAATTATCCAGAAGATAATAGTGGGAATGATGGTTCTAGCATGAACATCATAATGAGAAGACCAAAACCAAACTCTAGTCATATGAGCAATGGTCATAAAATTTGCAATTTTGATTTTAAATAGATCAACAAAATAACACCAAATTTTCCACGCAAAATCACATGAGACGAATAGGTGTTAAGAAAATCTATGTTACAGCAAAATTGACATTTACATATAATAACTAAGTGTTTTTTTGCAAAGCTGTATCAACAAGATGAAGTTGTGAAGCAGTTTCCAGTGAAGAAAATAGAATTTTCTACGAGTTATCGAATTCCAGATTTTTCCAAAAAGATTAGACCTGTTGTGTTTGCTTCTGATCTGATTCCAGGTATCATTTTCATTAAAATTGGAATCTTTAGATAACTTCCAGATAATTGTATCTTCATAGTCCTCATTTATTAAAATTTTATGAATCTTGTCTAAACTAGCTTGAGACAAAAAAACTTTTAAGTATAAATTATTCTAGGAGCTTAATTTCCAGAAATCTTTAACTTTTTTATGCATGTACCATGAATTATCCCAATTATCATTAGGTATAGTGAGAGGATATTGATCATACCAGTTTTCAAGCCAACAATCTATATATCATTTTCCTAACTTCCATCTAATGTTGAGCTCAACAATAGGCTTTATTTTGGCTATCTGTAATGGATGAAACTTCTTGTAATATATACTATGCATAAGGTTAGCCCATAAACTGTTATTGTTTATAAAGTTAAACTACATTTTACATGACAAAGTATCTTGTAGATAAGAAATGTTGTGAATGTGTAGACCCCCTTCAATAAAGGGCTTACACAAACCAGGCCATGAAGCTTGTCAAAAGTCTTAGACGTATCAACTTGGATCATTATATTGCTGGCTTTTTAATTTTTATTAAGGTCATAAATGAGTTCTTTAACTATAAAGATATTTTCATGAATAGAGTTGTTAGGGACATACGCACCTTGAACTTTTGAAATTATTTTAGGCAAAAGCTTGATGAGTCTGTTGTTGATTATTTTAGATATAATTGTGTTAAGAAGGCTACTTAAACTAATTGGTCTGAAATCCTTCCATTTTGTAGGATTTATGGACTTAGGAATGAGGCACAAACCTGTAGTCATAATCCATTTAGGAATCTTCTTGTCAAGTAATAAGCCAATCATTGCAAGACATAGTTTTTTCTTGATTATGCTTCAACAAGTCTTGAAGAAACAGCCATGAATTCCATCCATACCTGCATCACTAGATGGATTAAGATTTGAAATAATATCATGTATTTCTTGCTTATTCAGAGTGTTCATGAGATAATCATTATCATATTTAGATATAAAGTTAGGGATATTATCCAATATAGAGTTTTACATCAAATTTTTTTCATAATTTTTGTTGAAGTAAAGCTTATTGGTTAAGATTTCTTTAACATAAGTAGTTGCAGATTGACCAATAAGATTATTGTCAGTGATCCAATCCTCTCCCACTTTGATTCTATTTATGTTATTCATTCTTCTCTTTTTGTTAACATAACTATGAAAGACTTTTGTATTCTTGCCTCATTCTTTCAGCCAAGTAGTGTACCACTTTTGAAACCAGAAATTTCTTCCATTATAACAGCCAGTAGAAGAGTAACATGAGTTTTAGAAAGCTCAACTTTAGATTCAATTTTTTTGACCTCTTGATGATGATTTTTTAGCCTTTTGACATTGTTTGCAGATTCTTATGCTTTATCAAAAATATTACCAGAGTGAGATCCGTTCCACTCTTTAAGAGTATTTTTAACTGTTAAGTTTTCGACAAAAAATAAATAAGAGATAACTATCTAAATTTTGATTCCAATTGTTTTCGACAAATGTGAGAAACTCACTGTTCAGAGTTCATATATCCCGGAATTCAAAGCTCTTATGATGTTTAATTCTCTCAATAATAATAGTGATGCATAAGCGGCTATGGTCAGAACATGTTCTGGTCATATGCATTACTTAAGTTTTTCAGTAAAAAAATTAGGCAAAGAAGAGTTAAATAAAACTTTATCAAGTTTTTTCCACATGAAACTATTGGTCCAAGTGTACTTGAAACCAGAATAACCTGCGTCTTCAAAAGTACAATCGTTGATCATCTCATTAAAATCCTCAGTGTTGTTAAGACAATAGCTGGAGCATTCAATCTGCTAATCTGGAGATGCTACCACGTTAAAGTCCCCCAGTATGATCTATTCCTTGTTACCTATTATACCTTTGATACTTTGCATAAAAATTGTTAAAAAGAAAGCTTATATTAAGATCAACTTCAGTAATTTAAGTGTGAAGACATTGAGCATGGTCCAAAACAAATTTTTTTTTACAGTAAACACAATATTCTAGTAAAACCATACTTTGTTAGTAGAATTAACAATACAAATTTCGAAACCAGAAGCAGTATTATCCACACTGATGAGAGGCTCTTGGATGACCAGAAGCTTACTTTGATCTTTGAAAATGATAGATTTAAGCCTTCTAACATAAGACTTATTACGAATTCCTCTTATGTTCCAATTCAGAATCTTTATCATCTCGATATGGATTTGTTCTTCTTGGTAGTCACTGAAAATCTCAAGGATTATATAGCTAAGTTGTTGGACTTTTTCATTGCTCTAAGCTTTTACGTTTATTGTTTTAAACTTTGCAGAATTTAGTATATGCTTCTTTGTTCTTGTGAGTAGGAGTTATAGGCACACTTCCTATATTATCTTTGTTTGGGGGTAAAGGTCTCCGAGATCATGTTTTCATACTAAAGGTTGTAGCAATTTTCAAGTGATTGGAGAACATCAATGATTTCCTCTTCTTTATGACTTCTTGTTCCAATATTTTGTGTAGAATTTTCCTTCGCTTTAGTGTTAGAAGGATCGGTCCTGGTAGCATGCTTCCAATTGTATGAATTATCTAAGTTCTTTTGTAGACTAGGATCCACTATGATAGACTTTAAATTTTGCTTCTTTTCCTTGTTTCTGTTGCTGGTATTGCCAGGCATGGGAAAATTTTGAGTTCCATAAATTGTGATGTTGATACTCTCATTTTGTTGGTTGTTACTATTAGTCTTCTTGCAGTTGTTGGCATCATGACCAATGTGATAGCATTTCTTGCAGTATTTTGTCAGATATTTGTAGTTTAGGCTTATCCAGCATCCCCGGTTTTCACTGGAACCTACCCAAACATTATGATGAATCTTCTGAGTTAGATCCATCTCAACCCAAGCCAAACATGAATTGTGATAGGCTCTATTCTTTTCTGGTATCTTGATTTTAAGCGGACTTCCAATAAGTTAACTATTGAACATATTATGTTTTCGTTGAAAATAAATTCAAGGATTATTTCAAATTTGATCCATACTAGAGTTAAATGAATCTCAAATTTTGTGTAGAAATCTGGAGTCCATTTAATAAATCTCATAGCAGAGTCACCAAATACCAGACATTTTTGGTTCATATTGTACACAAATATTATTTTGACGAGAATTCCAACAGAAAATGTCGAGAGTCCGAGACAGAGATATTACATTCTTTCTTGAGTTTCATTTTCTGCAGGAAATCATTGTTGAATGACTTCATCACCTGGATTTTTTTGATAATATTTTTTCTAGAATTATTACTTTGATGCAGGGAGTTTAATGTTGAATGAAGATCGAGATAATCTTCCATGGCTAGCAAAAATCGTTAAGGACGAAAAACATAGACGTTGAGACACAAAGATGTTCAATGGAGATGTTGAAAATCAAATTATAATTGGATTTTTTTTAAATGGACTAAAACTGGACCGATAACAAATCAAACTGAACCAAACTCGAACTGAACCGAAATCGGACTGAACAGAAATTGGACTGAATCTGAATAGGAACCGAACCAAATCGGACGGAACCGGAGCATACCAGACTGAACCAAACCGAACTGAAAACTTAGAGATCTGGTCCGGTTCCGAAAACTAGAATCAAAAGCTTGGCGGTCCGGTCCAAAACGATAAGCTTAACGGTCTGATCCAGTTTCGTCAAAACCCGGACCGAACCGAACCGATAACATCGCTACTAACCGACAAACCAAATCAAATAAACTTTATTTTACAACAAACGATACATCTGAGCCGTTGAAACTATCGATTTCCTTGCCGCCCTCATCCCATAAAAAAACGTTTTGAACTTTTTTCTAGCCGAATACTTAATTGATGGAAGTACAGTTTAGATTAAAAACTCTTATCAAATAGAGACACGCAACACCCGCAAAAACTCCAAAAATAAAATGATTAAACACATCAGAATCGAAACCGTCAGAGGTTGAAAAAAAAAATCGTCGAGAGGAAAGAATCTCATAAATCTCAACAACACCACCTCCAAACATCGAGCAATGAAATTGAGGATGACGAAAAACAAAATTATAGCAGAGGATGGGATGAAAAAAGTGGTTTCTCTCTAAAATATTTAGATAGATATCTTCAAAAAATAGAGGGGATATTTTGCTAATTGTATTTTATGTTATTTTTTAACTTTTTATATGAATTTTTAGAGGTTTTGATCCAGTGAATTCTGATTTACTAAATATTTAATATTTTGAATAAATGTTTAGATTATATAATTGGATTGACTAATCAATCAATATATTCACAATATTTTATCAATCCAAACTCCTACTAAATGATATTGTTAGGCTTTGAACAGTGAGTCGTCCCTCGACTATCGCGTTTGGTGGCAGATAGTCCCTGGACTTTCAAATGTCTGTTGGCAGTCCCTGGACTATCGCGTTTGAATAAAGTTAGTCTAGAGGATCCTCTGATCCACCAGATGCTGCCACATGTCTCCATACTCCTCAGTTTTTTGTGTCACCAGTAGTCCCTTGACTTTAGGTACGATTTTGTCCTTTGACCAAAATCCTTGTTGGCATAGTTGTGGCAAATTTTTCCTACGTGGCACCTATTAAATGAATCCTATGTGTCATTTAATCACCTAATTTAATTAGGTTAAATTAATAATTAAAGACCCTTACATATATTCCTAATTTCATCTTCCTCGACTCGAATAGCTTCTCCTCTCTCATATTTGCTTTCTTCTTATTCTTTTTTCCTTCTCCTTCTATTCGTTTCCTAAAACCAGTAAAAGTATTTCATCTACATCCTCCATAAATGTCTACCAACTCTACCTCTTTCCTTTATAAAAAAATGGAGATTCGGTGTCGAGCTTTTGTGGGAAACCTTTGGTAATCTGTACCTCATGGACATTATCGAATCCAGGGAGGAGATTTTATGGATGCAGAAACTATCAGGTAAGTTTAATCTAAGCTAAATCTTCTAAAACCCTAATTTATGTTTAGAACCCTAGTTTTTTAAAACCCTAAATCGATATAATGTTACAGAGTATTGAAGGAAATGTGGGTTTTTTTAGTGGGTGGATTCACCAGTTCCTCATCATTCCAAAGAATTAATTATGTTGTTGAAGAAAAAGATACTAAAGATTGAAGGTGAGAATGGTAGTCTGAAGACCAAAAATAGTGTGTTGATGTTGTTTTGCTGCATTTGTTGTCTGTTTTTTTATTCGTCTTGTTAAGAACTAAGAGACAACAATGTAATTTTTGGTTTGATAAACAATGTAATGTTTGGTTTGATTAGTAATGTAAGAACCGGTTATGGAGAAGTAATTTTATTAGAACTAATTTTATTAGTAAAATTTTTTGTTTGGTATTGAAAATTTAGGGTTTGTATAGATTTGGGTATATATTTAGGGTGTGGAGACTGAGATTAAGAAAGAATATTTAGGGTTTGTGTTTTGATTTGGGTATAGATTTAGGATTTAGATTAGGGTTTGATTTGGGGATTTGCTGTAGAACAAGGGAGAAGGGAGATGAGAAAGTCGAAGGATTGGAATTCGAAAAGAGTTAAGTCTATTCAGAGTTGCAGAAAATCTAGGGTTAGATTTGGTTTAATTATTATAATAAATTAAATTAAATTAATTGAGCAGAAAATCTAGGGTTAGATTTGGTTTAATTATTATAATAAATTAAATTAAATTAATTAAAACATAAAATGTAACGCAGCAAATGATAAAGTTATAAATGATTTTGGGGCAAAATATTACACGTAGGCAAATAATGCCACAAGGATAAACTGATTTAATTTTCAATGCCAAGGTGGAAATTGAAGGGGTAGTTGGATCATTTAATGTCGCGGACTAAGTTTGGGGTTTGACCTAAAGTCAAGGGACTACTGGTGACACAAAAAACTGAGGAGTATGGGGACAGGTGGCAGCATCTGGTGGATCACAGGATCCTTTTAACTAACTTTATCCAAACGCTATAGTCCAAGGACGGACAAAAGACATTTGAAAGTCCAGGGACTATCTGCCACCAAACGCGATAGTCGAGAGACGAATCACTATTCAAAACCGATATTGTTACAAGAAATCGAAGGACAGGTTCAAATGGCAGGATCCCTAACTGAAACCAAGTTAACTCATTTTACGGTTTGCTTGCGGGGTTCAAGTCGAAATTACTGCAAAATGATATTTTGGACAGTTAACTCATTTTACCGTTTGCTTGCGGGGTTCAAGTCGAAATTACTGCAAAATGATATTTTGGACAGTTAACTCATTTTAACATTTGAAAAATATTTTTTTAATTCTATCTGATTGAAATTTTTAAATGTGTTTCATACGTGATTTCAAAATTATAATTTATCTATAAGTAAATAAAGTAAAAAACTAAAATATAGATATTCCGACTATCGAATAACTGATAATCGATCTGTCCGGGTATTGAAATCATGTTTTGAGTTTATATTTCTCAGAAAATATACTTACCCAGATAACATTTTTTTCATGTTTTTCTTTCCGAACTAAATTCTTCGAAAAAATTAAATACATTGTTAAAAAAAATATGAATCTCTATTTATATCTAGCTTGCTATATTTTAGCCACAAATAATGAAAAGAGCAATAGAAGCATATAGCAATTCTTTACTACCAGCAAATCAAACAAAAACAACTCAAACAAGAACCCTATTTATGTCAAATGTACCTAAATTGTTTTATCAACCAATGTAAATCACTAATAGATGCATCACCTCCTATAAGAAACTCCTAGATTTCCCTGAGTATTCCAACTTGTATTTTTTGGTACCGTTTGCGTATAAAACACCCCAATGTTTCTCACTAGCTGCTCCCCACTTCTGATCTTCATCAAAAAGCGAGAATATGTAAGTAGGTATCCGCGTACGAGGTCGTAGTGGAGTACCCTTTATCGGCGTGGCAGTGACATGCTGAATCAGCCTTTGAGTATAAATCGCAGCGTTTCTCACAGAAGCAGCAGAATCACTAGAATCTCCTTCAGTAGGCCATCCAGTTTCGGCAACCACCAAAGACAGGTTGCGAAACCCAAGCGAGAACGCAGCTGAGTTCACAGCATCAACAAGCACATCAAACAAGTTGGTGTACACAAGTCCACTGTGCGGATCAGTAAATTTTATACTCGTTTTGCTCCCTTGAAACAAACAAAACTCTACAGGGATGGCAGGAAAATCTTTATAAGTAAGATAAGGGTAAACATTCACCATAATAGGAGACTTCGTTCGTGTCAGAAACTTAAACATGGGTACGAGAAGCGATTGCGCGATCGATTCTTGAAAACAAGCAGCCGACGGAGGGAAAGTTACAGCTAAAACAGCTAAGGAATGAGTCGTCGAAACTGAAATCTTTTGGTGCAGCCTGAATCTTTTTAAGGATGTGTAAACGTTTTCCATGGCGAGAAGTAGGTAAGAGTTGAAGTCGGGTAGCATGGAGACTTCGTTTCCTATAGAGATTAGATTTATTTTGGTTTTCTTGTGGTAAGGGAGAATAAAGGTTTGGATAAAGATATCTGCTTCGGATTGATTGAAGGCTATGGCCGGAATATTCTGGTCCGGAACACATAAGGATAGCGAGATGTTTGTGTTTTGAAAGGCTTGAGTGACTAGTGGATCGGTGTCAAAAGTTTTGACATGGTTGATCGAGAGAGATTTAATTAAAGATGCTACTTTTTCCGGTGGTGGGAGGTTGGAGCCTAGGCGTCCGAAGTTTATTCCGATATCAAGACCTGAGAACAAAAAAGCATAAAACACTAGTACTACTACTACTACTTCACCGATCTTTTTAAATTGTTATACAAGAACAAGAAGAGCTAATCAAGCATTCAAGAACCCTAAAATTAATATCATTTAAGAAAAAAAAGAAGCTTAGTACCTCGGAAGTTGTTAATCTTAGAGCAGCAGACTGGAGAGAGACCATGAAGAACGAAGAGGAAAGCGATTAAAGCTTGTGCGTTCATCGTCTTCTTAGTCTTTTTCTTGAGTAGCATTGGAGGGAAAATCTCTTCCAGATTGTAAATGAACAAACCACAATAACTGCCATCGCCATGCCAAAGTATATATGAGCTAAGGCCTAAGGCCACGTAACCAGCCTACTCTTACAGGGGTAAAACTGTAATTTTAAAAAATAACTGGACATTAACTTTCTCGGGCACGGTAACTCAAAGACTCCCTTTTCTTATAGACCCCAAACCAACATTTTATTTTTTAAACGTGAAATCACCAAACTATTCTTATCGTATAAAAACTCTAATTTCAGCTTTAAATTTATTCCTACGGACTCTCTTTCACCTATCTACTTTTTAATACTAATCATAAATTCCAAAATTTACAAAAAAAAATATATCTCAAAATCTCTTCCACATTGTGGATTTGAAGGACTATAACGATGATTTGAACAACAATCTCGAAAATTTTCGTTCGGACGAGGATGAACCACTAACTAACCATTTAAAAATCGGAGTTAAAGTAATTTTTAACATTTTTTTACCATCAGCATTAAATTCGCAGTATTCTACGAGTGGCCGATGTACATTAACATTAAAATCGCATTATTCCGCGCGTGGCGATGTACATTAGCATGCAAGAACACGCGTGGATATACGAAAATCGCACGCACTGTTCTGCGCGATTTGTCAAATCCAATCACAAAAATTGTGCCGAATTTTACCAAATCAATGCAGTTCTACGCGACTTGTCAAATCCAGACACAAAAATTGTGCCGAATTTTGTCATTTGAAGACACTATTTCGTGCCGAATTTTTTCATTTGAAGAACCTATTTTGTGCTCAATTTTTCGGGCTGAATGCAATTTAGTGTATTTTTGTTGTTATTTTAATGTTTAAATACCTTCGTGACTTGTTAATAATTGAATGAGTTACTTTGTATAAAAAACATCTAGTTTATAGAATTAGTTATTTTGTTGTTGAATTTAATGAATTCGATATTGTAGTAATTTGTTTTCATGCATTGGGTAGAAAACGGAACAAGCACCATGTGCCATGGTCGATTACACTAAATTTTTTACTACGGATGCCGTTTACACAAAATCTGAATTGAAAGCATGGATTGATACGGAAAGAAAAGTATATGATTCATTATTTTGGTTGATAAAGATGACGATTGTAGTAAAAACGACAAAAATACAATACTATATTTTAAGTGTGAGAGGCACGGTGTCTACAAACCAAGGCCCAAACCGGGGATTTTGAAGAAGCGCCGAGATTATTCATCAAAAATATGCGGTTGTTCGTTCTTGTTAAAGAGAAATTCGGTCTTAGAACTACGCGGTAATTAGAAATTGGTAGTTGTAAATGGGAAACACAACCACCAACCGTTTTTGCACTTGGATGGTCATTCACGAGTCGCGAGGCTAAAAGCGGACGAGCATGAGTATGTTCATAAACTCACAATGATCGGTTCTCGACCAAGAGATATAAACCATGGTTTGAAGTTATAAAATCTGGATATCTAGTATGCGTACGATCTACCACATGCATCAAAACACCATTTGGCCGAAAAAACGGGAAGAACCCAAATGTAATACTTGTTCGATAATTTAAAACAACACGAGTACTACGTTTGGGAGTAGACAAGTAAAGTAACGGACGAGATCATTGAATTATTTTTTGCTCATTCTACAAGAATCGATTTATTGTGCAATTTTCCTCAAGTTCTAATAATGGATAGCACGTATAAAACTACTACGTATAAGATGCATTTGCTAGAAATAGTTGGTCAAACTTTGACGAAGATGACATTTTGTATTGCTTTTGTTTTTATGAGCTCCGAGAAGCAAGAGAACTACAAATGGGGATTGAGCATTCTAAAGAGATTGATAATTAATAACATGTGCACATACCTAATATTATCGTCACCGATAGAGAGTTGGCTTTAATGAACGCGATCGATGATATATTTATGGATGCCACTCATATGCTATGCATTTGGTATATTAATAGGAATATTTTTCTCGTACCCTAAGAAAGTTTTGCCAAAAGTGGACATGGCCGGTGAGTTCTTTGAATTTTATGTCGCGATTGCCTATTCGACGTTAATCGAATATTATAACAAAAACCTTACCGAGTTACAAATTTCTTAGTGTCTACACGAATAAATTTAAACATTTGGGAAACCACAGTAACAATCGGTGAGTTATATTATTATCTTTATACATTAGTTTTTTATATTAAGTGTTAGACTTCTAATTTATTATTTTATTTTATAAGATAGAAAGTGTTGACTCGAGCCTAAAACGGGAAATCGGCACAAGTCTATGCACATTTGAGCAATTTTGGGATAAATTTCATTCGTTATTTCATGCTCAACACTCTAACATCTTCGAATCATTCGAACAAAGTAGGTTTAGTCCTAGGCACGCATCTAGGGGGCTATCTATAGCGAAATAAAAGGTAAACTTTCATGTACGACCATATAATTAATATAGAAAAATGTTAACATGGTCGGGGAATATTGGTTCACTCTCGCACTGTGTGGTTGTGTTATTAGGAAGACACATAATTTACCTTGTGCATACGAGTTAGCTATGATCTTGAATGAAGGTAAAGAAATTCATAAAGATGAATGTGATGTTTATTGGAGTACTTTAGAGATCAAACCTATGCACAACGTCGGTACCAAATATGAGCTTACAAAAAACTCTCTATACGGTCCACAAGTGCAAGATCGCATAATAAATAGGATGATGCAAATCCTACATCCCGCTAGAAGTTATGTTTTAGAACCTAAGGAGTCTGTTATCACTAAATATAGGAAAAAATCCTGTCCGAAAAAATCAACTAAATGAATCTCATCCGAGTTTAAATAAGGTGGTAGTTTAGGCGCTAGCACTCCCGATACGATAGGTAGCACGACCACCTCGGTGGCAAAAGCATTTTTAGTACTCAAAGCCAAACCCAAATTGACCAACCAGAAAAAGAGAAAGTGACTTGATCCAAAAAAATTGAATAAGGGAAAATAATATAGCGCGTATGAGAGTTGCTTTCAGAACTGATTACACAACTACATAACTAGCATCGAAACCATAGCTCCTGACGGTAATTGCAGATTTCGGGGGGTTGATTTATCGATATATTAAAATGTTGATTCATGAGAACATGATAGACGGGATTTGATGATCGAATTATCTGGTCAATGTGATATATGGGAGAGGGTTTTTTATGGTGCACAATGTGTTGATAACATATTTCGAAGATTGGATTGTTTCAAAATGTACGAGAGCGGTAATAGGCATTGGATGACTTTACCCGACTTTGGCTTAGTGATAGTTACTCGGTGTCAATGTATAGTATACCACGTATCTTTCCAACTTTCATACATGTATCTTCTTTTACGTGGTGTGCCTCCTCAATTGTTACCTACAATAGAAGTTGGTCTTGGTTTCGTGCATGGTAACTATTTGTGAACTATCAGACTAGGTTCCAGGTCCTTTTTATTGGAAAATGCAATTTGTGGGGGTTATCACTTTCTGGCGGAAGTCATTTCTAAGGGGAATAATTTTTTGACGAGAATAACTTATTAGCGGGAATAATTTTTTAGCGGGAGTCAGTTTTGGCGGGGAGTTGTTTTCTAGGCGGGAGACATTTCTTGGTGGGGTCTCACTATAAAGAAAATGGGTCTGATTATAGCGGGATGTTGTTTAAAAAAAGTCTCAAATTAGCACACTAAAAAGAAAATGGATCTTAAATATAAAAGTCTCAATCTGTGTAGAAAAAAATAAAGTCAAACGTACCATAACACATAATTAAATATGTCGTAAGATACATAGACATAGATAAAACCATCGTAAAGTGTCAACAAAACCAACAAAAAAAACAAAGCAATCAATCCTTGTATTCGCGCAAAAGCCGATATCACTCGTCTAAGGGTCCGCGAAGGTGCTCCATAATTATGACAGGGTTCCTCTCTTTCATGGCCTGCAACTCGAGTATGTGACCCGCCAAATCGTACAAACTGGTGGCATGAGTGGAGGTGGAGGGGTTCACCCATACATGTGCATCATTGTGGTACAAATCAGAATCGGTAAGTACGAACCATAGGTTTTTCGGCACCCATGCAGAGTAGATCAAAGTGGTACCATTCTCCTGATCTGCAACACACTCCCCACCTCGTAGACTAGGGTCAATAGTGTGGGACTCCCAATTATTCCAAGTTAATGCATCCCAATTATAAATAGTGTTCGTATGAATAACCCTACTAGAACCTGTCATAATAGGATGTGGCGCACAAGGTACCTGTATTGAAAATATTAGTCTATAATGTTATACATAAAACAACCAATATGTTGAATCGAGTAGCGTAAATTCTTACCTACTAATATGACCCATTTGTCTAGTCACTCATAGTGGATAGTATGCTTCGACAATGTCAAAAAACTTCAATGTCGCATCTATCCAAGCTATGTCAGAATAACCTCGAACATCGCGTACATACGAATAAGAAATGAACGATACCTACAAAATATGAACACAGTTTTAAAAGGTATCATGCAGAGTAGATTAATATGGTACCATTCTCCTGATCTGCAACATACTCCCCACCTCGTGGACTTGGGTCAATAGTGTGGGACTCCCAATTATTCCAAGTGAATGTGTCCCAATTATAAATAGTGTTTGTACAAATAACCCTACTAGAACCTGTCATAATAGGATGTGGCGCACAAGGTACCTGTATTGAAAATATTAGTCTGTAATGTTATACATAGAACAACCAATATGTTGAATCGAGTAGCACAAATTCTTACTCGCTAAAATGACCCGTTTGTCTAGTCACTCATAGTGGATAGTATGCTTCGACAATGTCAAAATACTTCAATGTCGCATCTATCCAAGCTATGTCAGAATAACCTTGAACATCGCGTACATATGAATAAGACATGAACGGCACCTAAAAAATATGAACATAGGTTTAAAAGGTATCAACCAATAGTAAATTACAACATTATTACGGAAATTAAAAATAAACATAACTATAAATTACATCGTGATCGGTGAAGGTAGCGAGGTGATCACGAACACTATTTCGAGCCTGTTGGCTTTGTCGAAATGGTGGAGGCACATACTTGCACACCATAGGCTGTTCAATACTAAATTTGAGGTATTACGCAGGAGAAAATATATGGAAATTACCATAAATTAAAGCTTCCAAAAGGTAAAGTAATCCATACATACCAGATGTGGTGTGTAGGCAACCTTTACCCAGCTGGAAATATAATTTAGCTAATATCATTTGTCCCTAATTGTACCTGCCCGAACTACTATAATCATCGATGAACTGCAAGTTATCAAGGTTTATGTTGTTTCCAACTTGTTGGACCGTATGGTACAACCAAACTAGTGCAACAAATAACCCCGAGTAGCTCGGCGAACACCACGTCTATGATTAAACAATATGTTATATTAAGTAGTACAAGCCGCCCATGATTCCTCTCGCGTAGGAGTAAAAATGTGAAAGTAAGTCCTCAAATTCAGTTATTCTTTTTAAGTTCTTTAGAGTTATCACGTGAAAATCAACCACATCTCAAATTTGTAGTCTTTTCTCTCTAACATATTTCTTACAAGTTCTTTAAGTTTATAAGTTATAATCCTTTAAAAACCGTGTCTTGCGAGTTATCAAACTAATAAAAGAACGATAACATGTATTGGTATTTTAAGATGAATCATATACTTCTGCGTTTGAGAGCTAACTACATCAGAGAGGACCAATGACAAATAATAATTTTACTATTTTCTAATTTGTTTTATTTCTATCATAGAGGAATTAGAATTCCTCGATTGAAATTGATGGGTATTGATACCCTTGATTAAAATGTATACTCTAACAAGTGTTATCAGATCCGACTCTGATTCTTCTTCATGTATGAATAAGAACTGTGAAAGTAAGTCTTCTAAAATACAATTATTATTTTTAAATGATTCAATTGGAAAAAAAACTCTATGATTTTTCTTTTACGACTATGATTTCTAAGTAAATACCTATGTATTAATATGCGTTAGGTGAACAAAGAATCACACATTTAGGGCTTGTTTGATACGATCTAGGGCACATAAAGTTTTGTTTGTTATTTTTTTTATGTGCATGATCAATTTTGAAAAAAATCAGGACACCCTAATTCAGGATAACAACCATCATTATCTTCATGGTTAACTCGTAACATGTGCAGTTTACAGAGACCAACATCATGATCGTCATGAAAAACAGTATTTTATCGTGATTACCCCAGTTGTGGTCATGGTGAAGGCAATTGCAGGTTCGAAAACCAACAGTTTTCCAATATTTTTTTATGTGGTGCTTTCGAATGAGGTTATTGTACATATCTTATATAGAGATGCCCAACCAAGTCATAGATTTTTTGTATCATATGTATGTATGTTTGCAGTTTTATCGCATGTTTAGTGCAATTGTATTATGTATAATGTGAAATCATATTTCTAGTGTGTTATTTAGCATGTTTACACGTTTAGATTGGTTGATTATTCAAAATATTTTCCATGTTTGGGTGTGGTGATATGGTTTTAGAGGTTCACAATTATGTGGTCCCATTATGTGCACATATAGCATAATTTAGTGTTGTGAATGCATGGTCACATTATGAGGGTGATTACTTTTTTCTGTTGGCATACGAAGTGATGACCAGTATGTCTAAGGTTGTTATATAATATCCTTGAACTACTTCAGATGCTCAAAATGTATTATAGTACGACGAGTTTATGTCTTATCTAGTAAGATAGACGTCTAGTCGCGGGAGTAGGAAATATAATGTGAGCATTAAAACACTTATTCTTTGTGACTTATTAGAGGACCCGGTATCCCACTTATATGGGAAATATCAGTCAAGTCATGAAAGGAAAGGAGATTGGGGCCTTGCATCTTAGGGAACGGTTATTGTGTGTAGGTCGGCCCCCACATAAGACTACTACACATATTTCATGATGGTGAGTACCTGCTGCATAACGTAGTTGTCGTGTTTACACACACCATACTCACACATAACTGGTTTTATATTGTTGAAAGTTTCGTTTACTTATCATGATCAGTCACGTATAACCCCATAGAAGGTTTGGCTGATTAGATATGGCATAGAACTTACAATGTCTAACCTTAAAATATTGGCTCTAAAGGTAGTGTTTAGCGTTCTAGCGTGCACCGTCTATGCTAATGATTATGACAAATGAGGTACATATGAATGACAAATCACAACCCCTAAAATTATAATCTTCAGAATGTTTTAGATTAATCTAGTAACCAATTCTGAAGCTCATTGCAGATCTTGAAATTTGTAGGGTGAAATTTAAGAAGTGGAAGATGGAGATTTTATTCTTGAGGGACTTTATGATATTGACCATTGTCTTAAAGAGGATGCGCATCATGTACTTATAGAAAATAGCACCCCTTAGCAAATTGTGCGCTTTGTATTGTGGGAAAGTTTTAATGAACTCTCTAGTTATGTCTTATAGAGCAGAGTCCAACAAGCGTTCTTGAGTTTCCAGACCGTTGGCATGTTATTGTAAAAGGATATGCTTGCTCACCTTGAGAGGAGTTTTGTTAAGTCCATTAAAGTAGAAACTAAACACTTGATTGTGAAACTCTTTTCTAAAAAATAAAAATTCCATGGCAAGGTTAGACAACACATATATGAGATGTCTGATGTTCATGGGAAACTTAAGGCCCTACAAGTTGAGCTCTCATATACTTTTGTAGTGGCATACATTTTATCGTCCTTATCTTTGTATGAGTTTGTCAACCCGACCTTACATATATATAGCATTTGATGTCGCCTAGGTGTACCACTATATGGGTCAGTATACCAAATCTTGTTTTTGGTTGATATCAAATTGTATTAGATGAATATGGGATATAACATTACTTTTGTCCCCATATAACTGTCAAACATCGCACTACAATTGAAAAAAAATAGAAAATATTTTATTACTAGATGAATAATTATGACTTGTTAGAAACCTTATTGTGCAACCAGAGTAAGTAAAAGTGCATTATCAAAAAAATAGAAGAATTCAATACAAATAAACAAAAATGAAATGCATCGGAGACTATAATACTACAAATAGTATGTTGCATATGTATAAATTTAGGTGGTTTATGTTCCACACATGTTAACTTATAACCGTATGCATTTTCTAGCCAATAGATGACTTATTTCGTTTTTCATACTACCAAAAAAGATCATTCCCGATTGGGGTTTAATTTGTCCAATTTTGTGTCTTTAGTATGCTAAAAGCACATCTCAAAACTTGGTCTCTAACCTAAAACTTCATTTTCTGAACTTGAGAGTTGTGGTTTTTGCGCATTTGTATGCGGTAATGATTCATCCTTAACAAAGTCTTATCCTATCTATCCTTGATTATATATAACTCTTATATCCTCTGTATATTATTATCCATTTTATAATAGTTATTTATCACGTACGAAAGTATTATCTTCTCAATTGGTATCACTGCATTCATTCGTAAATCAACGAAAATGGTGTTTCTCTTATGGTTGCTCGGTGAGTTGTTCGGTACACCCACAAACACTTCTTGCAAAATGTTAGGCCACTTCCCAATTATCCATTCTGAAATACATTTTATGCCATCGACTATCGTTTGGTTCCTCACCTCGACCCACCGTTATTAAATATGATTAGCCTGACCACAGATAATAGAGTAGAGATCGAGTAAGTCCTAGCTTGTAAAGAATGTTGACTAATAGGACAAATTAGGTCGACCAATTTTTTTTCATGCTACGGTTTTGTCCTCCGGTAAAGTTCATACAATTAGATATTTAATTACTACGTTACACCAAACGTTTACCTCTAATATCATGAATAGTTCATTCTCTTTTAGTGTTAATTCAATCAAAGGGCATTCATGTTGCACAACCCACGACGTTTGGTATGTGGACTCAATTATTTTTAGAGAGTCTGCAGTATATTTTCAGTCCTAGAATTTGTTCGAAATGGACATTGTCAAGATAGATGGCGTGGTTCCAGAGGATCATATGGTATTTGGATAAATTATATTTTAGCGCCTTAGTCTGCCATAAGGCATGATTTATTACTAGTTGAAATTATCTTAACAAGAGAGAATGTCACACATCACATACCAAAGCTAAAACGAGCCATACAATAACAGTCTCGTACTCAGATTTATTGTGGAGGCTAGAAACCCGAACTTTATAGCTTGTTGCAATTTTTTACTCGTTGAGGATATTAATTGTACTCAAACAACACTTCATTTATTCTAATACCCTCTATTTATTTGTATGGTCCATTTTGGTTTAAGGGAGTCTGGTGCTAAATATGACAACTATGCATGGAATTATGGAAATATGCAGTTCAAAATCAATGTCAAAATCACATAATTTAATAGCATACTAGAAATATTTAGCTTTTGTAAAATATTTTTTTATATGGAAAAACGTCTAAAACATTATATTCCCTTAGAAATATGGGAAAATACCACCAATGTCAATGCCAATTTTCAATTAAAGTTATCTTGTCTTAGTAGCGGTCAAAGTTTTTCTCACATATTATATTACTTTAGTTCTGCTACATTTCTCACAGACTTGGACCCTATTAACTGTATGGTCGGACACTGCTAAATACATATATAGATCCTCTATTATAACTGGTTTTGACAGAGGGTTTGAGAATGCTAGATGATTTTTTATTACATCAAAATCTACATCACGATCTAGAGTCCGATTGAAACGACCTACCCCTTTAGCACTTGGAAAGACTTGAAGAACTTGTCAGAAGGGCTAGATATGAAACGGTTAAGGATTGTAAGCCTACCACCTAATATTTAGACCTTCTTTATAGAACAGGGTGGCTCCATCATAGTTAAAGGTGATAATTATGAAAGGTTGGCTTATATTCCTCGTTTAGTTAATTTAAACCTCACATACTTACTGGACCCCATCCTAAAGATAAAATTCTTTGAATTGAGTTTAATATTAATAGACCATATATTTTTGCATGTCTAATTTAGATAGCAAAATGATCCGTGCCTCGTCGTCTTTAGACTAACATATTATCTATGTAAGATTTTATGTTTCTCCCCAACTATAATGCAAAATTCTTATTCACCAGTTAATGATATCTGACTTTAGCGTTCTTAAATCAAAATGACATCACGTGTACTAGTGCAAACCATGCTCAGTTATGATTTTTTTAATTCATTCACATGAACCTTGATTTGGTTATAATATGAGTATGTATCCATAAACAATACTATGCGGTTCCCTGAGGTAGCATCGAAAAATTTCTTGATTTATGATACATGAAACATATCTTTTAGTCATGCTTTGTTTAAATCTATAAAATTTAGGCATATACATAGACCATTAACCTAATTTTTTATCTACCATAACCAAGTTCACAGTTCATACAAGATAAAGTGCCTCATAGATGTGCTTGACTCTTATCAATCTATATGTTTCTAGTACAATAGTCTCAGTTTGTTTTGGAGATGGAAGGGAGGGGGCCGAAATAGGCACTTTTTTCTCTTGATCGGGTGGAAGTACGGATCGATGGTCAAGTGATAGAAAATAAGACACTATGTTTTTCCCATTACGTCATTCATTTTCCGAGAAACAATATTAAGATTGTTAGTTAGAAATTATATAATAGCAACACACAAAATACTTGAGATATCCATTCAAATCCTCAACTTTTACTACAGATACGACTTTGTTTTTAAAAGCTTCATTTAGTTGGCCAAATGTAGTCAATCTCGCATGTCATCTATGTTGTTGCCTTCCAGAAATCCTCATACTTGTATGAACTCTCATTAAATGGGATTAAGGTCCTTTTGAATACTAATATTTTGTATTGTGTCAATAAAGGCCTCAATTAAGTGTTATTTTTTATATAGGTGTGACATATAACATTCTCGTGTTGCCCTTTGCATGCTGCGTACTATACAAATCCTTCAATTCATATAGTATAAGAAATATTTATGGATGATAGAAGACAGTGCATGTATTATGGTCATCTAGAGCTTTCCAAAAATTGTATGGTAGGACGAGGGCCACCTCAGAATAAAAATCCTCAATTAATTTTGTTTTCTTGTCAGTAAATATGGTTAACGGTTGACTTGTTTTGCGTAATGCATGTACGTTCTTCAGTTTGCTATATACCAACTTATATAACACATTGGAGGAGCTACCAATGTTCACCAATATACTTCTTATCTCGGCCTCTTCTATTTCAGTAATAATTATTACAATATTTTTATAAGGACTGATGATACCGCGCAAGTCGTCATCGTCAAAAATAATTTTTAGGTTAGACTCATAGTAGATGTGTGAGGAAGTATGGATTTGAAGACAAACTTTTAAGTCATAAACATGTATCTTCCTTGAAGATACCAAGATATTGAGGAGTGAATATCCTCTTGCAATGGTCAGTAGTCTTTGATGGTTAAGTCACAAACTTGAATAATCATCAGGTCATCCCAACTAGATAGAAATTATTGAAATAATGAGCAAGTCCCCTCCTATAATAGACATCATTTTTTTGTTAAGATCGGGACTCAAACAGTAAATAAAATTAAGTATGTCAAGCAAGTGCGGCTCCGAAGAATCGATAGCTCTTAATTTTGTTGCTCATGCGTGACATTCACATGTACATTATTTTCGGAGAGACGAAGACCACCGTTTCTTGTCCGTAGATTTGTCATCTAGCTTTTCTGGTAGACATTTACTTTTAATCCAGTAACCGTGGGTTCGATTTGAAAATATGATACCCATTTCTTTAGATAAATTTAGAATAAAAATATATAAATATTAGTCTAAAATTTTGAATGTGACTATAGTTTTGTATGAATATCAAATGAAATTGAATATGAAAAAAAATCATTGACTTTCAAAACCAAAATCTCTCTTTTTTCTCTATGATAAATATTTTATGGTATAATATTTTTGATTTATAACTAGATCCAATATATAACTGTGGTTCAAATAATACCATGTAAGCTTATTATTCTAAATAAAAAATGTTATAATGATACTCAATAATTATCAAGAATATATTATATCATATTTTTATATTGTTGGATCTTTCACTTTTAATTTTTTTGAATCTCTCACTATTTTAGATATATTTATCTTTTTAATAAACATCTGTATGAATTTTTTGGTTAGATCTTTCGCCATAAAATTCTAATATTTTCAATTGATTGCATCTATTTTTAGGAAATTTTCAAAACAATTTTCGAAGTAAAACTTAAGTGTTCTTATCATGTACGATAGTAGTGAACTATATATTATTTTCTAATATTTAAATTCCTAATATATTTAGGATCAGTCAAACCGAAACTCTTTTTTCATATATTTATTTTGTATTACTAATTAAATAAAAACATTTTTTTGATGAAACACATTATATAACTCATTAGATTCATCAACCTATTCCTTTAATTATCAGCACTCTATATTATTTTATGAGAGAGTTATAAATCCCATCCTACAAATCTATAATGGATATATATCCAAAATAATTGATAGACTTTATACCTAAAATATCATTTTATATAAAATCCAGCAATCCACTCGACACATTCTCTTTCTTTTATTTTTTTAATTTAAAATTTTAAGGTTTCATATATTTTAAATTGTAACTCGAAAACAAAATCCAAAAATACTATTGGTTTTGTTTTTTAAGACGAACAAGACTAGTGTCACTCATGATATGTTTTGAATTTTTTTTAATAAAATTATATTTTACACTCGTTTCTCATTATATGGTTTCGTATCTATCATAGTATATCAGAGGCATTGTCATTTGACTGATGGGGTATTGTCATTTGACTGATGGGGTATTGATCTTATAGGTCCTCTTCCAATGGCTTCCGGGGGACGGCAAACGATAATCATGGTGGTAGATTACTTTTCTAAATGGGTGGAGGCAGAACCATTAGTAGGGACAAAAGTCAAATATGTAATCAAATTTATTACTTCGAATATTTTTAGTCATTTTATGGTCCCAATGAAAATCACTACAGATAATGGGCCTCAATTCGACAACAAATATTTGAAGAAATTTTGTAATTCTCGAGGGATACGACAATGTTTTTAGATCCTTTTCACCCACAAGACAATGGGCAAGTATACTAATCGGAAAATTCTTGATGGGTTGAAGAAAAATTTGGAAGGAAAGGCAGGAAAGTGGCCTGATTATTTGCAAGAAGTTCTTTACGCATACCGTACAACTCCTCGAACAACAACGTCAGAATCCCCGTTTGCATTAGTATATTGGATGGATGCTATAATACCATTTAAAGTTTTTTTTCCTTTCTATCGAGTCATGACATATTCTGAAGAGCCTAATAATATAAGCAGAGCAGTGGAGCTGGATTTGATTGAAGAAAAAAGAAGGTGAGTGCAAATTAAATCGTTACATTAGCAAACCCTGATGAGAAGCAAATACGCCTCTAAAGCAAAACTAAGAGAATTTAAGGTGGGTGATAAAGTGTTAAGGAATATTTTTCTTCACACCAAGGAAAAACACCTCCAAAAATTGGGACCTAATTGAGAAGGCCCATATGAGATAACAGAAAAAGTTAAGCTATGAACGTATCAGATAAAAGACATGGAAGGAAGAAAGCTCAAACATCCTTGGAATAAAGAACTTCTTAAATTGTATTTATAATTAATGTAAAAAATACATGTTACTTTTTGTAAAACATCGGTGGCATACTCTTTCATACCCTAATAGGCACAATAAGGTTTTAACGAGGTGCCTCATTAGCCGATTTATATATTATACAAAGTTTTGCCTTAAAAATTATAATGTTGGACCTAGAGGGTCTTCCAACGAAAGTTGGTCTACAACTATTAAATTTTGGGCCTAGAGGGTCTTCCAACAGAAGTTGGTCTACAACTATTAAATTTTGGGCCTAAAGGGTATTCCAACGAAAGTTGGTCTACAACTATTAAATTTTGACCTAAAGGGTCTTCCGACAAAAGTTGGGCTACAACTACTAAATTTTGACCTAAATGATCTCCCAAAAAAAGTCGGACTAAAAGTGTCAATTTTTTTTACCTATAAGTTTTTTCAACAAGGCTAGTCTAAGTTTTTCAATGCATTTTAAAAATACAAGCAAAATATAATACTTCATACATCAGGAAAATTAGTACAAGAAATTCCTCGAAGCTTTTGAGTACTTTTACAAAAATGCCTCGAAGTTTAAGAGGACTTTTACAAAAATGCCTCGAAGTTTAAGAGGACTTTTACAAAAATGCCTCGAAGTTTAAGAGGGAATCTATAATTTTTTACTCTGAAGATTCAGAAGAATCGCTATCATTGGATTTTGATTCTTTGCTTTCATTTTCACTTAGTGATACCCCATGAGGGCTAAATTTAGCGGGGACATGTCCCCAAAAACTCCCCAAGTTAAGATTAGGGTAGCGTTCATGAATCTCTTGAATTAATGGACACCTGACAGTTGCATCTCTCAAATTCAATTTGTTAACACATTGAGCTGCATAAGTTTGAACAACGTTGTATTTCTCTTTTGAACATTAGTTAAGATGAGCTGTTTCTCTTTTACGAATCTTTCAAAGTCTTTGAAGCATTTGTTAAAGCCATCTGAGGCTAATTTGTTTGATTCATTGTGAGCTACTATAAGCTTTTCTTTAGCATTGTTATGTTCTGCGTAAATATCATTTTCTTATTGACAACATTTTTTGACGAGCAAGACATAATGTTCAAATGCAACGAGTTCTTCGAAGATCACATCAGCTTGTTGTTCAAGGGTTGAATATTGTTGTTTGAGCTCTTTGAGTTCTGATTTAACCATGGAGAGTTCAGATTTATAATGCCTCTTCCGATCTTTAAGATACTGCATCTGTTTCCCAATAGAGACAGAGGAATAGAGTAATCTTTGAAGACAAAGAGAGAACTCATCTTCCAAATAAATTTCAAATGAGCTGGATGGGGATCCCTCCTCAACATTATTTAGTGGTGAGGAGTTAGCTGGTTGAATATTTTCTTGAAGCTCTTAATAATTCATGTCAGTCAGTGGAGCTGAATGGTTTCAGCCCAAGGATCACTTCTTTTAGGGAAGTGTTGACTTGATCATTTTTTTTGAATTCCAGGGAGCCAATATTACCAAAAACTTTTGGGATGTCTTCCGAGACATTCTTTAATTTTCTTTGGAACTTCTTCTTGGAAGAAATTTAAATGTGAAGCTTCTTTTCCGAGACATTCTTTAATCTTTAGGATGTATTCCCCGCCTCTGAGCTCTTAACTGTGCTCGTTTCTTTTTGTGCTTTTTCATAAGCTTCTTCTATTTCTAAAGGGATATCTGACTCCTCATCAAGATGACTTTTAGCCCTGTCTCTTGTTGGAAGAAAAAAGATTACATATTTCTTCTCCAGTCTGTCTAACATATTTCGTTCCGAGGGGGGGTCATGAGTTCTTCTAATGATAGCCTTTCTGATAGGGCTTTTAGCGAGATTCGTTAGGGTAAAATAAAGTCGAAATTTATTGAGCCAAGCAGTCTTGGCCCACAGACCCAATTCGGAAAAAAATATCTTTTGCACGAGGGATGAAGTCTGTGTAAGGCTTTGATATGCCACCCATGGCTTTTTATATGTAAAATAAGTATAAGAACTAGTAAAGAAAAACAAAATAAAATTTTAAAATACAGTGTAATGAAAGTCATACCTTTGTTTGTCCATATAAGTGAAAGTTTGTGAGGGTTACTATTAGTGGCCTCTGATCCTCTCTCTCAGATCCCGAGGAAAAGAGGAAGCGTTATTTCCATTTTTTATCCCCTTCGAACAGAATTTTAACTACCTTTTGATCACGTCCGAAGGCAAGAGAGTAGAATGGAAAATACGGATTTTTCGCCAAACCAAAGAGGCCAATTAATTCCTCTAACGAAAAAGGGATCCCCGCAATCCTGAAGTCCATGATGCAGGCCATAAAGGTGAACCACATATTAAGACCAGCATGGGTAGGACATAGGTCAATCTTGGAAAATTATTCCACGAATAAAGGATCTGACGAATAACAGAGTCCACAATTCATCATCTTAGTGTATACTATCAGTTTATTATCCTTAACTGATAGTGGAGTTTCTACGATGGTGGGGAAGCGAATGAAGATTGATGAAGGAATCCCCCATCTAAGTCTTAACAATTCTTCCTCTGATGGATCGAAGTATTTATATTGGATTTTATGTAAAGCCAATCAATTCTTGTTATGGACGACTTTGAGATTATTTCCCACTAAGGCATTGATCTCCGAAGGCAACGAGGTATCTTCCTTTGATTTATTCTTTTTCTTTGGGGAAGAGTTATTGTCCCCAATTAAAGAACCAGCAGCCTCATATGTACTTTCGAGGAGATCTACAGTAGTAATGCTTTCCTTAGCAGTTTGAGGAACAACAGAATTAGATGCTTCTTCAGGAATATTTTCAGTAGTAGTTTTCTCTTCAGAAATCAGAGAAGCAGTAACACTTAGATTACCTGCGGGAATGTGAGTTTCCTTATCTTTGGAAATTTTTTTTCTTTTTTTCTTTACCCTCGGAAAATTGATTTCTGGAATAGACTCAAGAGATTGCTTTGTCATTCGAGCAACATCGATTCTTGTCAGTTTTTGTGGGGGTATCTCAGGCGTTGGCCTTGGAGTTCCTTGAGGAGTGGCTGATGGCGTCGAATAAATTTTCAAAGGGGATTCTTTAGAGTGTTTGGAATGCTTGTGTTTATTGTCTCTATAGTGCCTTTTTATCTTCGAAGAAGATCCCTTTTGAGCGTTTATCTTTTCCCATAATTCTGGAGTCACTCTTGTAAATAGGGAAACAAGATTGACCGGGGGATGAGAGGAGATATTCGAGGGTATAATAGTAGTTGAGTTTTCTGGGGGATGCCAAGTACCGTAATAAAAAAACATCTTAGGGTTGGGCTCAGGCGCGACGTACAAACCAACAGCTCTTCATTATTTGAATTTCTGGCTAATAGTTAACCACTCTGGTATATGAAAACTCCTTGTCATAAAATACTCTCTCTTTAGACTAATTTTTTCAGAGATTTCTCTCTCAAAAAAGTGTTGAGATGATATGTGATGAACTAAAGATACTTATAGGTGAAGAATGAGCCTAAAAACGTTGAAGCCTGATGAGCTGATGAGTTGTTTGCCTGTGGGTAAACTGTCCAAAATAGGACTAATGCGCTCCTAGGGAAGCAGCATGCCGCCCCTAGGCTTGATTGTGTCAAAAATAAAAGCATACCAAGGATTTTTCAATCGACATTTGGCAGAAGATAAAAGTTTTCATTGGCGGTTTCAGAAAAAGGTGTGGCGTCACAAATGTAAAAAATTGAGAAATATTTGGTATGGATATCGAAAGTGTTCGGTTAAAATTCAAGTGAAATTGATTCATTTTAGAATTCTTGGGACATTGAATGATTTCAAAGATCCGGGGGAGATCTTTTATGAAAAAATTTCTATCTAAGGTTAGATTTGTTCTGGCTATGAGGGTAGCTAAAATCTAATAAGGAACCAACTAGCAAAACGGGATGAAGTTAGAGTAATTATATAACAGTCCTTGTTAAACATTTTCGCAAGAACTAGGGGGATACTGATAAGAGAAGATTAAAGATATAATAAAGTTAGGGGTGTTTTATTAACAAACAAAGTTTCTTAGGAGAAATTGATGATTATGTAATGAAAAATGACCAATTTGTAACAAACAATAGAATTAAGGATATGACCACAATTAGTAAAATGTTAAACTTGTGGACCCTACTATTTGTACTATAAAAACACCATCCCATTCTTGAAAAATGGTGATTGATTAATGATTGAGCAATTATTACTTTTACTTTCTCTCTCTAAATATTGACTAAATAACTTGAATAACACATTTAGTCTTCTAAACATTTTTTTACTCTAAATCCTCCTCCAAATATTTCTGGAAAGATCAATATATATAAATAAGGTTGACTATTGACAAATATATTAATGACTAATAATATATATATATATATATATATATATATAATAAATAAGGGCCTAAATAAAGCATTATATATATATAAATAAATAAATAAATAAATAAGGGACTAAGTAAGGACTAATATATAAACATATACATAAATAAGAGACTAAGATATCTCAATTCATTTACCTCTCAATATTACTCTCAATTTCTTTATTTTTTCTACAAGTTCTCTTAAAGCATTAGTTATAGATTCTCGTTTACTTACTTCTAAATTGCGAATAGTTACTTTTTTATTTTTTATCGAAAATTTTATTTGATAAAACCAATCAGATTTGACTCTTATAACATTATAATAGCTGAATTAATGGCTTTGTATATTTGTTTTTCACTTATTTGGTTGTTATATTTTAGTTTTTATTACTTGTCATTAGTTAATTTTTTAAAAAAACTAAATAATTTATTTTTATTGGTGATTTTTAATTAGTATTTGATTAAACCAAATCAAAATAAGATATGATTTTAATTTATAAAATAATAACTACATTTATAATATTAATAACCAAATCATAATAATAATCAAAATAATCAAAATATAATAATAAAATTATAATCATATAAGTTATTATATTTTATAATTATAAGATATGATTTTGGTTTATAAAATAATAACAACACTTGTAATATTTATAAAAAAATCATAATAATAATCAAAATGTAATAATAAAATTATAATCATACTTCTTATAATATTTAAATATAAGATATGATTTTAGTTTATAAAATAATAACAACACTTGTAATATTTATAACCAAATAATAATAATAATAATAATAATAATAATAAAATGTAATAATAAAATTATAATCATATAAGTTATAATGTTTTAAAATTATAAGATATAATTTTAGTTTATAAAATAATAACAATAATTTTAATATTTATAACCAAATCATAATAATAATCAAAATGTAATAATAAAATTATAATTATAGTTCTTATAATATTTTAAATATAAGAGAAGATTTTGGTTTATAAAATAATAACAACACTTATAATATTTATAACCAAATCATAATAATAATAATAATAATAATAATATTCAAAATATAATAATAAACTTATTGTAATACTTCTTATAATATTTTAAAATTATAAGATATGATTTTGGTTTATAAAATAATAACAACACCTAAATATTTATAACCAAATCATAATAATAAGTATCAAAAGGTAGTAATAAAATTATAATCATATAACTTGTAATATCTTAAAATTATACCATAAGATTATGGTTTATAAAATAATAACAACAATAATAATATTATAATCAAATAATAATAATATTTAAAATATCATAATAAAGTTATAATCATACTTTTTATAATATTTATAATTATAATATATGATTTATATAATAATTAGTTCATAAAATAATGTTTTAACTATCAAGTATAATACAAAATTGATTTGCGTGATTTGCGTGTCATAATTATTAACGTGACGGTGTGTATCGGTGATTAGTGTGTATGTGCCTTAACATGTGTGTGACTGGCGTGTCATTATTATTAGTGTGACTCTGCATGTGCGTAACTGGCGTGTTGATTGGTGTGCGTAACTGCCTCGTCGTCTTTAGACTAACATATTATCTATGTAAGATTGGTGTGCGTAACTGCCTCGTCGTCTTTAGACTAACATCGGTGATTGGTGTGCGTAACTGCCTCGTCGTCTTTAGACTAACATATTATCTATGTAAGATTTTATGTTTCTCCCCAACTATAATGCAAAATTCTTATTCACCAGTTAATGATATCTGACTTTAGCGTTCTTAAATCAAAATGACATCACGTGTACTAGTGCAAACCATGCTCAGTTATGATTTTTTTAATTCATTCACATGAACCTTGATTTGGTTATAATATGAGTATGTATCCATAAACAATACTATGCGGTTCCCTGAGGTAGCATCGAAATTTTTTTTGATTTATGATACATGAAACATATCTTTTAGTCATGCTTTGTTTAAATCTATAAAATTTAGGCATATACATAGACCATTAACCTAATTTTTTATCTACCATAACCAAGTTCACAGTTCATACAAGATAAAGTGCCTCATAGATGTGCTTGACTCTTATCAATCTATATGTTTCTAGTACAATAGTCTCAGTTTGTTTTGGAGATGGAAGGGAGGGGGCCGAAATAGGCACTTTTTTCTCTTGATCGGGTGGAAGTACGGATCGATGGTCAAGTGATAGAAAATAAGACACTATGTTTTTCCCATTACGTCATTCATTTTCCGAGAAACAATATTAAGATTGTTAGTTAGAAATTATATAATAGCAACACACAAAATACTTGAGATATCCATTCAAATCCTCAACTTTTGCTACAGATACGACTTTGTTTTTAAAAGCTTCATTTAGTTGGCCAAATGTAGTCAATCTCGCATGTCATCTATGTTGTTGCCTTCCAGAAATCCTCATAGTTGTATGAACTCTCATTAAATGGGATTAAGGTCCTTTTGAATACTAATATTTTGTATTGTGTCAATAAAGGCCTCAATTAAGTGTTATTTTTTATATAGGTGTGACATATAACATTCTCGTGTGGCCCTTTGCATGCTGCGTACTATACAAATCCTTCAATTCATATAGTATAAGAAATATTTATGGATGATAGAAGACAGTGCATGTATTATGGTCATCTAGAGCTTTCCAAAAATTGTATGGTAGGACGAGGGCCACCTCAGAATAAAAATCCTCAATTAATTTTGTTTTCTTGTCAGTAAATATGGTTAACGGTTGACTTGTTTTGCGTAATGCATGTACGTTCTTCAGTTTGCTATATACCAACTTATATAACACATTGGAGGAGCTACCAATGTTCACCAATATACTTCTTATCTCGGCCTCTTCTATTTCAGTAATAATTATTACAATATTTTTATAAGGACTGATGATACCGCGCAAGTCGTCATCGTCAAAAATAATTTTTAGGTTAGACTCATAGTATATGTGTGAGGAAGTATGGATTTGAAGACAAACTTCTAAGTCATAAACATGTATCTTCCTTGAAGATACCAAGATATTGAGGAGTGAATATCCTCTTGCAATGGTCATTAGTCTTTGATGGTTAAGTCACAAACTTGAATAATCATCAGGTCATCCCAACTAGATAGAAATTATTGAACTAATGAGCAAGTCCCCTCCTATAATAGACATCATTTTTTTGTTAAGATCGGGACTCAAACAGTAAATAAAATTAAGTATGTCAAGCAAGTGCGGCTCCGAAGAATCGATAGCTCTTAATTTTGTTGCTCATGCGTGACATTCACATGTACATTATTTTCGGAGAGACGAAGACCACCGTTTCTTATCCGTAGATTTGTCATCTAGCTTTTGTGGTAGACAATTACTTTTAATCCAGTAACCGTGGGTTCGATTTGCAAATATGATACCCATTTCTTTAGATAAATTTAGAATAAAAATATAAAAATATTAGTCTAAAATTTTGAATGTGACTATAGTTTTGTATGAATATCAAATGAAATTGAATATGAAAAAAAATCATTGACTTTCAAAACCAAAATTTCTCTTTTTTCTCTATGATAAATATTTTATGGTATAATATTTTTGATTTATAACTAGATCCAATATATAACTGTGGTTCAAATAATACCATGTAAGCTTATTATTCTAAATAAAAAATGTTATAATGATACTCAATAATTATAAAGAATATATTATATCATATTTTTATATTGTTGGATCTTCCACTTTTAATTTTTTGAATCTCTCACTATTTTAGATATATTTATCTTTTTGATAAACATCTGTATGAATTTTTTGGTTAGATCTTTCGCCATAAAATTCTAATATTTTCAATTGATTGCATCTATTTTTAGGAAATTTTCAAAACAATTTTCGAAGTAAAACTTAAGTGTTCTTATCATGTACGATAGTAGTGAACTATATATTATTTTCTAATATTTAAATTCCTAATATATTTAGGATCAGTCAAACCAAAACTCTTTTTTCATATATTTATTTTGTATTACTAATTAAATAAAAACATTTTTTTGATGAAACACATTATATAACTCATTAGATTCATCAACCTATTCCTTTAATTATCAGCACTCTATATTATTTTATGAGAGAGTTATAAATCCCATCCTACAAATCTATAATGGATATATATCCAAAACAATTGATACACTTTATACCTAAAATATCATTTTATATAAAATCCAGCAATCCACTCGACACATTCTCTTTCTTTTATTTTTTTAATTTAAGATTTTAAGGTTTCATATATTTTAAATTGTAACTCGAAAACAAAATCCAAAAATACTATTGGTTTTGTTTTTTAAGACGAACAAGACTAGTGTCACTCATGATATGTTTTGAATTTTTTTTAATAAAATTATATTTTACACTCGTTTCTCATTATATGGTTTCGTATCTATCATAGTAGGTATGGTTTCGCATCTATATTAATGAGTTTGGTTTCGCATCTATATTAATGAGTTTGGTTTCACAACTATCATACTATGATTGGTTTCGCATTCATCGTAGTGGGTTTGGTTTTGCATCTAGTTGTACAAAATTTAAACACGTTTTGCATCCATAAAAAATAAGGTTTCGCATCTTCTTCAAAAGAGTCGTCAAATTTGTTTACAGTGTAAAATTAAAATTTTTTTTAAAATTTGTATATTTTGAACCCTAACTCGAAAAAGAATGTAAAAATTTTGTTGGTTTTGTTTTCTTAAGCCGAACAAAACTAGATCCATTCATGATATGTTTTGAATTTGTTTAAAAAAATTATATTTTACACTAGTTTCTCATTATCTTACTTGGTTTCGCATCTATCATATATACGGTTTCGCATATCGCATATAGCATCCATCATAGTTGGTATGGTTTCTCATCTATCATAGTTGTTCTCGTTTATCATCTATCATAGTTGTTCTGGTGTTTCGCATCTACTCCTACAGACAATAACCGTGTTTCTCATATTTAAAAATTTCATCTTCTTCGTTGAAGCTTAAATTGGTTTCTCAAATCGAAATACAAAAAATACATAGAAATGATCAATATCTTACTGCAATACAACAATTCAAATACAAAATCAAAGAAATATCGGATGAATTCTAAAAAACACGAAAAAACCATAACTATAGTAACCTATTTCAAAATAATAATAAAATCAAAAAATTGAGTTATCTAAACGGCCAAATCAACTTACCTAAACAGAAATAAAAATTCAAACGGCAAAATCAAATAAAAGAACAATCAAAATCATACGAAAACAGCCCCCAAGGGGTAGCCGAGTTGGTTGGGTATGGCATTCTTATAACCAAAAGGTCATGAGTTCGAGTCCCTCTACATACGCTTTCTCGGCTGAGCCTGTCACCTTGTGTGGTTTACCTTCTGGCGTTGGTTTGCAGGCTATCGCGTCAGACTGAGGGTTTACCCTGTGCGCACTCATTGCACTCTGAGTAAAAAAAAAAATCATACGAAAACAAAGAATCCAACCAGTTATTATAATAGTATTGTAGCCTCACGTAATATAAAAAGAGGAAAAAAAACTTAAATTGAAAAATATATAGGCTTTTATATAATTAACTAAAGGTATTTATGGTATTAGCGGTTCTTAAATGGTAAATATTTGAGTGAAATAAATTTTTATTAGATATACATCAAAATATAAATAGTAAATAGATAATAATATGTTTTTTGGTTTTCAAATGGTACGTTATTTTATTTGATTTTTTATCTATATATATTTGATCTTTCTTCTAATTTTTTTTATGAGATGTAATTAATCTGATTTTTTATTTTTGTGAGATGAGTTAATATACTTTTCTAAATTCAAAATAAAAAAGATATTTGATTCGTGAACCAAGTTAGGATACATTATCGAAATCGTTGTTTATTTTTTTTAATTATCCAACAATTTTTTTTATATATAAAAAATTATATTGGTGATGAACTTCATCACCTCAATTATTGATTATATTTAAAATAAAATATTTTATTTATAAAAAGTACTATCTTTTAGATATTTAGATGATAAAAAAGGCTAAAAGAATTAATGTTTAGATGGCTATATCTTTTAAATTAATTTTGGAGACGAAAGTGAAAGTTAGAATAATTAAATGAGAGATTAAAAACAATATGAAATAATCATGGTTATTTAATTATTTTTATTTTTGATTTTTAAATGTTCAGTTTGTGAAAATATATATAACAATCAATTAAATATATATAATATAAATTTAGGAGACAAGTTGAAGTGAGAAATTAATAATTGGTTACTTAATCAACAAAAGTCAAATTCTGATTTTTCATTTTCTTTTAAAGTACTCCTTTATTTCTCTCTCTCAGGCTAAAAGAATCAATTACTCACGATACAGATTCTTGTGATTTGTACTCTTATCGTTTTTCAATTCTTGATCCAGTTTCGAAGCAATCACTACTCCCTAAATCGCCATTTCATGCCTTAATCATTTTTCATCCCTTTCTCTCTCAAAAAAAAATCATCAAGAGAAGAGAAGAGAATCGCAGTTACCAAACAGATTCGACAATTTCTTTTCTTTCTATTTCCGTGTTTTCTTTTACATATGGAAATGGAAATCGATAGCATTGAATGCACGCCATCATCAGATGTGACAGATGATATCGAGATCCATCATCATCACCATCATCATCTTAGTCATCACCATCAACAGCATCACAACGTCTTGTTCCCTTCGATTTCAAAGCGTAATAACGGTATCGGCGGTGCTGCTTCTTTATCCTCTTCTGCGATTATTCAACAAAGCGCCACTAGTGTCCACGAACTTCTTGAATGCCCAGTTTGTACCAATTCCATGTACCCTCCCATTCACCAGGTTAATAATAATCATTCAATCGTTTCGATTCAATTGTCTAGCGATTTCATTTTTAATTTATAATCATATGATTGTTAGTTATTATAAAGCCGATCTTGCGGGTTTGGATGTTTCCTTTTTGGGGAATATCTGCTCTACTTGATTTGTTCATAGGTCGATGAATTAGGAGTTTTACAGCTTAGACCAGTAATCTTTGTAAACCCTTTGTTGCTGAACTCATTTGCTCATAAAAAAATGTAAAATTTCCCTTTTGAATTGTATTCTGATTCTTCTTTATCAATATGTTGTTCCTGCAGTGTCACAATGGGCACACACTTTGTTCGACCTGTAAAAGTAGGGTGCACAACCGTTGCCCTACATGTAGAGAAGAGCTTAGTGATATAAGGTGTCTTGCTTTAGAGAAAGTGGCTGAATCGCTAGAACTTCCGTGCAAGCATATGTCATTAGGATGCCCGGAGATATTTCCTTACTATAGTAAACTAAAACACGAGGTTGTATGTAACTTCAGGCCATACAGTTGTCCATATGCTGGATCCGAGTGTTCTGTCAATGGGGATATCCCTTGTCTTGTTACTCATCTCCGTGACGACCATAAGGTGGATATGCATTCCGGTTCCACTTTCAATCATCGTTATGTCAAATCTAATCCTCGTGAAGTGGAAAATGCCACCTGGATGCTCACTGTAAGTATATTTATATATACTGAAATGACCAATCAATTTCTTACGAATTCAAAAAAGTTGGAGCTTTTTTCCGACTTGGTGAATTTAAGTTGATCTTGCCTTACGTGCTTAACACCTGGATATAGATCTATGTGTTGCAGAAATTGTTTTGCATTTGGATCTTTTGCATCGAGTGGAATCCTAATGTAATAGTTATTCTAGAAGGAGAAATTTTGGTGCGAAATTCACCAAAACTTTCTTCTAAAGGGAGTTGTTCATTTCTCTGTGGTCATTTTGATTCTACCAAAAGAACATGGAAGGCAAATCCCTTTTGACTAAATGTGTCCATCTTTAAATCTGGCAAAAGAACTTGTCAGTAGAGAGATTATTACAAGCTCCCTAGTACAAATCTGCTACTTTCTCTCTTCCCTTGGCTAATGAATGGTTTTCAAGAGCTAAGAAGTAGCCTCTAATAATTTCTGAGCCAAAAAAACCCCGTTTCTGAAAGCAAGGTTTGTGTTATAGGCCTAAGTTTTGAAAACTTCGAGTTTACATGTATGCAAAAGTTGATTTCTTTGGATACCTTAAATATACAGTTTCCTTGTTCATTGTGGTAGGTATTTTACTGTTATGGTCATCACTTCTGTCTACACTTTGAAGCCTTCCAGCTAGGAATGGCACCAGTTTACATGGCATTCCTCAGATTCATGGGTGACGAGACAGAGGCCCGTAACTTCAATTACAGCTTGGAAGTTGGGGGCTATGGGCGGAAACTAACTTGGGAAGGTACTCCACGAAGCATAAGAGACAGTCACCGAAAAGTGAGGGACAGCCACGACGGTCTGGTCATACAGCGTAATATGGCTTTATTTTTCTCAGGTGGGGATAGGAAAGAACTGAAACTGCGAATAACTGGTCGGATATGGAAAGAACAGCAGAACCCCGAAGGTGGGGTCTGTATTCCTAATCTTTGTAGCTAAGCACCACAACATATGGATCTCTCAGTGTTTTTGTTTGTGTTTCTGTTGTAATATTGTTGTTAGTGTAAGTGTGGAAGATGAATAAGTTTTGGTAATTAACAGAAATCATATTTTTCTTTTAATACCAGAAAACTATTCTCTCCCTCTATAGGTTATCTTGAAGTTGTAGCTATACACTCAAAAGTCTGCTGTAATTGTAAATGCTGAATAATACAGTTGCAATTTTATCTATATGTTATTTTTCTATCCGGCCAACTCTTTTTTGTTCCATAACTTATTCGTCGAGCATTGTCAGAAATTTAGTAGTGGAAGAGCATGATATCTGTTGTTTTCCTCTAATAAAGAATGTCTATGTTCAACTAACAAGATAAGTTTTAGTTATAGGTTAATATTTTATTTATTAGTCTTGTAAAGTTCATGGGAAATATTAACATCCCTTGTTTATTTATTACTATTGTATATTGGATGAATATACAATTCTTCTTTTTCACGAAATATTCTGATTTATTTAAATTTGATGACACTATTTTATCTTGTAAATAAGATGGATATATAACTCTTCTTTTCACTAGATATTCTGATATATTTAAATTTGCAATGTTTTGACACTATTTAATATTTTTAAATGTAGTTTGATCTTTAAAATGTTTAAATAGATTTTTAAGTTAAAAACTGTAAACAGATACTGTTCTTTTAGACTGGATGAATCGGTGAGGATCAAGGTCATTTAGTTTAGAGACTAAGAGCATCTCCAATACTCTATTTTTTTTAGTTAAATATATATTTTAGATTACCTAATATCCCAATAAATACTCTAAATTTTAAATTACCAAATTTTCAAAGAGACACTTTTAACGGACACTTTATATTCAATATAAATTTAATTTATAATTTAAAACTTTTTATATACTTCCATTTCGTTATTGAAAATATACATATTAAATTAAATAAATAGTAAATATTAAACATATAAATTTTATATGATTTATTTTTCAAATATTTAGTTTTGAAGAATAGTTCGAACGAAAAAATACAAACTAAATATAAAAAATATAACAATGAGCGTAATTATAGGTATTTTTTAACTAATCACATCAAAGAATATTTTAAATCTATACGAAAAGAAAGGAAATAAATGAATAAATAAATGGTAATGAATACTCAAATTTTAAGCTTCGAGTTATCATACAATTTTATCAGTGAAACATATGTAAGTTTTTCTTTTTTAGTATTGTTGAATTATTTGTTATGTCTCGTAATTTTTTTAAAGACGAACTATTTAACGATGATTCAGATGATGAATTAGAATTGATTGCACTAGGTATTTTAGATGAAAGTAAAAAAAATCTAAAGGTCGTGGGAGTGTATTTGGTCATTTTTATGTTGATAGACATAGTTTAGAAGGTCATAGAAGATTGTATCAAAATTATTTTTCCGAGGAACATGTTTATTTGCCTGCTAAATTTCGAAGAAGGTTTAGAATGAGGCGTAGTTTGTTTTTGAGGATACACTCTGCAGTGGAAGCATATAATTCTTATTTTGTCCAGACACGTAATGCTGCAAAAAAGTTAGGTTTGTCTTCACTTCAAAAAATTACAGCTTCACTAAGAATGTTAACATATGGAGTTAGTGCAGATTATGTTGACGAATATCTTAGAGTGGGGGAAAGTACAACGACAAGAAGTCTTAAAAAACTTGTGAAAACGATTGTTAATATATACGATGATGAGTATTTGAGGTCACCAAACGAAGATGATATTTCTCAATTACTACAAATTGGTGAAAATCGAGGTTTTCCCGGGATGTTAGGAAGTCTAGACTGTGTGCATTGGAAATGGAAAAATTGTCCAGCTAGTTAGAAATGAATGTATTGAGATCATGTCCATGAACTAATTGTTATTTTGGAAGTCGTGGCTTCATACGATCTTTGGATATGGCATGCATTTTTTGGATTACCCGGGTCTCAAATCGCCATAATACTCTACTTGAATTGGAGACATGGTCAAAAAATCAAGGGCTAATAATCCTTTCTTCCTCACTTCTCTCTTGCATCAATGCTTTCCGTTCCTCCATCTCAACCCGTTTCTTTTCTAATATCATTTTTTTCTTTCTCTAGTGTTATTTTCTCTTGCTCCTGAAGATATGTCTTCTCTAAAAAAATCTGCCTTCACTGTATAATATTGTTTCCTTTCTTCTCTCATTGAACCAACAACCTCCATTATCAAAGTATCTTCTGTTTTCTCTTGTTTTTTCTTCGTCTTCAATAGTTCTTTTGCAACTTTTCTACCTATTGGTCTATTCAATTCTCCTCATGAATCATCAAGACAGTTATCTTCCCCCAAATTCAATGTCCCCACAAGAGAAGGTGAGTTTTTGTTTTTTTTCTTCATACCTTCATCTAACCATTTTGGTTGGAATCTTAATTCAGTCTAACAATAGTCAAGTGCAAATGTTGATCCATACATCTCACTAAACATCAATTTCGCTTGAACAAGCTGAAATACCAAAAACAAATACACTGAATTGGGAAAAAAACTAATTTCAAAAAGTAAAATATACTTTTAATGAAAAATAAATACATACCTTATCTTGTTCACTTATGCCACTTTGACTTCTTCCTTCAATTTGAGCATAACAGACACAAAATTTGTTCACAGTTAGTTGAATATGAGACCATCAATTTTGCAATGAGATCTCACTGCGGTCGATTTGAGAATCTTTATGCTGGTGCAAATACTCATATATTCTTCTCCAATAAGTTTTACTATTTTGCTCATTTGCGTGTACAAAATCCATACTTATATTAAGTCAAGCAGAGACAAGCAACATATATTCACTAACAGAAAAATTAGTTGTTCTTTGTTTTTTCTTTTGAGAATGAATTAGATGATTCGTGGACGCAGGAGTAGCTGGGGATCAATTTTGAGATGAATCCTCAAAGTGATTCTCGTGCTCTGTACATGGAGTATGGATTGGAGATTGGAGTTGTGATATATTTATTGACGGAATAGAAGAAACTATTGACCTAACCTAAAATGTATTTGCTGAAAGAGGAGTATGAAACTCAAACAAATCTGCAGAGTTTCTTTCACAAAGATTGTGAAGGCTTTGAATTTTTTTTTTCTGATTTTCTAGATTAGCTGATTGATCTTCAAATGGATAAGAAAAATTCTCATCCAGTAAATCCAAATAGGATGAACGAGAATCCATTGATATTTTCTCAGGCCGGAAGAAAAAAACAAATATGGAAGAGATGAAAAGTGAGATGAAGTAGTCAAGGTAGTCAAGACGATGGTAGGTTTTGAAGAGTCAGAAACCGCCTCGGTAAACATAAAGAGCGAAATAATAATAATTAAATATAGCTATCTATTTACCCTACATGTTGGAAACTAATTTTTAGTAAATAATCGCTAAATTTACTATTAACCGTTAAATAGAGTATCTGTTGGGGATGCTCTAAGGTTTAAAATCAAAAGCTCATAACCACTTTATCCAATAATTTACTTATAAATGAGACACGAATTTTTAATAGTGTAATCAGAAAATGCCAGAGATAATGATGACTCATAATCTAGTGGCGGATATCGGTCTGACATGTCGACATGCTCCCCGTTATGCCGTTCATCGCCCTATAAAGGTCAACGATCTTCAATTATTTAGAACCACTGGCATGATTCTTCCATAAATAGTCGTTTATAGCTCCTACCATTCAAAGGAAAAAAACACCAAAAAGCATTATGATTGTAGTAATCTAACATATTAGTATCGTCTATAAGGATCATGACATTTTTGTATCGCATTACATAGAGAGAATAAAGGGATCACATGCATTTGAACCTCGCACATCACTATATAAGAAAATATTATGGCACTGACCATCTACATATTATTATTGTATATCAGCCGAAACACAATAACCATCATTCAACTTCGCTCATAAACCAGCTGAATCAATGGAGCTCATCGATGGTTCCTCTAACTGGTCAACTAAGTCTATGGTGTGTAGGTCCAAAAACACAATCGATTTCTCAAGGATATCAACCCGCAAAACCAAAGATTTTTTTCTTTTCTCATTTCTACCCAAAATTGGCATGACCAGCCTTTGCAAATGGGGCATATTTGCGCTGGATAAGCAAACCAAAACTACCCTAGCTCATTTCCAATTGAGTCAAAATTCAACATTGCTTCTTGTCTACTAGATCCAAATATTTTGTTTAGAGACTTATCACTGAAATTTAATCTATCCAAGATGTAAAATATGATGGAAGCAGAGACCTAGAATGCCATATAGTACAGTGCGGCAACAAAATGCTAAGATTGTAGGCTTATGTGTCAAGCGTTGTCCATGACTTTCAAAGGTAATGACTTGAAGTGGTTAAACCAGCTTCATCTATGTAACTTCTGAAGCTTCAACATGTCGTAACCCAAGTTACGAAACCAATTCATCGAATCCAAGGTAAATTAAGTGAGATGGTGACTATAATATTCATTCTAATAAGCAACCAAATGATAGTCTTCTGGAGTACACTCAGGGCATTCCTCGTGAATTCTTTATTTTGAATAAAGAAGTCCAAAACCTGTTCGATGAAAGAAATATGGCGAAGTTTGAAGGAAACTAAGGGCCAAACCGAGACACATTTTGATCAAACCTCAACAACTAGTAAGGAATGAACAACAGTATGTTTCAGCAGTTGTCAAACCTTTTGGAGAATATGGTTTTCATATACAAATTTAAGAAGTACTTGGATTTGGACCCAAATCGACACATCATGCTTATAATAATAATAGGAGGTGATATATCATCATGTAGTACTAGATTTATTAGGAATATGCATATAGGAGACTTAGTAATATAGCACTATGGTCAAGCATGCACATCTATATACAAACTCATACACTAAAATTAGATTTCATGATGGGAACGCATGAGGACAAGATAATAATTGTAGCTGGGATAACAAGGATACAAATTAGAAAGATTATTATAGATACTAGTTTTACCAAATGTTTGCTTTGATGTCACAGGCCCGAAGAAGCTGCATTTATTATAAAAGAACTTTATTATGGAAAAATTAGTGATCATTGTTGTTATAAAACATTGAACAAAATAATCCTTCTATCAAGCTAATATTGTCCCACCATATTAGCAGATGCAAAAGACTTTGTCAAACTTTATGACACATGCTAACGTTTTTCTAATAGTTCTATATCTCATACGTTCCTCTAGAAACCAATAAGAGATGATTTTATTTAACAAGTTGAGCATTGACATAGTACTGACCTTATCAAATACCTTAGGAATGAGTCGGTACCTCTTAGTGGTAGTAGACTATTTTTAAAATTCAGTACAAATAGAACATTTAGCAAAGATCATGGAAAATAAATCTATTAACTTTTGGAAGATCAACATTTACTACAGATATGGAATACCAAAAGTCATCACATCATACAATGGTTTACAATTCTAGAACGAACGCCGTGTGTTTTTCTACCAAACATGAAGAATAATACAAAAAATAGCCTCTTTCTTCCATCCATATGCAAATGGACAAGTGAAAGTTATAAATATAATATTTCAGGAAAACATCAAGAGAACGATAGAAGGTGCAACCGATAAGTTCCTTATTTTCCCCGTGACTTTTATGGTCAAACAAGGTCATTTTACAAAGCACAACGGCCAGTATATTTTTTTCCCATTTTATGTCATTGAGACAGTAGTGCCAATGGAATATACTATGCCTTTGTTCAAAATATCAACATATAATGAAGGAAGAAATACTAAAATTAAAAGATATGAACTAGATTTAACTGAATAAAGAGGATATAAGCTCGCTTAAGAGCAGAACACTAAAAGACCTTCGTGTGAAAAAAATATAACTCTAAATTATGATTATGAACCTTTGAAGTTAGATACAAAGTTTTCAAACGCATGTTACTCTATACAAATGACATGGCTCTTGGCAAGCTCATGCCAAACTAGGAGGGACCATACATAGTAAGAATTATTTCCAATCCTTGAAGATACAGATTGCTAAAATAAAAAGGGCAACCTCTCCAGTATTCTTAAAAAATAGAGTATGTAAAGTTGTATAATTGATAAGCATCATATAACTTTAGCTGCAACTTATATATTTTTTACTTGTTATTTTTTTTATGTACACTCTCTCTTACCCTAGTGGCGTGGAGAGGTTTTAAGAGATATATGTTGTTAATAAAAAAATTATCTATTTTTATATAAGTGTTTAGATGATTTAAATGTTATGTAAAACACTCTAGGGAGTCATTCAACCCATGCAAACAATTTAAGTGTCTAGATGACTCTAAACATAGTTTAAAACGCTCAAAGGAGTCTTTCAACGCATGCAAACAATCTAAGTGTCTGAATGACTCTAAATGTAGTTCTATACAATAAGGAGTGCACATATTACCACAAATAATCTATTTTTTTGGATGATTCTAAATGTACTCATATACACAAAGAAGTATATGAGCTCCCCGCAAAAAAACATCAACACTCTCTACCTTTGGAACTGTTCGCTCCGTTTGGATTAACGAAATCTCGGTAATACATTACTTATCTTCCAATATGAGGATTTATCGAGTCTCTAATTCATTAAGGAATCTCTCAGCTAAATAGGTCTTAAATCGAAGCTACCATATATGGATTACCCTTCCTTCAAGTTGCAGATTACCCGAGATATTAAATCATTAAGACTCTAATGGCTTAAAAAATATTCATTCATAGTTAGAGATTATTCATAATGAACAAAGCTCCAACTCTTCAACTTCAAAATAAATTAAGAAAATCAAATGGACAAATGTATACTTCAAAACTTACGCTTAACATAATTTTCAACAAAAATCCAAAGTTGAAGGTAAAAATTCATTCAAAATAATTACTTTGGGAGATTACCTTTTTCGAGATCCAAAACAATAGCTTCAATATTAGCTACATGAGGACTGTTATTGATATTTTTGGCTCAAGTTTTGGAATAAAAACCCTTATATCTTTTACAACACTTCTAGAAGTAATATTAACAAAAAATTCATTATTAATTTTGACTTTACGGGGCACCATCGCTTTTATTTTTTTGACCATCCTGAATTTTTTTTATCGTCGACTACAAGACTCCAAATAAAATATTTATGCATGCGATCATTTGAGACGTAGTTCCAAAAATAATCCAACTTCGTTGCTATGAACTATTATGGATGTCAAGTAACAAGTTGTCTTTAACAAGTTGAGTCGCATCCCAAATAAGTTTTTTCATAACAGCTTCCATTTTCATTAGTAATTTTTTTATCGTGAAAGTGTTTGGACTCTCTCATTTTTTCCTTTTTAAGATCACATAAAATGTTTGCAACTTCTCTATACTAGCCCCTATAGTTATGACATGAATGTCTCAATAATGGTTTAATTTTTTCTCATCTTTCAGGATAATTCCAAGTCTTTATGTGTCTCAGCCAGAATTCTCTATGTAGAGTCAAGCTCTGCAACAACATCGACTTTAGCCAGAGCCTTAGTACTCAAACTTTCATAATTCTCGACAGAAAAATATTTCAATTATTGGCTGCTCTTAAACGAATCAACCATAGTTTCAAGAGAATGTCATAGATATGGAACTGCATGACCATAACCTTGACACGTCTGATATTAGAAGGCTAAAGTATTTTGAAAAATCTACCAAATCACAGTAAATTAAATAATAAGAATTAAAATATGATAAAAGATATGAAAATAAAAATCAAGACATTAACACTTACATCAATGCACAACTCCATTATTGTTTCCAAACCTAATTAAGGAAGATAAGTTGGAAACCACATTAAACAAGTCGAAACAAACAAATAAACGGAAAAAAAAAATCATGTATTTCATAAACAAATGCCTATTAACCACAACAAAAGCAGAATCTAATAATTGGCCTTTTCAACCTTTTAAACATTAACTATAACCAACGGGGTTACCAAATTTATAGCTTTAGGTGTTGCGAGTCATCATTCATAGGCCCATGAAGAACATAATCAGCACTAACTTCATTGTCCATGGTGACCAATTCCACGGTGACCAATGACAAAGAAACATATTTTATTATGATTTCAATAACAACTTCTAGAGCATGTTTATACCCAACTAGCCAAGTATTCCTAATTTTCTTTCACATAGGAATCTTCAAAAAAAGTCTTTTTATCTTCGTTTCAACTTTTTTGCCTATTTAATTATACTTTTTCTTGCATTTGTACCCTTCAATTAATTGTTCAAAATAGGTAGAAGCTTAAACCCTCATGTTCTCATGGTTATCCAGTGCAACATAAGTTCTTTCCACTTTCTTCGGATATCCTGGGGTCATATAACGATCAACTACAGATAAATGACTAGTCGATTGACTCTTGCACTCCGTGAAGTCTGATGAGGCGAACTATGCTTGGAGTAAATCTCATGCTCTGAATCAGATGACGAGCGCTGGCGATGAGGTGACATCCTGAAATTATAATTATTGTTCAAACCTATGACAAATCTACAACCGAATATTGTCTCAAACAATTGATAAACAAAGAAAATTATATAAAACAGTTGATAAATAGATAAAATTGTCTCAAAGTTGTACTAGAAGTGCAATTGTAGTGTTATAAATATAAAGAAGCATTTCAAGCACTAAACATGTAATTTCGCGCATGATAAGTGTTGTATTGAAACTTGATTTCGCACAAAATAGCAAGGGCAACTATGGCATTTCTGTGCATGAATTGCCCGTCAAAAAACCAAATATGCGCACTCTAAGTGTGCGAATATACGAGGACAACTATGACTACCTTAAAAACCTAACTACTTTATTTATGCACTATTTTCTAAAAATAAACATCCTAAACAATATCTACAACTAACTAAAAATTAAACAAAAAAACAATTATAAATCAAACTAAAATATCAAAAATATATAAATCGAAATTGATAAATAATAATAATATTATAAATGAGGTAATACGTACAACTTTGTGAAATCTAATTTTAAAAAGGCCAAAGCTATTTCCCGCATCATATTTATTATTTCCTCCATGATTTGAAATTTCTAAAACACTTGAAACTTGTTATTACTAGATTACCTTTATTCTGTCTTCAAATTTAACATTACGTGCCATTATTCAAATAGAAAATCCTACAGTGAAAAAACACATCATTAACCCATTTTTAATCCTACGTATTTGATTTTTGCCTCTAAAATTAACCCTAAAACAAAAAACTTTAGTGTATGAATCATAAATTAATCATGATTTATACAATCGGCATGAAGATTCACAAACCAAATCCATGTTTCAAAAATAAAGAACAAACTCAAACAAAATCCAATAAAAGTGTCTTGATTCATCCATCGTCACAGCTTTTAACCAAGCACAACTGTCAGGTATTATGAATCATAAGTCGTTTTTGGTGTACTAAACTATCTGGTGTTTTTTTTAAGAAGCATGTGTTTCCGAGAAGTCTCGGAATCACATGTTTTTCAGTTAAAAAAAACACGTGATTCCGAGATGGCCTCTCGGAAACATATGCTTCTTAAAAGAAACAACTGAACAGAAAAGAAACAGCCAAATCGAACCAAAATCGATTGCTTCTTAGAACAGAATAACCATTAAGCTAATTAGACAATTTCCCTGAAATGTAAACTACACTCTGTTTAACATGACTGTTCGGGAGAGAGCACAGTAAATCAATGAAGACGCTTATTCTTTGTTGTGGAGAGAGAGCACACTAATAAAGGTAATTAATCAATTATGTCTTAATCAAATTTACAATTTAACTTTCCTTTTAGGAATAAGGTTTATGAAAAAGAAAAAAATATTTTTTGGTGAAAGTTTATTAGGCGGGTGTTCTTGAAAATGAAAAAGGTAGAATAAATGGGCAGAAGGATAAATATGTCATTTCTTTTATAGAAGAAATAACAATATGGAGTTTTTTTCAAAGCATGGAGAAAATAAAAAATATGATGGAGGAAATAGCATCACCTTTTTAAAAATATTTAAAATTGATATATTAAAAATAATTGAGGTTTTTTTAAAAATTATGAGATTTAAAAGTTAAAATCTAGAAAAAAAAAACTATATATATAAAGGATAAATCTAACGTACTAGCAACTGAGCCGGTGGGGTTTTACGAGTCATCCCAAAACCTCTTCCTTGCTGGTCTGTTCGTTGAAGGAACTCTCCACTTCCACAAGACACTTGATGTTTCTCTCTCCTTAATCTCCACCAAACCCATTAATGGAGTTTCGTAATCCTCCAATCACAAACAACCTTTCACTCCTCTCTCCTTTTCCTCCCATTTTCTCCATCACGACTCGCAAGAGAACAGACCTTCATAAACTCCACATACCCAGCACCAAACTCAACAAAAACCGCTCTCTCTATCTGCCATTGCCTTGTACAAGAACTTCTCAGGTTTCTGCTCATTTTGGCCAGCCCACAAGGCGTCGAAATTCGCTCAGGGAAAAACTTGTCGATAATCATAAGGTGCGTCAAATTTCTATACCTTTAAACCCAGTCACAGAAACCTCTGATGATAATTCGAATATTGAATCTGAAATTTTTGAAAATATCCACATTGATGAATCGAGTAGTGTTAGTAAATTGAAACAAAGAGATTTGGTTGAGTCTGATTTGTTGAGTGAATTAGAGAATTGGGTTAGGTTGTGTAAAAAGGAGGCTGAGTATTGGGGTATCGGGTCGGGTCCTGTTTTTACCGTCTATGAAGATTTCCAAGGTAATGTAGAGAAAGTGAAAGTAAATGAAGATGAAATTTTGAGAAGAAACCATGATCTTGAGGACTCTACTGAAGTGGATTCTAGGATTTTGTATGCCAAAAAGTTGGCTAAAGAGATGGAATTTGATAGAAATGTAATTCCAAGGAATAGTTCTGTGGCTAAGTTTGTTAGTCCGAAGAAGGAATCGAGTTTTGTCGATGGAATTCGTAATGTTATTCTTAGTCCTAGGTTTATTCCAAATCTTACTGTGATTGGAAGAGCTGCCTTCTGTGGAGTAATTGTGTTTTGGGCCGCGAAGACATTGTTCGCGTTTTGCAATAGAGAGGTGCATTATTCCAAAACGGAGAAGGACATTATGAGACGAAAGATGAAATCTAGACAAGAGAAGAAGATGATTCTAGATAAGGTTAGCGTGGAAGTTGTTGATTCTTCGGTGTCCTTTGAAAAACCCAAGATGGATAAGCAAGAACTTATGGATGTTATAATAAAATCAAACGGTTCGAAGGATGAATCTATTGAGTTTAATGAGAAAATCACGGAGATTAGAGAAATGGCCAAGCGTGCAAGGGAAATTGAAAGTGGTGACGATGAGGAAAATGCGAACGTAATGGAATTAGTCGACGAAGATAAGGAAGAAGGTTTGAGCTTTCTTAACAAATTTTCGAATGATATGAGTGACGAAGTTGAGAATACGAGGAATTTGGTTGAATCTAGTGAAAGCTCTAAATTAACAGAGTCAGTGGTTTCTGAAGAAACTAATAGCGTAAAACCTCAAGATATTAAAACAGAAAACGAGGTTGTTCAAGATACAAACCGGTCTTCAAATACTCTTAATGGCGACAAAAAAGAACTTAATCAAGAGCGTTTAGTAAAAAACGAACAGGAAACTGTTAAAGCCATTAAAGACTTAAGTGAACATAGAGTCGCGGTGGTTGATAACAGGAATGAGTTGCCTGATCTTCCTTTTCCAAGTGAAAGAGGTTTGAGTTTTCTTAATAAACTTTCGAATGATATGAGTGACGAAGTTGAAAATACGAGGAATTTAGTTGAACCTAGTGAAAGCTCCAAGTTAAAGGAGTCGGTGGAAACTAATAGTGTAAAAGCTCAAGATATTAAAACAGAAAACGAGGTTGTTCAAGAAACTAACCGGTCTTCAAATAGTCTTAATGACGAATCTCTTGCCATAACCAATGGCTCTGTTAGAAAAAAACCTAGAGTCATACTGTCAGTGAAAGAAGCCAAGGAATTACTTTCCAGAAATCGTGACAAAAAAGAACTTAATCAAGACCGTTTAGTAAACACTGAACAGGAAACTGTTAACACCAGTAAAGACTTGAGTGAACATAAAGTCGGGGTGGTTGATAACGGAAATGAGTTGCCTGATCTTCCGTTTCCATGTGAAAAAAATGCTCGTGAAAAGTATTCTGTAAAACGTATAAATTCTGTCAAAACAAAGATAGAAACAGAAGATTCAGAGTCTATACCTGTAGAAAATGCAGAAAAAGATGATCCTAAAGACCTTCTTGAAGAAGATGTTTCTAAAAAACAACCTTTAAGGGCTGAGAATTGGGTGGAGAAGAATTTTAACGAATTCGAGCCAATTGTTGAGAAGATGGGAATTGGCTTCAGAGCTAATTACACATCTGCTAGAGAAAAGGTTAGCCAAAATACAAATCTTGATATAAAATTATCAGACCTTCATTCTTATGAAGATGGCAGTGAGCTTGAGTGGATGAAAGATGATAAACTTAGCGAAATTGTCTTTCAAGTGCGTGATAACGAGTTAGCGGGTCGGGATCCGTTTTATTCAATGGATAACGAAGATAAAATCGCTTTCTTTAAAGGTTTGGAAGAAAAAGTTGAAAAAGAAAATGCAAAGCTGTCTTTGGTGCACGAATATCTGCATTCCAATATTGAGAATCTCGACTATGGAACAGGTAATTTATTGTTCAATTTTCTTCATTACTGCACTTTTAGATTGGAATAATCGGATTTTCTATATTTGTTTGCATTAAGATATTGGATATTCTTTATGCACCTGATCAACTTGATTACCATTTCTTGAATTTATTAGTTATTAAAAGTCTTACCGAATACAGTTTCTTCTAAGCAAGGGGTTGTTTGTAGCCATTAGCCTTTTAGACTTATAAGCAAAAGGTTTGTATGGTTCATCCGACTTTTTAGGCTTAAAAATACTACCTTTTTAAGCTCAAAAAGTCCTAAAAACTTTAAACTTTAGTTTCTGGCACTTAATGATTTTATGCTCCTTCGCAGATGGTATTAGCCTGTATGATAAACCAGAAAAGTTTGTACCACGATGGAAAGGGCCTCCGTTAGAGAAGAACACAGAGTTTCTCGATCACTATTTTGAACAACGCAAGATATTATCTTCAGATAAAGCTGCTAGGTCATCATCTCCTGTAATTAAATCTGAACAGAAAGTTCTTCAGAAATCAACAGACTACCCTGTTAACGAAAATGAATCGATATCTTCATCAAGCCATGATCGGAATTACTCAAGAACTATTATATCCAGCAGTGACGGTTCGGTTAAAGCTGGTAAAAAGAACGGGAAGGAGTTCTGGAACCATACAAAGAAATATTCTCGAGGCTTTTTGGACTCGTACAATGCAGAGACTGACCCAGAAATTAAGTCGACTATGAAGGACATAGGAAAGGATTTGGACCGATGGATTACCGAGAAGGAAATAGAAGAAGCAGCTGATCTGATGAATAAATTACCTGAGAGGAATAAGGAATTTATGGAAAAGAAACTCAATAAACTTAAAAGAGAAATGGAGTTGTTTGGACCGCAAGCTGTTGTGACCAAGTACCGCGAATACGATGATGATAAAGAAGAAGATTATCTATGGTGGTTAGATCTTCCTCATGTTCTGGTCAGTGTTTATTTATATGGAACTGCAACTTTTAAACCAATAAAAAAAACTTGCAAGCAAAAGGAGGCATTCTAATTCAAGGTTGATTGCTATTTGTTAGGCTTGGTTCGAGGCCGGCTCAATAATCCATTATATATATGAGCTCGGTTCGAACCGTATTCGAGCCCAAACTGGAGCCCAGACTCGAGCCAAGTCAGTGTCTTTAAAAAATCTATTGAGAACATTTTTTCTTTTATACTAGATAAACAGTTAAGTTTATCAAAAAATTATATTATTCGAGCAAATTTTACCCTTACAATACATGAGCTCAAGCTTGATCTAGATTTTGAGCTGCCGCGTTAAAGTTTGAACTATTTAGTACGTTAATAGTCCGATTGTATTTAGTCTTTGCTGATATTGTTTCATATTTCTGAGCATAACTAAGTTGTTTAATATCCTTTTTTATCAGTAATGTGTATACGACTAGCGCGAGGATGATGGTAGGCTTGCTCTGGCTGCTGAAACTCACAATTGTTGGAAATCAAAATTTTCATTTTTTTTGTTTGCAGTGTATCGAATTGTACACAAATAATGATAGTGAGCAGAGACCAGGATTTTATGCGTTGGAAATGGCCACAGATCTGGAACTCGAACCAAAACCACATCATGTCATTGCTTTTGAAGATGCTGGGGACTGCAAAAATCTTTGCTATATTATTCAGGCGCATTTAGAAATGCTCGGAAATGGAAATGCATTTATCGTTCCACGGCCACCTAAGGTAATTAATAGGATCTTAAGGAATAAGTAAGGTTGGATTTAAGCCGAGCCGAATGTCTGTCTATTCGAGCTTAGCCCGGAGCAGAGAGAAGTAGTCGAATTTCAAAGTTTATGTTTCAAACCCAGCTCGACAATTTTTGAGTCCACAGCTTAATTTGAGCTCGGCTTGAACTCTTAATTTGAATCGAATTTGCTGCCACGTTCAAGCTGTGCCAAGGTGTTTAAAAATATATATTGAGATGCCTAATATATATTCTAAATAAATTATTGAAAATATCATCTTCATGTAAATCGAGTCAAAGTCTAACCGAGTGTGTACACGAGCTGAGCTTAACATAGATTTCGAACCGCTCCCGAATAGTTTGTGATTCATGTTGAGATATCTGACCTTAGCTGAATAAGAAAATCAAGCCTAGCTAGAAGTTCGAGCTTGAGCTCATATATTACTGAATCGAACCTCGTACTATTCGTTCGTAGGCAACCCTTAGGGACATAAAGGGCAGTATATTGTCTTATTTGTGAAAAAAGATGAATAAGTTGCATTTAGAACATATGATATAACCTCGAAAAAGTCTTGGATACGCTATGGCCACTAACAAATATTAAAGATTTAGGTTATAGTATAAATAAAGTGAACCTAGACCATTTAACCTTTGCAATTAAAGGTAGATTTGGCCATAGTCGCGCTACATCACGTGCGACCATTGTCATATCCAGTAAAATTCTCTAAAACCTTTGTAAAACGGTCGATCTGATTCTTTCAACTTATCTTCCTTCCTCCACCGCCTCGATTTTAAAATTTTCAGACTTGCGAATTTCAAGTGGCTTATAATACCGAGAAGAACTATGACTTGTATGTGTAATAGACTCTTTCCAAAGAACTTTCTTCAACGATAGTATGGGAGTCACTGTAAAATTTGCAAAAATAAGGTAACATTGTAAGCTCCAAGCGGCAAGAAATCCACATTGAGAAGAGTATCATAAAACTAAGCCAAAATCTGTTATCTCGTGTTCTCATTGAGAATCCAGCTTGAATTGTATATTCTTTTGTGTAATATATGTTTTACGTAATCGTGTAATATATTTTCATCTAACTTTTGTTTCCTTTAACTATCCTGAATCTCGCAGGAAGCTTTCCGTGAGGCAAAAGCAAACGGTTTTGGTGTCACTGTCATCAGGAAAGGTGAACTGCAGCTCAATGTGGATCAACCATTAGAGGAGGTAGAGGAACAACTATGCGAAATTGGAAGCAAAATGTACCATGATCGAATCACTAAGGAACAATCCGTAGATATTAGTTCCTTAATGAAGGGTGTCTTTGGATTCGGCAGCAGTGGAGGCAAACCCACCTCTAAAAAGTAATTTTCATATTTTGCTTAAGTTCAATATGATTTGCTTATTTATTTTTCAATGAGCTGAAGCATCTATTTTGTTTGTTTTTTGTTTCAGAAATAAACCCAAGCGAAGGCTGAAACGCGCTAGAAAGAAACAATGATATATATCTCTACCTGCTAATCCATCTTCTAAAATAAGAGGACATTTGCCTGAGTCCGATCTATTTATTACCTAATAATCTTTTGGAAGATCTGAAAATGCGAGGGGATTGCTCTACCAGGCAAGGGCATAGATATCGTCATAGATATCGCAGCACACAGCTTTAGTTTCGTCTTATTAGTAGGTTGATAAGATATATATATTTTTGGCATCCAATTGTTATGTTTGTGTTCCTATAGCTCTTGTTGAGATATCATTGGCAAAATAAAGCGTTGTTTTTATCTTATCCTAACAAAAACTTGGTGATTTACACAAATTCCATAGTTTATGTTATCAAAATCGTGGATCTAGTTTGATCGGACCTTTGGCATTTCAAACCTGATAATGGGAATCATTAAAATACTTACTTAGATTTAATGGACAATACTGACCTGTGTGTTTTAAACAACAGAGGAAAAAAAATGGGCTAAGCTATATTTCAATCAGTTTTAAGATCTCAATTTTTTTTGGACGATCCCGGTTTTAACCATTTTGTATTTTATATATCCATTTCAAAAGTGTTAAATTTTTAAAATTTGATTTAAACACACGGTTAATGTACTTTATTTTATATTATATATATATATATATATGTTTAGATGTTGAGATAGATGTTTGGGATTAAAAATTATATATATATAGTTGTTTGTTTGATTGTTCCTTAATTTAGTTTGTTTTTTTAAGGAACCCGATGCAATAGTCTGCAAACCAATGCTAGAAGGTAAACATCTGGTTCACCCTCAGTAAGTCTGACGTAATAACCTGTAAACCAACGCTAGAAGGTAAACCATACAAACTTACAAGATGAAACAGACTCAGCCAACTCGACAATCCAGTTGAGTCTTAGTTATATTGTTAAGGATAGGTTATTCGTTTTTTATATTTTTTCGTAAAAAATATTCCTGAAATAACTGGATTGGATTTGAGTTTGATGGAGAAACCGTGATTGTCGAACAGTTTCGCACGATGAACTGCCAGATTCACACGCTCACACCGTACAAAACATGCAGATTTTTGCATCTGTGGTTCTTGTCAGATTCGTGCGAGAATACGACTGTTTCTGGCACGAATCGTGCAAGGATGAGTTCATTCATTACAAGATAATATGTTTAATTGAATTTCTAGGCTTAGGTTCAATTATGTACATTTTAGGAATAGAGAGATATATTGGGTAATTCATCTTTTTTCTACAACAAAAAATTAGTGGTCGAGATAATAAAGAAGGTTCAGGTATAACCTAGCCAAAAACATTATAGAGATGTCTGGAAAAAGAAGTTTGGAGTACCTTTAAAAGGACAGCCAAAGTCTCTCCAATAAAAGAAAAGTAAAAGCACTTTAAAGTAAGACAAGCCAGTTTACAACTTGGATGATGTCATATATAAAATGAGAAAACAAACTATTCGACACCAACATGTTTATAGACAATTGAAAAGCAGTTGTGTAACATCGTAAAAGAATATATGAAATTTCATATACAGTCTAACATTTTCTTGTACTGACGATTTCATCAAGACGGTTATCCATGACGTTAGATAAACTCTCGAGGAATGCAGCTTCACTCGTCCCAGGGAGCCAACAACCTTGTGCTGCTTCAATCATTTCCTCAAGAGTTGATTCCTTTGTTAATGTTTCTCTGCACATTATGTTTCCAATATCAAATGGAGTAAGACCTCTTTCAACTCCCTTCTTTAATAGCATGGTGGAGATACGAAGTGTACGAGCAGATTCAAATGGCAGCTCCCATCCATAGTGTTTGAGGAGAGCAATGTCTTCTTCAGCATCGAGTGAGTTTATGTACTCCACAATTTCAGATGAGTAGGGTTTTCGAGATTGTGGCCAATACAACCATTCAAATGTACAATCTTCAAACTGCATAACATTTAAAGAATTCAATTAATTTGAAAGAGAATATGAACTTGAGTTTGAGCTAATGGCAACCTAAATTCCATTTTTTATAACATCCTGGAGGCTAAGGCCTACAATTTACAGATATACAATGCCAAGAAAAGGCAGAAGTTTTATCTAACGCAACCAAATGGATTCCTCTAGACATTATGATGTAGAGCATTAAAGCAAAACAAGATTAGAAAACAGATTGAAAGAGGTTCGGCTTTGTATCTATGTCCTCTAAAACAGAGCCAAAAGCTTTTACTATCCGAAAGGAAGTGACTGCATGAAAGTCATAAAAGTCTCCCTATAATAAAAATTTATGTTTTGTGTTGGATGAAGGGTATAGTTTGCAGTACTCTTAATTCAACAAATAGGAAACTCTTCTATCTAGAGAGTGAAGCAAAGTATTATATTTTGAGTTAATATCAAATTTAGTGAAAGATAGTTTCTTTATATCTAAAAGACAAAACAACACCATTAATAAGTAATTCCAAACAATAAAATTAGTAAAAATCAAGTAAAAGAATAACAAAATTTTAATAATTAAACCTCAAAGAAGTGAAGCAATACGTACACTTTCAGGCAAGCAGTAACCGTGGTCAATAGGAACAAGCAGGGTCCGGCCATCTTTGTCTTTGCTCATTAAAATATTACCAGCATGCCTGTCAGTATTTGCCAATCTCATGTCCAGCACTGAAATTTTATGCACTTCCTCCACTGGGAATCCCCCGGGACCCAAATCCTCACAGCTACCGCTATTCTCGACAAACTTCTGCAATGACCCAATCTTGACCTTTACCTCTTTAGGATGGTTAAATCCAGGATGCAAACACTCGACCAGAACTGTAGGTGGTACCCCGGCAAAGCCTTTCTCATCACCAAACAGTCCACTTTTGGGATGATCCAAAATGTACGCAGCAACTTCTCTTAGTGCTCCTTCACCGACCCTTGTTCCCTTCTTTAACCCTTCACCATCGGAAATTGGCAAACCATGAGGATTATTTACAGCTAATGGTTCTTCGTCAATTGGCTTAAAAACAGAAACAAATCTCTCACCTAATGAATCCTGCATTAAATAAACTCCTCCAGTACCCTCTCGAGATTTGACTGGATTGTTCTCACTATCTAGTCCATCAAAAGTAGACGTTACCATATCTGAAACCACAGATGGTAACTTAAGTTTGGGGTTAATAATGACAGGCTCTAAAGAGAAACTCCGCTTAAGAGGCTTTCTGGGTAGAATCTCTTGATTAACGTCATATACTTTTCTGTTAGTTTCCTCACTAGCATCATACACTCGACTATTAGTTTCTTCGCTAGCACCAGATTCAATCCATTTGTTCTCTCTGACATCATTTGCAGACACTATAGACAGCTCGAAATTTTTCTCCACGGGCTTTTCTCGAATTTTTGCAGTTTTTTTAACAATCAGATACAATACAGCGTCATTATCCTTGCATATGTCATCAATAAGCTTCTGATCCTCTACTCGTTCACCATCGTAAAGAACTTCTTGTTCATCAAGATCAACAAACTCTTTCCCTCTTTTTGCAATCTGTCTTTTCACATACTCAACATCTTTCCCTCTTTCGATACGGAAAGTGAACTCTTTACCACTCACGGTCTTAACGTTAATGAGTTGAAGATCAGAAAGTTTAAGAAACAAATGCAGGACATTGCCATTGGTCACACCGTATTCCCTAATAAGAGAGTTGCTTCTAGCAAGTTCACGGCCACCACAAACTAACTTCTGATTCTTCAACATAAATCCTTTGTGAGACTGAATCCTAAGTTTCAAAGACTCAATTGAATCGGAAGCCAACACAACTAAAGGAATCATAGATCCCGGCGCAGCAAGATATATCAAAATCGATTCGTCAGGGTAAGGATACGACCAAGAATTAAGACACCTAGGGGAACCAAGAGCTTCATGGAGAAGAGGAGCATTCGAAGCAACACAAGCAGACGACATTTTTTGGGTCTAGAATTCAACACTTCAAACAAAAATGCTGATTTGAAGATCTTAAGCAGAAATCATAAGAAAACGTCGCTCTGCAAGTATAAATCCATCTTCCTGGAAGTACAAAATGATAGCTAAATCAATCGCACTAGCAAATCAATCATCTGAGAATTCATCTCTTGCAATCACAATTTATTAAACTTGTTGAAGGAATCAAAACAAACACTAGTAAGTTAATCGCACCGATCAAAAGCATAACAAATCATTATCCGAGAATCCATAGCATAGATCGAAGCCATAAACTGAAGGTGAAACTGATTCAGGAATCAAAGCAAGCTTACATAAACTGAAGGTCAAAAGCATAGCAAATCAAACAATTTTATGGCTACAGATCACAATTTATTGAGCTTGATTAAGTAATCAAAACAAACATGGAAATTATCGAATTGCTAGCTACATTAATGGCACTGATCAAAAGAATAGCAAGTCTAACATCTGAGACCTTATCGGTACGACTTTGAACGGTAAGAGATGGAGAAACTTACACGAAAATGGAAGAAACAGAGAGAGCAGAAAAGTTGGGAGCTGTAATTCGTTGATCGGAGCAAATGAAAGATTAAGGCTTTTGGGGTTTTAGGTAAGAAATGGTGTCCTGATGAAAGAAAGGAAGGTGAGAGGGAAAGTTCGAGGAGAGAAAGGGATGAAGAGAGACGCGTATGAGGCACTATATAATATGTAATAGTTGTCGTGTCTGACTTGACCAGTACGAATTCTTAACAAAAAATTGGTAAATATTTAATAAAAGAGATAATGACCACCCAACTATTTAATTACTCCACAAGTTATGTAGTTCTTTTAATACGTTTTACAACTATTTTTCTTTTAACATCCCATCCGACTAGCATTTTTCTTTTAAATTTATTTATAATTTTTTATAAAATTTTAATTTTTAATAATTTGTAGGATAATTGTTAGAATATTCACGCAATAACATGTTTTTAGTGCGCTAGCATGTAACATATTCACGCTGCATAGTATTAAAGATGTTTGTCATGTTTGGATATTGTTAGAATATTCAGTGTATTAAGTTTCCTTGTATATGCCTCTAAGTTCGTATATTGAGAGATTTATTTGGGTTTATCAATATAAAAAACAGTTCAATACAAAAAAGAACATTTTCTAATAAACACAAAACCCTAGCCGCCTCCTGCGGCTACTTCTCTCTTTGATTCTGGGAATTCTGAACATCCTCAACAAAGATGGCTGGCAATGAAGTCGTGGTCAGTCAAACCCCTAATGAATTAACAATGCAGATTGCTGTCATTCTGAGAAATGGTCTCGGAACACAATAACAAACAACTAACCCCGAGAATTTATCCCTAGGGATTAAACTTGGTGGTGACAACTATGCCCTATGGGAAAACCTGATGAAGAAAGCAATTGGGGGAAGGGGGAGAGGTTCTCACATTACAGGGGAGCCGACACCTCCATCCAAAACTGACAACACATATACAAGGTGGGAACAAGATGATCAATGTGTTTTCACATGGATTATCCAGAATCTTGAATCCAGCTTGGTGAATAATGTCTCGCAATATCCCACTGCAAAAGCCCTCTGGGATGGGTTAGCCACCACATACGATTCTGGTACAGATTCGTTACATGTGTTTGACCTTCATAAGAGGGCTAATTCATTAAGGAAAGGGTCCGATACACTAGAAGACTTGTGGAACAAACTGCAGAACATCTAGATGTCTATAGATAGGAGAGATCTGAACCCTATGAAAGACCCAAAAGACATTCAGATCTACAATAAGAAGACTCAAGAACAAAGACTCTATCAATTGCTAATGGCGATTAATGACAAGCTGGAACTGGTCAAGAGAGATATCCTGAAAAAGGATCCTCTTCCTTCCGTGGAAACAACATATGCTACAATACGAATGAAAGTGGTCAGGCTTTATATACTAAAATCAAGTTCTTCTGATAGTGACTCGATTGAAATTGGAATGGGTTTGACTGCTAAAGATTTTGCATAGAGGTTTAAATTCTGATCCAAAGAGAAAGAAGATAAATCCAAGTTGTATTGCACTCATTGTGAGATGAAAAAACACACTAAAGAGACATGTTTCAAGCTGGTTGGCTATCCAAAATGGTGGGAGGACGGTCATAAGGAGAAAAATAACCAGCGTTTCAGATCTAATGTCAAACGGGCTTCGTCTACAAGTGGCGGTGAAGATCCGACTAAAAATGAGCAAGGAAGTGGCACTGGCTTTGGAGGAATGGCGGCGAACTCCTATGAAAAACTTGGAGGTAAAGGGTTTGAGAAATCAATGAATTGGATCTTTGATTGCGGGGCTACGGACACCATGTCTTATGATCCTAAAGACTTTGGTGACATGTCATCTCCAAAGAAGTCCCATATTGAGACTGCTAGTGGAGAAATTTGTGAAGTCAAAAGGGGAGGTTCAATTATTTTTTCGGAAAAAATGAAAATTAAAAGCTGCCTCTACATTCCTTCACTATCCTTAAAGTTATTATCTGTTAGTCAAGTGACAAAACAACTCAACTGTGTGGTTCTTATGTATCCATTTTTTTGCATTTTACAGGACATTCGTACGAAGGAGATCATTGGGCGTGGTACTGAACAAGGAGGTCTCTATTATGTTGATGAGGTAGTTCATAAGGGACATGCCATGCTTGCTCACGAAACAACCGAAAGGAAACTTTGGTTATGGCACCGACGACTTGGTCATCCTTCTTTTAGCTATCTTAAAAGTTTGTTTCCTAGTCTTTTTTTGAATAATTCCATTCATGAGAAATGTGAAACCTGCATTCTTGCAAAAAATCGTAGGGTCTCATTTAATCAAAGTAATACTAGAGTTGATTATGCTTTTTCGCTAATCCATTCACATGTTTGGGGTCAATCACCAAATTCCACTAACAATCAAATCAGATACTTTGTTTTATTTGTGGATGATTTCTCAAGAATAACTTGGATATACTTCATGAAACATAATTAAAAAAAATACAGATTCTCCGTTCTGATAATGGAACAGAGTTTGTCAACCAAACAATGCGTAATTGTTTCAAAACAAATGGTCTTATCCATCAAACCACTTGTCCAAACACACCTTAACAAAACGGTACTTCAGAACAAAAAAATCGTACTTTACTTGAAAAAACTCGTGCTATTATGATTGAATCTAGAGTTCCTCATTCTCTTTGGCCAGAAGCTCTTGCTACAGCCACGTATCTTGCAAATCGTCTACCAACCCGATGTCTAGGAAATAAAACTCCATTACAAGTGCTTGCCACCCAAGTTACAATTCCATCTGTTATGACCTTACCACCTCGTGTCTTTGGTTGTTCGGTGTTTGTTCATATCCCTAAAACTAGTCGAAACAAACTTAATCTGTGTGCTGAAAAGTGTGTATTCGTTGGGTACAATGTCCATCAAATGGGTTATCGGTGTTACAATCCGGTTACTCGTCGAATCCATGTCACCATAGACTGTGACTTCTTAGAATCTGATTATTTTTTTTGACCACCAATTTCGTGCTCAGGGGGAGAAAGTAAGTGAATCACTCGACTGGTTGCTATATGAAATGTACTTTGAGGATGTGCCGATAGAGTCGGTAGATGGCGCTACCGAACACGCCACTTCCAACATAAAGGAGACTGACGAGGCAGTTCTTACCATCAATGATTCTCCCGAAGACAATGTCCAACAAGAAATAAATGCCATGGATACTACCAGCGAATCAGCCGAAGAAAATGTCCATCAAGAGGTAAACAATTTACAATGTCATAGTTTACAAAATGCTACTGACCATGACATTTCAGGAACTTCATTTGTTGAAACTCAAACTCTGGTTCTTCCTTCAAGAAAAAATAGAGGGGTTCCTCCTGACCGGTATTCACCGAAACATGTTCCTCGTGCTTCTACTTATCCGGTAAAAACGGACAAGAAAGGAATGACGAAGATTGCAAAGGCGTTTTCAACTACTATTCTCTCTGAACAAATCCCTAAAACGGCTCAAGAAGCTAAGAAGATGACTGAATGGCATGAGGCAATGAATACCGAAATGGAAGCTCTAAAAAGGAATGGTACATGGGAGAATTGTGTGTTACCACAAGGGAAGAAAGCAGTCAGGTGTAGATGGGTGTCTAATATAAAATATAAATCCGATGGCACCATTGAACGACACAAGGCAAGATTGGTTGCCAAAGGATATACACAAACATATGGTATAGACTACTCTGAAACGTTCTCTCTGGTTGCAAAGATTGATACTATCAGAGTTTTACTTTCAATAACCGCGAATAAAGATTGGCCTCTTCATCAATTTGATGTAAAGAATGCTTTCTTACATGGAGACTTGAAAGAAGAGGTATATATGGAACCCCCACCAGGGTTCTCTGATGGTTTTCAAGAAAATGAGGTATGTAAACTTAAAAAGGCATTATATGGGCTCAAACAGTCTCCTCGTGCTTGGTTTGGGAGATTTACAATGACAATGAAGCAGTATAACTACAAACAGAGTAATGGGGATCATACCTTGTTTTACAAAAAGAGAGGAGAATTAGTCACTTGTCTTATAATATATGTCGACAATATGATTATAACGGGGAATGACGAAGAAGAAATTAGCTCTCTTAGGAAATACCTCTTCAAGGAGTTCAAAATGAAAGACCTTGGGGGATTGAAGTATTTCTTGGGAATCGAGGTTCTTAGGTCAAGAGGAGGGATTTATATCTCGCAACGAAAATATATATTGGATTTATTAGCTGAAGTTGGCATGGTGGATTGCAAACCAAATGACACTCTTATGGTTGTGAATCACAAACTAAATATAATTGAAGGGGCCAGACCAACGAGTAAAGAAATGTACCAAAGGTTGGTGGGAAAATTGATTTACTTGGCTCACACTCGACCCGACATTGCATACGCAGTGGGAGTAGTTAGCCAGTTTATACATCATCCTCAGGAACACCATATGAAGGCAGTAATGAGGATTATTCGACATCTCAAAGGCACACCAGGAAGAGGCATAATTTTTAAGAAAAATGGACACCTTGATGTTGAAGTATTCACAGATGCTGATTGGGGAGGGAATCCTAACGACAAGCAATCAACTGCTGGCTACTTTACTCTTCTTGGAGGTAACTTGGTGACTTGGAGGAGTAAGAAACAGAAAGTAGTATCACTGTCAAGTGCTGAATCAGAATTTAGAGGAATCGTTAAGGGGATTACCGAGATACTTTGGTCAAAGAAGATAATGAAAGAAATCGGATCCCCTTTGAAGTGTCCAACTCAGTTAATGTGTGATAATAAATCTGCGATTAAGATTTCAGAGAACCCGGTACAGCACGATTGAACAAAGCACGTTGAAATAGATAGACACTTTATAAAAGAAAAGATTGAAGATGGGACAGTCGAACTTCCGTTTGTTAGATCTGAAGACCAACTGGCAGACATCCTGACAAAAGCGGTTGCTGCAAGAATATTCGAATCAGTTTTATCCAAGTTGGGTATTGGTGATCCCACTACACAACATGAGGGGGAGTGTTAGAATATTCACGCAATAACATGTTTTTAGTGCGCTAGCATGTAACACATTCACGCTGCATAGTATTAAAATGTTTGTCATGTCTGGATATTGTTAGAATATTCAGTGTATTAAGTTTCCTTGTATAGGCCTCTAAGTTCTCTATATATTGAGAGTCTTACTTGGGTTTATCAATATAAAAAACAGTTCAATACAAAAAGGAACATTTTCTAATAAACACAAAACCCTAGCCGCCACATGCGGCTACTTCTCTCTTTGTTGTTTAACAATAACTTAAAAATGATGATCCATCTCATTTATATTTATATCTAAATAAGTTTATGGTTATAGATAAATCTGTCCCAAATGATAGCCATTTTCAAATTTTTGCCAAATTTAAAAGTGTACCAAAAATACATTTTTATCTCCATCAGGTTAAGATCTTTTTAACTGGTAGGAAAGCTTGGTCCAGCGGGTGAGAAGGCTTTATCCGAAGATTGAGAATGGCTCACCCGGTGGGTGAATAAACGGATTGTAAGGACAAAATTAGAAAATTTAAAAATCCAATATTTTTGGGGTTGGTTAACATTATTTGGGACCAGATTTAGCCATAATAAAAAAATTATATGTAAGATATAAAATAAACGATTATTTATATGTGTATAATTTTTAAATTGTTTTGATTTTATTATAAATTAGTTATTTTGTGAGCCAATTTTTAAAAAGTATAACAAATGATAATTATGATAAAAAGAGTATCTCAAATGTTAGGAATATATGTTAAATGTTTTTTTATAAAAAAAATTATTTATGAGAATGAGCTAATGGTTTTAGAGTACAATTTGGAATCTATAGAGACACTGACACTAAAAAAGTATTTTTAAAAAGCTACAAATGAATGAGATTACAAATCAAGGCGAAAAGAGTTTGAGAGTCCAAGCCTCAAACACAGAGGACAAATCTTACTGAAAGGAACAAAAGATATTATTTTCAATGTTGCAAAGGCTTGAGTGAAGATAATAAACAACATTATTGATTTGAGTCCTTGTAATAAGTATAAATTGGAGATAGAACATGTAGGTGAAATAAAATGGAAACAAAACACTAGTTAGAGAAACCCTGCCAAATAGGTTAGTAGCGAATCTGAGGTAACCTAGACTAATATTTTATAACAAAACAATAACACTAAGGCTAGAAGAAGAACTGGTCGGGGTTGAAAGACACTTAGACTAAGAACTGAGAGTCCATTTGGCCACCTAGTCCGCAGCTTGGTTATGATAAGAAAACATGCTTAATTGTCATTTAGAGAGAGATAAGATCCTTACATAAAGAAAGAAGTTCCTGAAGGAAACAAAGAGATTTACCATGGGAAAGGGAATTAATTAAAATCAACGAGTTTGTTTTAATATCTAAGTTTGTTATTATATTTGATTTACAAAAAATAATACCACCAAGAAGGGATCTCGGCTCAACAACCAGGGGTTACATTTGCCTAAAAGTTTACCAATAACATATAATAAGTCACTTTTTTCATTACGAATAATAAATCCACTACTGGATTCATCGTTACTTAAACATGCACTATAACAATTAATTTTAAATCTGTTGGGATAAGGGGATGTCATTTAACATATATTGGAGGTTTTAAAGATTAAAGATGATTAAAGCAGCCAATTTGATTTGGCAGTGCTCATATCACCAGAGTGATGCTTGTTTTTAAAAAGAACAACATAATCCATATTGGAAATTATTAAATATATTTTTTGAATTATAATGGAAGAGTTAATGGTAATATTTTTGTGCTTAAACTTGTTTCTACCATCCCAAATGGCCCAACAAATTACAGTTGGTAAAATAACTCTAATATGATTATGTTTATTAGTATATGTGAAGCAAATATGAATAATATACTTAATGGTTATATGATAATTAATAAGAATACCAAAAAGTCTAGCAAAATATTACCAAACTTCCTGAGTAATTATACGAGAAACGAAGACATGGTTAATAGATTCACAATTCTCACAATGCTGACATTTTGATACTAAACTAATATGCTTTTTTAATAATAGAATCCATAAAAATATATTCATTAAGGATCCTCCTAAGAGTGAAAGAACACTTCTTTGGAGTGATCACATTCCACGTCTATTTTAAAATTATAGATTTATTATTGGTTTGTCTAATGGTTTCTCAAGTTTCTTTGAGAAGGAATCTGTCATCTGAAGATATATTCCAAAGAATGATATTTTCAATTGTGACATTCAAATTTAATTTAGAAATTCTAGTAATGTCAGAGTTTAGAATATGATTTTAAAGCTTTAGTATTTGGTCGTATTTAAATATATACACCCGTAAACTATATACCCTTGGTATATGAAATATTTTTGAAAAAACATATAAAACTAAAAAAATGTACAATTTTTTTCATATCACAATTCTTTGAGAATACATTTCTAGATAAGAAAAAACATAATTTCTCCTTAGGCGATGCATTTTAAGTTATAATTAACAAACTCGTATTCGCTAAAGTTATACTTTCAAAAGTGTTTCAAGTTGAAGAAATAATAACTTATTTTAGAAAAAAATAATGAGAAGAGAATTCTATATAAACTAGGGGAGTATATATTCAAACATACCCAACAACATCTCAAATTTGAGTAGTATTCTCGTGTGAAAGATAAGACAAAAATAAATTCCAAGATTGAAACTTTTATTAATGTCAATACAATTGAACATAACAAAGGAAACAAGGATTTTATGGGAAAGCTCTTGGTGCCAACTTTTTTTATGGTTACATATAATTTAGGTATAATATAAGAGGTCGCATACTTTGTAACAAAATCTAAATTTTAAACTCTGCCAAAGAAGACATTGCAACGATGATAACGACGACCAATATCGTTGATAATAAAACGCTTGGGTGGTGGTATGAAACTTGTGCTTCGATGCATGTTGTTCAAGATAAATCTATATTCAAAACATTTGTAGAAGAATATGGTGCACGGTAAGTAAAAATGTACAACACCAGCAAGTCAAAGGTTGAAGATCATATATATATATTGAAATAATGTTTACAAGTAGTAGTAAAAACAAAACTTTAAATATGGTGCGACAAAATAAGGAATCAGACAAACTAATTTTAAAAAACAATCCGACATCTTTGTTAGGTAACGATAGTCGTGTAATAAAATAGTTACATTATGTAGCAATGAAGATTCCATGAATAATAATTATTCTATTTACTCGTGCCTACAAAGTGCTTGATATCGTGGTATAATAAATTCCTTCATATATGATATAAGACATTACAAAACTATTTAAGCTAAAAATTAAAAATTATAAAATATGTTAATATATGTGAAAGTTTAATTTTTAGGAAATAAATTTTATTAAAAGTATAAATATATAAACAAAATTTAATATACTTATTTAGACTCGTTTATTCAAGACAACCTTTATAACTCGTTACGAACATTACGAATTTTTGATAATGCGGTTATGAATAACAAATGCTCCAACCGTTTTTATGAAGTTGACAAACCAAATTTTATGTTCTTATATACACTCATTTATCATCTCTTTTATTTAGGATATTTTGATATACTCTATAGCATTATAAGTACTAAAAAATCATGAGTCATACGCAAAAATAATATTGGTTAAAAAATGTTATAAACACAAGGCCATGATGTTTTATAAATATAAGGTATATGTTAATTCTATATATGTTAAAGTTGTTTTAAAATATAAAAATCTAAGTAAGCTAAGGAAGATTTGAAGTTATCTTGGATTAGACGATGCTGTTGAATATTGATCATATTATTTACAAGGATCGCTACACCTTTTATTCGATTGATGGAAAAAGTTTATATAAAATAATATGTGTGAACAAAATTTTATCTACTAAAAGAAAGGTTGACCACCACATTTATTCTTACCATTAATAAGAATAATGAGAAAATCATAATCTATAATGATGCATAATACAAAAGATTATGCTGTGTTTTGATGTAAGTTGATAATGTAATCGCTTACACATCTTGTAAACCCAAAATTCATGAGAATAACTATATAACTCACGATATAGGAATATCGGTGATAGTTATTCATCTAAAAATATGAAGACTTTACGTAGGATAAATTTGATTTATTTTTGGACCATACAAGTTTAAAGTATTTAAAATAAAGAGTTGAACGTACAACATAGAAGATGCATAATTTTTTTTAAGGATTTTGATGTTACCCTAAACTATCATTAATAAAAAGTAAATAAAGTCGTTAAAGGTTTAACTCGCATGGAGATTGCATTTTTGATGATTCAAGAATGGAATACACTTGAGACATTTATAAAATTTCTCAAATAATAAATCCTCTAGGAAATCTTCACTTATGTAGCCTCACCATTAAATTAAACTTGATTTCTAAAATCATAAAAATACAAGTAAATATCGATAAACTATAAGAACGGATAAATAAACGGACATTTAAAAAACCATTAGAGTGGAAAAAATTAATCAATAAATGATAACGATTTTGAAAAATATTATGTGTTTTATATACAAAAAGACTTAAGAATAAATATATTAGATGCAGCAGATCAATCCAGATTAATCGTCTATCCCAGAAGTAGTAAAATGCATACATATGTTAAGAGACAACTCTTGTAGGAATTGATACATAAATATCAAAATTTGTTGCAGGATATTTTACTTGCCAATAGATTAAATTTGAATAACGGAAACCTTTAGGGTTCATAAAATTCTTACCCATCGCGGAATAGAAAGGAGAACACACAATCATAGATGTTATTATAGAATTTTAAAAAACACTTGAAACCTATAACACTATATGGGTTATTGTAGATTGACTAACTAAGTCAATATATTTTTCTCTTTAAAATTTATTATACCTCGTATATTGATTAACTCTAAATATATACATAAAATAGTACACTTACGCGGAGTCCCATTAAATATTGTATCAGAACGTGATGCACGATTCACTTCCAAATTTTAGGAATGCTTTCAAAAATATCTTAAAACATCACTTAGCATGAGTATTGTATTTCAACATTATACTGACAAACAAACGAAACGTGTACATAAAGTTTTGGAAGATATGTTATGAGCGTATGTCCTATATTTAGATTATTAAAAATATAGAGGCCGCATATTCTGCTTATGTATATAATGCATAAATATCTTAAGCCTGCTGGGAAAAAAAATATATTACAAGATGTTTTACTTGCCAACAAATTAAAGTTGAACAACAAAAACCTTCAAGACTCTTACAATCCTTACCCATTTATGATGGAATTATGAAAAAAAAACCTAAAAAACATAACACTATTTAGGATATCGTGGATCGACTAACCAAGTGAGCACACTTTATTCCTTACAAATTGTTATATCCAATATATAGATTAAGTCGAACAAATTTAAGCAAGACAATATGATTACAAGGCATCTTATTAGCTATTGCGATGCATTACTCACTTCTAATTTTTAGGAAAGTTTTCATAAATATCTTTGAACATCACTTAGCATAAATATTACATTTCAACCTTAGACTGATGGACAAAAGAAACGTGTAAATAGAGCTTTGAAATACTCGAGCCTTATATTTTAAGAGTGTTGGGAATATGAAGGCCACATATTCCGCTTTCTTATATAAGCATGTACCAATCCGATCTCCGCACTATTATGATATTGTTTATTTTAGGTCTAAAGGTCTACACAAATTTGATTTTGGTCCATTTTCAAAAGATTGCACACTAATAGAGATATATGTCCATACTTATATACCAATTATATTTCTCATGTTTAACCGATATGGGGCATCGATCGTCTCTAACAATAATTTTCTTGAACAAAGTACCACTTTAACCTCCTCTAAATTGATTGTGATCATCTCGTTGTAATTAGGTTGTCCAACACCTAATCCATGATTTTTTACCATGAATTTATTCGTGTTGAGCATTAATAGTCTATCATGTTTGACACCTTAAAATGTTATCCCCATCATACATCTTTTGGGCTTGGTTTTTTTATACAAATTGTTGGAAATACAAGACCGCACATTCCACTTTCGTGTATAATATGGACCAACCCATATCTTCACACTAGTATGATATTCTTCATTTTAGACCAAAATTCCTGTAAGATTTTATTTTTATCTACCCCAAAAAGTTTGTATAGATAAAAAACTATTGCGCCAATATTGGTCATCTCTAACATATAATACATAAGAAACTTACTTACCGACCATATAGTTTGCATGGATAAAAACTAGCACACCAATATTGGTATATCACTTTTTAAAGCTCTTTATCACATATGTATAGATCACCGATGTGTTGAGCAAAAATTAGAGAAAGAAAATTACTTAACCCCTATTTAAATTCATAAACTAACAAACAAAATATTAATAATTAGAGAACGTCTCAGCACAACTAAGATCTTTAGAAAAATTATACAAAAAAATAATTAAAAATTTAATATTGGTCAAGAAATATATTTAAAAATATTACCTACACCTGAAGTTATTCATTTCGGGAAGAGAAAAACTAAAATTATCGCCAATAGAGAATTTGATATTATGGAATTAGTTGAAAATATTACATATGGAGTGATCTTACCTCTTATTTTCCTTATATACACAATGTATTCCACATCCCCCAAGGGTTAACTGAGTCGGTGGAGTCATTCTACAACCGTTTTCTTGGTTGAGCATGTCACATTATGTGGTTTACCTTCTGAGTTTGGTTTGCAGGCTATTGCGTCGGTTAGAAAATTAATTTTATATTTACAAAATAAAAAAGTTGTTATCTTTTATTTCTTAAAAAGAAATTTAATAAAAATATATACGTACAAAATGACTATTCAATCTTTTAAAAATACTTTTCATTAAAAATATAGAAACAACATTTTTTATATTAAATAAATTAGTTAGTCAAAGATATTATAATTTATATTAATAGTTTAAACAAAAAATGCGACTATGTTATTACATTAAATTATAAATGTATTATTTTATAAATTATATAAAAACTCCGTTACACTAGATATAATAATAACATTTACATAACATACATAATATTAATATTAATAGGTTAACGTATGATTAAAAATCTATCATTTAATTTTAGTAGTTAAATGCAAAGAATTTTTTATTTTCTTATAATTTAATGTAACAATAATAAATATTATAATGAATTAAGTTCAGAATAGAACACGTATATACATAGTTAGATTTACGTATATTGACTAAAAAATCCTAGATGACGAATTTATTCTATCTGGTAAAATTCTTTACCGATGGAAGTGAGTTTGAATAATTAGGTGTTTTTCTTAACATTTGGATTATATTTTAGAAACGAGCCAAATTTATTTGTGCATTACAAGCATTAATAAAATACCTATAATATAGGTGAATACTGATAAATGAAAAAAAAAAAATCATTAAACTATAAAAATATCCAAAAAATTAAAAGAAAAAATTATATATTTTTGAAAATAATAACTTAAGATATTTATACTAAATATTACTATTTTAAAATATATATTTTAATAAAAATAAATTTTATTTATATTGAGATGGGTTTGGACATCAATGAGCCTAAAACAAATAAAACATTGGATTTGGTTTCTGAGTTTATATAAAAGCTCTATCACATTAATACCCACTTTTAGTTTATTCTAATGGGAGTTGCATTTCCTTCCACAATTGTGAGTGAAATTAAGATGAGAGCAAACCGTAGCTCGTACCGGTGATGACCATGAGCTTTGATTCCTCATCAATCTTCAATGTATATCTATATCATACCTAATGGAGATGAAGAACTAACTCGAAGTATTTTTCTTTGTCCCTTTTAGATTTAGATGTTCTAGCTTCTTTCGCACTAAAAGATCAAATTTTAAACAATTTTTCTTCTCTGATGTTCAAAGGTTGAACTGACTCGGATAATTTCTTCATTTTTTATGTTTTTTTAGCTTGACCATACTTTATCATTCCTAAAATCAACCTGGAAAACTTGAAAGGAAGAATACTTGCAAATAATTCTGATCTAAGAATAGAAAATCAAGTATTTCTTATTCTTGTAAATATCTTTAGTACCTACAGGTCTTAATTTCTCATAATATTCAGTCCTGATATAAGACCTTTAACTTTGTATAGTTCTAATATTCTTAATCTGACAGCAAATTAAAAAATAATTAAAAACCCAAGTTCTAAAGAACAAAAAGTTGATTAGTAAATCCTTAGTGCAGCAAATAAAGTATAAATGATTTGAAAATCTATTACAAACTAATATGTATTAAGAACTTAGTATTTTGATTGTAAATATGACTTTCTATTAGTCATCAATTCTTATATATCCCACATCCAAGCTCTCTAGGAGGGTGATTGCTCTTAATTGAACATGAGCTTGGGTGTAATTATAATTTAAATCTTTTTTACTTTTTAGTGACCATTTTGTCATCTAATCTGCTGCATTATTCTGTTGTATATATATATATATAAAAATTATAGTCATCCTAGAAGTTATAAACTTTCTACAATAATATATTAGTTGACTTAAGTACCAAAGAGATTTATTCTTTATTATCATGTCAAATAAAGTTAAAGAATATATCTCAACATCTAATTAAGATATTTCTTTATCTTTATAAATGATTAGCCATCTAAAAGATCCCTATATTCAGCAATTATTGGGGTCTGTATACCATGGATCCTACCATAAACAACCAAGATTTCTCATTTAGAGTTCTTAAAGATACCCCAACCACTAGACTCATCAGATAGGAAACAAGATCCATATGAGTTGAGTTTTTTCCTTTGCCCCGCATGAGGTTTCCATTTTATAGAAAATGAATGAATTTACTGAGGTGCTGAAATACCTAAGCTCCTCAGCTGCCCTGATATCATTACTCCAATATGATTTCTTAATAAGCTTATTATAGTTTAAATTGGAAACAATATGTATAATATATCCAGTCATATATGTAACTGTAACTTTAACAGCTTCGTATTATGCTTTATTTATGGACCTCCAAATCACCCAATATATTATTGGAGGCAGGATAGCTCTTATGTGAACCTCATTATTTTTTGACCAAAACAAACTACTAATGAGATGATTTATACTCATATATTTTCCTAGAAGTATGACAAACAAACTTGCAAAGTATTTACATACTTCCCATGTTAAATCACATTGAACAAAGATTTGATTAGATGAATTAGTATTATCACAGAAAATACATTTAGAAGTCATTGAAAAGTTCTTGGTTTGCATAATAGCATCCACACAGATCCAATTATGAAGTAACCTCCAAAGAAGAAATGAACACTTTTTTGGAGTACTATTGTTCTATATTCTCATAAAGAGATTAAATTTATTGCCCTTAATTCTAATCTCATTTTTGGTGTGGATAATAATCGCCTGAGGGTAGGCTGGTAATTTCAAGTGGAGTTTTAAGGTGGTGTGTGGGTGTTTAAAGGTGGTGTGTGGGTGTTTAAAGGTGGTGTGTGGGTATTTTACTGTTTAGAGTAGAGAGTAGAGAGATAATTAAGCAGCTTGGTAGCACTTAATTCTCATTACCCATAGTTAATGCAGGTGGTTGGGTATTTATACCCTAATATTGGGCCCTTATGGGCTTTTGGGTCATGTTTAATGGACCCGGGTCATGTTTAAAGACCCATGAGCTCTAAGTAGGAGAGCAAGTAGCTTAGTCAAGAAGTGTTTTAGTACTTTTGTCATAGTTCGAACAGCCCTAAGTTCAAAGTGTTCAAAGTAATTTGTCCGGTCCAAGTGACCTGTTCGATCCATGTCCATGTGACCTGTCCGGTTTCCGGAGAGACTAGACCGATTTGCCCTTGTTCGGGGAGCATGCTGAATTCGGACTCATCAGGAGCCCCTGTTTTAGGCGTTTGAGCAAGTATTCTTGTCAAAGAACTGAAAAACAGTCCGATGTCAGAAGTGGTTTCCAATCCGGACAGATCAATGGGTTTACCCGGACAGATTAAGCTTCACGAATTCAAAACGGTTTTTGCCAGAGTTCGTGAGACACGTGTCGCCCTCTGATTGGTCATTCCAGCCGTTTTTTCACCTTGAATTTCGAACCCACCTCCTTCGAAAAGCAACCTCTTTAATTACAAATGGTGACATCAGCGCCGTCTTTTAATCATTGCCAAACTTTTCGAATTCTCCTAGGAATCAACTCATTTTTGCAGATTTACTATAAATTCAAACTCATTTCCTACTGTTTTACTATCTCTTTTACATTTTACTCAGAGCTTTCTCTCTCTAAAGCAAAGGTTTTCTTAGTAGTTTATGTTTACAGCAAGGACAGCACTGATCAAAGGTGGGTGGCTCAATCTTTCAGAGTTGGAAAGAGCACAAAAAGTTGAGAAGGAGAGACGAATAGCAACAGGGCTACCTTCCTCACCCGTTGATAAACCAGTCGCCTCCGTTACAGAGTCAGATCGAGGCTCATCCTCCTCTAAAGGTACTAAGCCCAAAAATTTATTTCAATCCACCCTCTCGCCTATAGTCTCTGGTTCCTCTAGGAGTCAGTACCTGCTGTTGAGCCAGGATTTACAGTTACAAGTGTTAGGAAACCTTCGCCTTTTATTGCAATGGGGTCTGACACAGAGCACTCTCCGGAGAAGCTGGTGGTTAAAAGGACAAGCCAGCTAGTCAAAGGGCTAGCCTCCAAGAATACTCCCTCCAAATCGGGGGCAAAAAATAGTAGTTCTGGGTCTGGAGTGCCCATCAGAGCTCCCCGGGAAAGGCCATCTGGTCCGGAGGCCAGTAGTCCGGTACCTCCAAGAGAGACTTCTGCCTCCGAGCCCCAGCCTGAGATGAGAAGTCAAAGAAACACAGAAGGCCAGCAGTCCGGAAGCCAGGCTGAGCCAAGCTTTAATCCTCCCCGGACCACTACCACAGACATTCCCCCAACAATTATGGAGGAAAGAATGGAGGACTCTGCTGAAGAAGTTCCTTTCGAGTCTGAGTCCTCCGGCCATACTGATAATGGTGCTGCTGCCAAAAAAGGCAAGGAAAAACTATGCTTGAGGCATCCGGACCTGCCAGAGTGCCTTGAAGAGAAGGTGGGGCCGTGTTTTCACAGAGTTGAGCTCAAATATCTCTTGGCCTTACAGAAGACCAAGTATGCATTCATCCATACTTCTGACCTGGGTCGAATGTGCACAAAATGGGGGATCCCAGAAAACGTGAAGATAAGGATTCCCATAGATCCGGAGACCCCTATGGATTGTAAGCGGAACGAAATAGTCTTCTTTACAGAGCTATTTAATTGGGGACTCAGGTTCCCATTGGACCCGGAGATCGTTATATACTTCCACCTGGTTAAGCTCTGCCCGAGCCAGCTGAGCCCCAACGACTGGTACACTCTGATGTCATGTATCATGGCATCAAGGCTATCCGGGATCCCTCTTCCTATAGAAGAGTTTGCAGCAGTAGCCAACCTTTGCAAACATCACCAATTCTCCTTCTACCACTTCAATATGGGGAACGATCTCAAAGCTGTTAATGATCTCTTGGAGTCTGAGAAAAAATGGAGGAGCCAATTCTTGTTTGTCAGTGGTGCTTGGGAAAACGGCAAGAAGATCAAGGCCGGGGAGAACCCAAGCCTCCTCAGAAGCAGGTGGAGGAGTGACCGTAAGTTTCTTACTTTAAATCTTTGTCCATTTCTTCCTTCTTTAAGTTGGTTTAAATTAACTGGTCTCTCTTTCGTTTTAACATAACTGCCTAAGGAGTTCGGAGACTATTTGAAAGCCGGACAGGTTACCTGTGGCAAAATCAATGCTTGGGCCGCAGAGAACTGGGAGAATAGATTCCACAAAGCCTTCACTAGTGGAAATCTGGCAAGGTCTCACCTGTGGAACACCACAGGTCGGAGAGACCTAACTTGGGAGGAGCTCACCACCGAGCCTCCTGTAGACACTGTGCTTAAAAGGTCCCACAAACCAGATAGGACACTCTTTCTGCATGCCCGGGCCAAAGCCCCAAGCAAAATGAAGGGCAAGAAGAGAGGAAAAAAGGTAGCAAGTGATGCTGAGAAGGATGCTCCAACAGACCCAGAGGGGCCGGCCCAGAGCCAAATCGATGCGGCCCTCTTGCAAGTGGTGGAGCAAGAGACCGAAAGGCAGGAAGCAGACCTTCCAAAACCTCTACGGGCTCCCAAGAGGACTCGCAAGCAAGTAGGTGAAGGCGCTGACCGGGAAGCCAAGAAGAAAAAGACTTCCCAAGGAGATGAGCTTGCTCTCCGGGATCCGGAGCCCTCTTTCCCCACTGACCCCTCTGACCCAACGCTGGCCGAAGAGATCCCAAGGGACTTTCATACCGATGAGGTAGAGGGGGGAGATCTCAACCTCGATGAAGTGGACATCACTGGTCTAGCTGGGCTTGGTGAGTACTTCCTTGGCCTCCCCAGAGATGAATTCGTAGGGCCCTACATTCCTCCAAGCAGCTCCAATACGGTCAACTTCAATGGTAAGACTTTCATTATTTCTAGTGAAAAGGACACCATAGCCCATTCCTTGCTTAGCAATGTGCAGCCAGTTCCTACACTGGAGAGACAAGTTCGGGGTCAAGCGGACACCATCAAAGACCTTAAGTCTAAGAAGGAAAAGCTGTCCGAAGACCTTCGCACTGCTACTGCCAATGCTGATTTGCTTAAGGAAGCAAATGAGGAGCTGAAGAGGAATCAAGATGAAAGCAACACAAAAGTTGCCACCCTAGAAGAAACCATAAGAGATCTCCGGGAGAAGCTGTCCGGTATGGAGAAAGACCTTACTGTCTCAAAGGGAGAGACCACTGCAAAGGAGAAGATTATCACCAACTTGACCACTGACAAGATTGCTCTAGAGAATGCAGTGACCAAGGCTGCTGAGGAGAAAACTTCTTTGTTAAGGGATCAAGAGGCTACAATCAATGCCAAGATCAATGCCTACGCCAGCGAGATGATTAAAAGCGAAGAGTCATTGCTTCAAAGGGTGAAGTCTGACATGGTTATACTTTTTCATGAAAAATTTCCAAAGAGGAACCTGGGGGACTTGTGGCTCTATGTGGATGATGATGACCATCCATATTATACAATGGGCGAAGAGGATAGAGTCTCCAGTGCGTCTTCATCTGATGATGAAGAGAAGACCGGAGAGAGCCTAGGCGAAGAGGAGAATGATCCCAAAGGCAAGAAGGTAGTCGAAGGGGAGAGCGACTTTAAGGGCAAGAAAGCAGATGAAGGTGAGCCATCTTCAAAGGCTCAACCTTAATTTATGGTTTACTTTGTTTATTTTTTATTCAAACTAAAGTCCTTGGAAGGCCAAGGCACTCTTTTTGTAATGGTGTCCGGTATTTGTTCGGACAGGTTTTTTGTGCTGTATCCTGACTTATTCAAAAGTCCTTGGAAGAGCAAGGCAATTTTAAGTTGTTCAATGAATATTTCTGTTTTGCACAACCATCATCTTCTTTCATTATTTGTTTTAGTTTAGATAGCTAGAGTTTAAGTAGCTTTTAGTTGTTGCATTGTGAGAGTGTTTAAATTCTCTGGCTAGAGTTTAAATAGCCCTTAGATATCTTAGTCCGGGTAGTATAACAAGAGATAGAACTTTGAAAATACTTAGAAAATTTTGAAGAAGGCATCGAATTTTATTCAACCATCCCGACACCTCATTAAAACCTCCCCGTGCCACCAGGGAGGAAATAGTATGCCCCCAAATATTTACATGGATGTTCAAACAAGTAAATATTTACACAAGTGTTATTCCAAGTACATCCGAAGATGCTCAATATTCCAAGGATGAGTTAGAACCCTTCCATCTTTGTCTTCCAACCAATAAGTTCCAGGCTTGATTCTTTCAACCACAATATACGGACCCTCCCAAGTTGGGGCCAGCTTTCCGAAGAGCTTTTCTTTAGTGTGTAAGAATACCTTCCTTAATACTTTTTCCCCTGGTTGGAAATCTCTTCTTTTAACTTTAGAAGAAAACCTGCTCCTCATCAAGCCCTGATAGTGTGCAACTCTAAGGCGAGCTTTAACGCGTCTTTCTTCTATCAAATCAAGTTGATTTCTGATTGCCATCTCATTAGCGTGTTCGGAGAAGTTGTGAACACGAAAGGAAGGGAGTGTCTTCTCTATGAGGACTACTGCATCCATTCCATAGACCAAGGCGAAGGGTGATTCTTGTGTTGCAGCCCCAGTTGTTGTCCGGTAGGCCCACAATACTTCTTGTAGATAACTAGGCCACTTCCCAGCAGCCCCTTCCAGATTCTTCTTTAAACCGGACAGTATAGTTCTATTAGCCACTTCAACTTGCCCATTGGCTTGTGGGTGGAAAGGTGAAGAAAAACAATGTTGTATACCCCTTGAGGCACAGAAGCTTTCCATTTCTCTATTGTCAAACTGTGGCCCATTGTCTGTTGTTATTTTCTGTGGGACACCAAATCTGCAACATATGTTGGATAGAATGAATTTTATGACAGCTTTTGATGTTGTCCCTGCCAGGGGAGCTGCTTCTATCCACTTTGAGAAGTAGTCAATGGCCACAATTATAGTTTTACGCCCTCCGGACGCCACAGGGAGAGGCCCTACTAAGTCCAACCCCCATCGAGCAAAAGGGATGGGCTCAGAAATTGACTCCAAAGGAATGGCTGGTACATGAATTTCATTGCTGTACCTCTGGTATGGGTCACACCTCCTCACCAACTCCTTAGTATCTTTCATGATTGATGGCCAATAGTATCCGGAGAGTAATACTCTTCTAGTTAAAGCTCGAAATCCACAATGGGCTGATCCCTCACCATCATGCAATTCAGAGAGGACTACTTGTGATTCGTTATCCCCCAAACAACGCAGGAGAGGTTTACTGTAGGAATTTTTGTACAACACTTCTCTCAATATGATGAAACCACGAGCTTTGTGTTTCAATGTTCTGGCTTGTGACTTATCTGGAGGCACAACACCATCGGAGAGATATTGCAAGAGAGGAAACCTCCAGTCTTGAGGTTGTTTCACTTGTATTTCAAAAATTTCCTCTTCTTTACCCTTACCAAGTTGAATAGAAGGGCTTTCAAGCACATGGATCCATGGGTATGACTCCGTATATGCTATAGTTTCCAATGAGTCTGCTAGCTCATTTTCTGTCCGGGGAATGTGCTCATAGACAACAGCTTTAAATTTCAGTGCTTCATTTTTGAGGAGGAGTAAATACTTTACAAGCTGCTCCTTTCTAGCCTCAGATTGGCCTGAGGCATGGTGGACAAGCAATTGGGAGTCACTTAGCAGCTTGACCCTCTTAGCCCCACAGATGTAGGCTAACTTTAACCCAGCTATAGCTGCTTCGTATTCGGACTCGTTATTAGATGCTCTGAAAGCAAAACAAATAGCCTGGTACATGCTGTCCCCATATGGGGAAGTTAAACATATTCCTGCACCACATCCCATAGTGCTAGATCCACCGTCTGTTCGGACGATCCACATTTTCTTATCTTTTATATCAGTAGATTGCTCCGAATCCCTATCGGAGTGGAATTCAACCAGAAAATCAGCCACAACTTGGGCTTTGACTGCTGTTCGGGGAGCAAAATCTATGTCGAAGTCCCCCAACTCTACTGACCACTTAGTCATTCTGCTCAAAATGTCTGCTTTTTGAAGGATATTTTTTAAGGGAAAAGAGGTCCGGATGATGATAGGATGAGCCTGGAAATAAGGCCTCATCTTCCTTGCAGCTATCACCAGGGCTAATGCCATTTTTTCGAGTTTCAAGTAACGCCTCTCAGCATCAATCAAGCTTTTGCTGATGTAGTACACTGGACGGGGATGTCCATCGACCTCTCTTACCAATACAACACTGATGGCACAACTTGAAACGGCCAAATACACAAAGAGAGTCTCCCCATCAACTGGTTTGAACAAAGTTTTGGGAGAGGAAAGATGTTTCTTGATTTCATTGAAAGCCTCATCACACTGTGGGGTCCACTCGAACCCCTTTGCACCCTTCAAAGTTTGAAAGAAAGTAGCACACCTGTCTGAAGACCTCGAGATGAATCTGTTTAAGGCAGCTAATCTCCCCGTTAATCGCTGCACTTCTTTAATGTTTCGAGGAGGCTCCATTTGGAATAGAACATGTAGCTGGTCCGGATCGGGCTGTATTCCATGTTCACTTATGATATACCCTAAGAACTTCCCGGACTGCACTCCGAACACACACTTTTCAGGGTTTAATTTCAAATTCACTTTTGCCAAGTTGACAAAAGTTTCTTGGAGATCGGACAAGTGCAACTGCTCATCCACACTTTTCACTATCATATCGTCAATGTATACTTCCATATTTCTTCCAATTTGATCAACAAATGCCTTGTTGACTAACCTCTGATAAGTAGCCCCAACATTTTTCAAACCAAATGGCATCACCTTGTAACAATGTAGACCCCTGTCAGTGACAAACGTGGTATGTTCTTGATCTTTTGGTTCTACTTGGATCTGATTGTACCCGGAGAAGGCATCCATAAAGGAAAGCAACTTGTTTCCAGAGGTAGAGTCTACTACTGATCTATCCGGGGGACCGGATACAAATCTTTTGGGCAAGCTCTATTGAGATCTGTGAAGTCAATGCACATGCGCCACTTGCCATTTTTATTTTTTACCAGGACAGGATTGGCAGTCCACAAAGGGTATTGAGATTCTTTAATGTGCCCCCATCTTTGTGAGTCTGTCAACCTCTTGTACAATGACATCAGCCTTTTCTTTGGAGAAAGCTCTTCTCTTTTGAACCACTGGTGCTACATCTCTCCGGACAGATAGGTGCTGAGATATCACCTCTGATGGAACTCCAGTAACATCAGCATTGCACCAAGCAAAAACGTGATGATGGTCTTTTAAAAATTTCAACATTTCTTTTTTCAACATCGGTGGCATCTTGGACCCTATCTTGACACTCTTACCTTCTTCCGAACAGTGCGTTTCAACCTCTTCAATTGGTATCAACACTCCAGGGGTCTCTCTGGGGTCATCAATTTCACCCTCACCCCCAGAAAGGCCTTCAAACTGCTATTAATCATCGATACGGACTGCCCCCAGCGTTCGAGGAGCCAGGGCAGTGGCATAGCATTCTCTTGCAATCTTTTGGCTGCTCCGGACAACCCAAACCTGTCCCTGAACAGCATACTTTAAGCACTGGTGGACTGTTGAAGCCACTGCATGCATCCTAGAGAGCCAAGACCTCCCTAGAATAGCATTATAGCAAGTGGGACAATACACCACAATAAAGAGTATTCTAACCATTTTCTTGAAAGGGCCCCAGCCCAATAACACCTCTTCTTCGAACTCTCCGATCACATCGGCTGAGCTGCCCGTGAAGCCCACGATTGACATGTCCGACTTTTGAATTACAGCTGGATTTTTCATTTTCTTGTAAGTGGTTAGGAAAAGGATATTGGCTGAGCTTCCAGTATCCACCAGGATTCGCCTTATTTCATTGCCTCCTATAGATGCTCCTATGACAACAACATCCTCATGAGGGCCAGCAATGTCTCTCAAATCATCTTCATCAAAGACAATGAAGGGGAATGAGTTCGGTGACTGATAAGATGCCATGCCTCCTTCTAGCTGGGAGGCTAAATTATGAACATGCCTCTTTCTCGAAGAAGCAGTAGGAGCTGTCATAGTGTCCCCTCCGAAAATTGTAAGCGACTCAAAAAACTTAATGAGCCCGGAGACCGATCTAGAACATTCCTCAATGGCACCCACTCTGTTTCGAGTTGGATAAGGATCCAAGTATTCAGATTCCACATCAAACCTCTCAACTATAACCATGGCCCCCTCCGGGGCAGCATTACTTGGACCAACCCGGTGAGTGTTGTCAGGCCTGTTGCCTCCTCTTCTTTTAACGTAAGCACCCAACTTCCCCATCTCAATCAAATTTTGAACTTCTTGTTTCAATGCTATGCAGTCATCAGTGGTATGACCAATATCATTGTGATATTGGCAAAAAGAATTGTTGCGATGCTCTTTGGGAGACTGCAGTGTTGTCGGTCTCCGGTAATGCACCTCATCTTTTGTTTTATCGAAAATGGTGGCCACACTTTCTTTGAGCTCTGCGAACCACTCCGGTTGGACCCATGACCCTCTTTTATTTCTAGATTGTTGACTTTGAGCAGGAGCTGCTGGTTGAGACTGAGCCTTTGCCCAACCATGCCCCTGTCCGGTTTCTCTTGCTTTGTTCCCGGACTGATTTTGATTTGGAGTTGGTGCCACTGGGGTGGACCTCACCTGTCTGTGCACCCTGGTTTTCTTTGTTTCATCGACGTTTATTTGTTTGCCAACCTGATTCAGCAACCCTCCCCAGGTCATGGCCTTCTTTCTGGTTACTGAGTCATCCAGATTGCATGGGTTCAAACCTTGCCTTAGGGACGCTATTGCCACCTGTTCGAAGCAATCAGCCAACCCATTCTTTGTGTTCACAAAACGGCTTATGTATTCTTTCAAGGACTCATTTGGCTCCTAGGCACAATGGATTATTGTGTCTCCATTGCCCTTCAGCTCCTTACTCCCTACGAACTGCCTTCGAAAGGCCACCCAAAACGTATCGAAATCTTTAATACAACCCTGAGGCAGGCTGTTGTACCATTTCAGAGCACTCCCCGTGAATGATTGGGAGAATGCCCTACAAAGTAGTTTATCATCGTCATCAAAGTTCATCATGAAATTCTTGAATTACTCCAGATGATTGTCCGGATCAGTATTGCCATCATACTTCTCTATTTTAGTGCTATCAAACCTCTTGGGGAGGTTTCCGGACAGAATTTTAGAAGACAGTGGAGACTTCCTCCAATTCCTTCCACGACTGAACACAGTATCCTCATTGGGAGTTGCAAAGATACCTGGTTCATCGTGGAAAGCAAAGGGATCCATCAACATCTTGTCCGTATACCTCCGGTGGTGAGATGATCCCTTACCAATATGCCTTTTCATTCTTCCATGTTTGTCTCTTTTTCTTGAATATTTCTTAACCTACTTTTTCTTTTTTCTGGTTCGACCCTCATCGCTGCTAGAGGACAAGGACTTTTCATTTCCCTTGCTGTCCGAAGAGCTATCTGAAGATTCTGAACTCGAGTCAGAACTCTCCACAGGCTTGGACCGGTGAGACTTTTTAGAACTGGCATGAGTCTTTTTTGTGCTCACATGAGTTTTTGAAGCCTCATGCTCTCTGGGGTTATCGGTGTGATGAGCAACTGATGCTTTGGATTTTTCTTTCACGCCCATCTTGGCCTTTTCTTCCCTCAGAGCCTCTATTTCACACTTTAGCCTATCACGCTCCTCGACAGTGTACTCATCGTTCTCTTCCACCACTTCGAGCAAAGCTGGTGGCAGCTCAGGATTCTCCGGATTCATTCGGACAGAGTTTTTTAGCTGGTTTTGAATGCTTGATTCAGGCACCGTCGCCTCCCACTGTGGTCGCCAATTTGGTGTGGATAATAATCGCCTGAGGGTAGACTGGTAATTTCAAGTGGAGTTTTAAGGTGGTGTGTGGGTGTTTAAAGGTGGTGTGTGGGTGTTTAAAGGTGGTGTGTGGGTGTTTCACTATTTAAGTAGAGAGTAGAGAGATAATTAAGCAGCTTGGTAGTAGTTAATTCTCATTACCCATAGTTAATGCAGGTGGTTGGGTATTTATACCCTAATATTGGGCCCTTATGGGCTTTCGGGTCATGTTTAATGGACCCGGGTCATGTTTAAAGACCCATGAGCTCTAAGTAGGAGAGCAAGTAGCTTAGTCAAGAAGTGTTTAGGTGTTTTAGTACTTTTGTCATAGTTCGAACAACCCTAAGTTCATAGTGTTCAAAATAATCTGTCCGGTCCAAGTGACCTGTTCGATCCATGTCCATGTGACCTGTCCGGTTTCCTGAGAGACTAGACCGATTTGCCCTTGTTCGGGGAGCATGCTGAATTCAGACTCATCAATTTTAAGTTTATTTAGTTTTCAAATCTCTAAAATCAAATAATAAACATGTAATTAAATACTCTACATTTTCATTTATATTGAACTTTTGAATCTTTAAATAACTACCACATACTTTAACTTATCTAAGTTTCATCCACCCTCCGGCTAGTAGTTACTTACCCATCCACATCATAATTATCATATAATAATAATGATAAATTTATAAAAGAATGGTTGTGACATCTTTTCTTTTTAAAAAATCTATATTTTTTTTACCTATTTTCCAGAAAATAAATTACGCAGCCACTTTCTCGTTTAATATTTTTTCCCATATTTTAGATTTTTTTATTATTATTTGAACATAGAGAAGATGAGAATTAAATTACTATTTTAAAATAAACACAAATGTACAAATATTTAATTATAACATATATATCCAAATTATCATTACAAACAATATATATATATATATAGTATATATAGTAAACGTATAATAATATCGTTTATATATATAGTTATATAACGGTAATGTCAATTTAATATTAATACCATTTTCAAAATTATACGTTTTTCTTTATATTTTAACATTTTATAATTTATAAATTATTTTATAATTATAAACACACCCTGAATATATTATAATTTTTTTCAAGTTTTAAAGCAATACAAACATAAATATCATAATGTAACATTCAAACCAACAAGAGTATAGCAAAAATCTTTAACAAAAGCTCTCCCCTCTCTCCTCTCAACGGTAACATTTTTTCTTCATTTTGTTCTTATACGTTTGATTGATGGCTTCTTCAAGTTGTTTTTCATCTTCCCCGATGTCTGATGCATCACTTCATTCTCTTGAGCCACTCCCATAAACTTCTCTCAATGTCCAACTCTTCTTTTATGTACCATAAACCTGGATTTCTGCTGGGTTACACTTCCACACAACCAAACCTTTACCTTTAGGACAATCAGGGGTAACAGGTTGTCAAAGCATCAACCATGTCTCTTTAGGTCAAAACCCTTTCCTAAGCTGTAAGTATAACATCATAGACGAGTCTCAAACAGCCTCCTCCACTGTCTTGCTGTTCAAGCAATCTCCTATACCATCACTACTAACTTTAAGCACCAGTTCCTTCTCCATTATCTGTTGGACCATAGTTTGTACCCACTGTAAGGTAGCCAATATCTTGTTCATTTGTTTGGCTCAAATTACTAGCCTCCCTTCAGGTTTAGTTACTCTAACTAATTCTCTCCCATTCCCCCCCCCCCAAAAAAACCCTCAAAAGCACCCTCTAAACTAAGTCAGCCCCTCTCTTTTTTTTTTGGTAAAACTCACAAACCCCTTTCTCATTTACCCCTCTTTTAAGGAAATCCAGGCCTTCTTTAAGCTTTATTGGATTACTTTTTTTCTAAATCCTGAGCTGTCTCTGTGCTATGCCTCTAACCCTAGAGATGATCCTAATCACTGCCTTCACTTAGACCTAGCAGCCCTCTATTCTAGCCTCCCCTTATTAAGTAACTTTCACTCATCTCTCCGCAAACTTCCTAACTATAAACACTTAACCCTAACCACCCTCTATTCACACTCTCACATCAAAGCAACCAGTTACATTAAAAAAAACCTAAACCATTACCTGATGGATCCATCCTCTGTCTCTTTGAGACCTTCCAAGCCTTCTGGCCTCCTGGGCACCTTCTCTCCCATTCACACAACCTTCTTCTCCTCATCCCTTGCTGCCTTCCCCTCCATCTCTGACCCTGCAACCGTACCCAACTCACCCTCACCCAACGCTTCATCTCTCATCACTGCAATTGCCCAGACCATCCTGACCCCCTCTGATCCACCAACCCACCAAATTTCTCCTCTCCATGAATCCTATATCAAAGAAGCTCTAGCCATGGAAAGATACCATATGGAATCTAGCCAGGGACACCTAATCTTCCAGTTAGATACAATGAAAAACATAGAAAATTTCTTACCCTCTGTTGAGCCAGCCCCTCCTGAGCTCCCTACTGTAAAGTACTCATCTGTCTCTACTGGAATAAGGCAACCTCTTCTGGGTAACCTCACCTCCACCGTCTCCAGAAGCTCCACCCCTCACGTCCCTAATTTGGGATTTTATGCCAACTTAGTGGCAGCTATCGAAGAACTACCCTGTCAGCCTCTTCCAGCAACCATCGTCCTGTCAGCAACTCTGGGACAGAGTAGTCCAAGTCGAGCCCTCCCTTTACCGACTTCTATCGAGCAGATTTTCTACCGGTCTTCATCTTCTACTCTGCTTAGAACCACCCCCAACTTTGGATATGCCTTGCCGTCTTCAGTCAAGAGGGGCCAACGCTCTGGGAACGGAGGTACTCTGACTCTCTCTGCAAGCCCAATGAATCGCCCTTCTTCTCCAATCTGCTCCTCTGGTCAATAGAGTCATCCTTCGATATTGGAATCGAGAAAGCTCTTCACCAACACTTCCTATCGTCATCCTCCACTCGACTCCTAGGACAAGGAATCAAGGCTTCTTGGAATCGAGTCTTCTCTGGGCACCAACAATCCCGCTTCTCAGTCTGAACAAAAAGGGATTTGGGGCAGGAAAGCATAATTCTTTCTCTATCAATCGATTTGAATCCGAGAATCCGATTTTTCATATGCTAGGCTCTGGGAGTGGGTCAGGCAGACATTTGTTGGAGCCCATCAACGCCTCTGGTCATAGGGTGGGAAGCCTATCACGAATCGTGGGTCAAAGTAAAGTCAAGATAGTCCACAACAGCTTGGGTCCATCTTTTTTGGGCCGATGTTCCAAGCAAATTGGGCCCATTCATGTTATTTCAATTTCTATGCCCGGTAAAAACAATGGGAAAGGTCACCTAGGGGGTGGAGCTTCCAATAGCCATCATACTCTCATCCGTAATTTTGGGAATGCGGGTAAAGACCCAAAAGGGAGAAAATATAAATTGGCCCATCCGAAACCTACTTTTCCTTCTTCTTCAAAGGACTTCTCTAGGGGTATATCAAGTTCAAATTCGCTTCCTAAATCTACTCCACTTTCCTCTTATGCTAGTATAGTTGCGGGGCATAGTGATAATCGCTCACCATTGGCGATCGGAATCAGGCATATGGAAAGGGTTGGTAATGAATTTATTATGAATGATTCGGCGTTAGGATCTCCGGACTTTTGGAAGGCTTCTGTTTTGGGCTATTTTCTCAATCAACCTTCCAATCTTGCTTTCCTCAAAGCGAATGTGGAATCCTTATGGAAAAGGTTTGGTCTCTTAGAATTTAAACCCCTCCCCCAAGGCTACTTCCTCTTCAAATTTGGCTCTGAGGCAATGGCTAAAAAGGTGTTGGAGGAAGTGCCTTGGCATTTCGGTGGTCATCTCATATTTTTGAAACTATGGGAACCTCTCACCTCCCTTATCAAATATCCCCACACTGAAATACCTATTTGGGTTAAGGTATTTAATCTTCCTCTTGAGTTATGGACCGCAGAGGATTTCAACAACATTGGTTCGGTTATTGGATCTCCTCTCTATGTAGATCTCCTCTCTATGTAGATCATCAGACTGAGCGGAAGAAAAAGCTTCGTTTTGCCCGTATTTGTATCATGATCAAAGCGGGCCCTCCAATTTGATCTGAGCTCACTTTCAAAATCAGAGGCAAATCCATCACTGTTTCCTTTGAATATCAGGGCCTCCCTCCTTAGTGTGTAAATTGCATAGTCTTTGGGCACCCTACTCGTCAGTGTAGAAAAGGGCCTCCCAAGCTTCTCCTTTTTCCTACCGCGACATCATCATCCGAGGAAGATCCTTCTGAGATAGATCCTGAGGTGGATTCTAGACTTCTATCTATCTCTGAGGATAAGGAAGTGGATATTGGCGAGGAGGTGGATTCGCCCCCCAAAAGGATGTGTACGGATGTAGCTAAAGACAAGGGTTAGAAGGTATTGTCCTCCGACAGGAATATCAGCTGATACACTGTAAGTCTTCTATTAATGAATATAGCTTCTTGGAATCTTCGCGGTCTTAATGACCCGATTAGGCAAAAAGATGTCACTGAATTTATTATCACCAATCATATCTCTATGATAGTCCTAGTAGAAACTAAAGTCCAAATTCTGAATGTCGATCCGATAATCAGACATATGGTACCATTTTTGCATGTGATCACCAATCATTCTTCCCACCCCTTAGGTAGAATTTGGATTACTTGGATTACTAGTGTTATTATGAATACTAGGATCTCCAAATCTCCTTACTTCATTCATTGTATGGCCAACTGTCATAACTATATAGCCTCTTTCAAGCTCACTGCAATCTATGCTTTTAACGAAGCTCAAGATCGCATTTCGCTTTGGAATGACCTAATAGACATCTCCAATCAGGATAATCACATCCCATGGGTCTCGCTTGGGGATTTTAATATCATCCGTCATCCGGAAGAGCGTCTTGGTTCTTCTGATTCTTGGTCTTCAGCAATTGATGAATTCAACAATTGCTGTTATCATTGCGAGCTTCTTCGATCTTCTGGCTTTCCTTTCACTTGGATCAACAAACAACCCACTCACCCTATCCTTTCCAAAATTGATCGAGTCCTTGTCAACCCTGATTGGGACGAAATTTTCCCCATGTCCCATGTCCTCATAGGTCATTTTCGCACCTCAGACCACACCACTGTTACTCTCAATATCGGGCTTCCCCGCCCAAGACGGAAAAAGCCTTTTCGTTATTTCAACATGTGGCAATCTCATCCCCACTTCAAGGACATTGTTTTCAACTGCTGGAACTCCCCTATATCTTCCTCGGGGATGAGGATGATCTCTGACAAACTAAATCGTTTGTAAGCCGCGTTAGCTTTGTTAAATCGTAAGGAGTTTAGTGATATTACCTCCAGAGCCGATAAAGCTCAAAAGCATCTGTTTGAGGCTCAGTCTAAATTAGCCTCTGACCCTCTCAATCCTCGACTAGTAATAAACGAATTGGAGGCCTCCGCTTCATTCATTTTTCTAAGTCGAGCTGAAGAATCTTTCCTGAAGCGAAAATCTAGAGAAAATTGGATTCAACTGGGCGATAGGAATTCCAAATTTTTCCACAAAAGTATCAAAGCTCGGCTTTTCGCAATAAAATTATCTCGATTTGAAATGACCAAGATGTTAACGTTTCCTCCCCTGCGAAAGTGTCAAAAGTTTTTGTTAACTTTTTTGAGAAGTCTATTGGTACCAAATATTCCGCTGTCTACCATGGTCTGGAAAAAGTATCTTCTCTTATTTGTTCTAAAGTTAATTCTGTTGATAAGGAATTTATGACCCGTGATATTTCATGCGCTGAAATTAAATCTGCTCTTCACAGTATTGATAGCGATAAATCTCCGGGCCCAGATGGATTTAATTCTAGTTTCTTTAAGTCATCTTGGAACATCGTCGGCCCTAAAATCTGTAAAGGGGTCTAAGATTTCTTCGTTACTGGCACTTTGTTCGAATCTTGGAATGCCACCTCCATCGCTCTTATCCCCAAAAAAGACTCGCCTTCTGAGCCAGCTGACTTTAGACCAATTTATTTATGCAATGTTGTCTATAAAATCATCTCTAAAATTATGGTCAACAAAATCAAAGTCTCATTTCCTTATCTTATCGACTCTTCCCAATCAGCTTTCGTTTCTGGAAGGAATATATCTGATAATATTCTCCTCTCCCAAGAGATTCTAAAAGGATATCATAACAATGTAAGAGGCAAAAGAATTGCCCTTAAAATCGATATAATGAAAGCCTTCGATAACGTTCGCTGGCATCTCATTCTCGACGTTCTTGTTGCGATGCATTTTCCTGAGAAAATAATCACTTGGATTGTCAAATGCATCTCCTCCCCCTATTACTCCATTATTATTAATGGAGACTTCCATGGAAATTTCAAAGGCAAAAAAGGTCTGAGACAAGGTGATCCTTTATCCCCTCTTCTATTTGTGCTTGTTATGCAAGTGCTTTCCGGCATCCTTAAAAAGAAAAGTCATAATGAGAATTTCCATTTTCATTGGAAATGCCACAAGCATAAAATCATTAATCTCCGCTTTGCAGATGATCTGATTATTTTTTGTCATGGTGATACCCATTCTCTTAATCTCATTAAAGAGGCTCTGGACGAATTCTATCTTCATCATGGTCTAAAAGTCAATCCCTTTAAAAGTCATATCTTTTTATCCGGCATTGACGATCAAATTAGATTGGATCTTTTGCCAATTTTGAATTTCCCTGAAGGAACCCTCCCGGTGAAATACCTAGGAGTCCTTCTCCTCACTGGTAGGCTAACTCATTCGGATTGCCGCCCCCTTGTGCACAAGATTACCTCTAGAATTGAATCTTGGACCGCAAAACACCTCTCTTATTCGGGTCGGCTTCAATTAATTAAATCGGTTTTATTTGCTGGTCAGGTATATTAGTCTTCGATATTTATTCTTCCTTCTAGAATAATTAAAGAATTAACCCAGTATCTCCATCGGTTCCTTTGGTCTGGATCTGTTATGAAAACCCATAGAGCCAAGGTAGCCTGGTCCACCATTACTACTCCCTATAAAGAGGGCGTCCTTGGGATCCTAGATTTAAAAAGCTGGAATCAGGCGGTCGTCCTTAAGCACCTTTGGTTTATAGTAAGTAATAAGACCCAATATATCTGGTGTAATTGGATCAAAATGGAAAAGATTAAAAATAAAAGTTTTTGGGACGCTTCCTTCGGACCCTCACCTTCTTAGATCTGGAGAAAAATTCTTCGTCTTCGACCATTGGCTCGTAATTTATACAGGGTTGCAATCGGAAATGGTCTAAACACCTCCTTCTGGCACGACCCGCGGCTCCTCTCCTCGTTGAATGCCGTCCACTATGACACTGACATAATTTCAGACTCACGAATGGGAAATAACCTTAAGGTTTCTGACATCATAAGCAATGGTGAATGGAACCGGCCTGTCAATTTGAGATCGGCTCGAGCTCGTAGTCGGAGTCATCTAGATAAAATCAACAGAATAATTCTTTCTCTCCCCCAACCAAACTCTCTTTTGATGGATGCTCCATAGTGGACTGCGAAGGATGGATGCATCACTTTCACAATCAAGGACACATACAACACTATTCGTGCGCCTGCCCAAATTGTGGGGTGGGCGGGGTTAGTATGGAATAAATACAACATTCCGCGGCATTCCTTCATAACTTGGCTAGCTATTAAGGGCAAGCTAGTCACCAAAGACAAGCTTATTAGTTGGGGTTACAATACCCCAACTGATTTCCCTCTCTGCTCCTCTGATATGGGATCTATATCTCACATTCTCTTTGAATGTAGTTTCATTCAGAGTATCTGGAATGCTGCAAGTAATCAACTTGGGTTCCCATTCCAATCCTTGAGCTGGAAATCTTGGACTCTTGAGGCATCAAGTCGGGCAAATATGCATAACCATTGTATTTGACGCACGTGTTTTAACACGGTCGTCTACCACGTTTGGAAGGAGCGAAATTCAATAATTTTTGGATCCGCTCCCGCTATGGCCTCCTCGATTTCATACCAAATCTTATCGGATCTCCAATACAGATTTCATGGTACCAAGATTGTCTGGCCGACGTAGTTTAATCCTTTTTTAACTTATTCTATTCTAATTTTATTTCAAGTGATCTTCTTTCTGGATTGGAGCGCAGTTTCTGTCTGGAAGCACCCGGAGTAAGCTTAAAGCTTCTGAGTCACCCTAGCTCCATCTCTTTAGCTTGATTTTTGTTATGCTATGTCATATCTGCTGTGCCATATCTCTATTTGGGCATTTAGCCACTGATCTGTCTTATAGTAGTTTTGTTGTCTTGTTATTGACTTTTATTGTAGTTGATGTACTACCGCGGGGTATACCCCAGGATTATGTATGAACCCTTTCAATTAATTTAAGTTCTTTTACACCAAAAGAAGAAGAAGAAGATGTATTTTTTTATAATCATATATATCATTATATAAACATATAATTAATTTATATATCATTTAACTTAACTAGTTAATTTTAATTTATATCGAAAATTAAAATATAATAATTGATAATTTATGTGATGATATTATTGGATTGATAATAATTACATATTTTACTAACTGAAAGGTCAGACTGAAGTCCGTTATGAAATTATCGAGCTTAAAGTACATTTGGTAGATGGATTGGAATTAGTATATTATATGTGTATTGCATTAATATACCACATTGTGAAATTTCATGATGATATATGCATATTGAAAGTTATCCCATTAGAAATTGGGTGAAGCTATTTCTCCCATCAAATATGTTGTATCCTCCATATATGAGAAAAGACTCCATGTTGTTATTTCTTCCATAAAATAAATGACATATTTACCCTTTTCTTATTTTTAATCATAAATCCCGATTTCTGCAGGTTTTGACGACAAACAACTCATTCCGAGATGATATTTAGAAATCAGTTGTTTTTTCACAGAACAACTAATTTCGAGATACCACCTCGGTATCAGTTGTTTTGGGAATCAGATTCTGATGTGGTATCTCAGATTTAGTTATTCTGTGCAAAAACAACTGATTCCGAGATATCACCTTGGAATCAGGTGTTTGTTGCTAAAACCTACAGAAATCGGGATTTTTTATTAATAGTTTTTTAACACGAATTTTCAAGTTACATGAATGTACAACTTAAAAACAAGATTAAATTACATTGTTGGTTGTCTTCCTCCTCTATGGATAATTATTAGGGAAATTGTACCAAAGGTACCTACTCAACTATTTTATTGTCATCTAGTACCCAAGGTTTGATCAATTGTCACTTAATACCCAACTCAACTACCTAATTGTCACATAGTACCTAACTTTATTTTAATACCCTAACTACCCTCACCATTCATGAATAGCCACGTAACCAAAATTTCTCTTTCCTTCTCTTTCCTTCTCTTTCCTACTTTTCCTTTAATTTTATTTTTAAAAGATCCGTATCTTTCGAACCGGAGCTCGAAAAAAATAAATGAAAGTACCATCACTTTTGTTTTTTAAAAATGAACAAAACTAGATCCATTGATGATATTTTTTATTTTTTTAAAAAATAAAATTTCACCAGTTGCAAGAATCGTTCAGAAATTGCAAGCAATTCGCATCTTGAGAATTGTACCGTTTTTTTTTTCATACCAGTTTTTTTTTTAATCGTTCAGAAATCCTGAGAGTTGCAAGCAATTCGCATCTTATCATGAGAATCGTTCAGAAATTTGCAAGCAATTCACATCTTATCATGAGAATCGTTCAGAAATTGCAAGCAATTCGCATCTTATCATGAGAATCGTTCAGAAATTGCAAGCAATTCGCATCATGAGAATTTGCAAGCAATTCGCATCTTGAGAATTATACCATTTTTTTATTACCAGTGCGCCTATATTTGGTCGGGGGTATTTTTGTCCAAATTTCAGTTCGAGGTACCAAGTGACACTATCCAAAAAGCGGGTACCGCCGGGTAATAACATAGTTGAGAAGGTATTTACCGGTACTTTTCTCTAATTATTATCAAATTTATGGTTTTTTTTTTGTTTTTAGGGTTTAATTTTATAAGTAAAAACATATATGTTGGATTCAATTATGTTAATCTTTTGTTTGTTGAAGTAAGTGTTTGAGAATGGTTAGTGACATAAAATTATAAATTAAAAGATAAAATGAGGGTAAAATAGTAAAAGCAAGTGATGAGTTTTTTTTAGAGTTTGAATTATGGAGAAAATAAAAAAATGATGGGAGAAATAGCTTCACCTTTATAAATTATATGATTTGCGTCATGTCCATGGCCAACATCTAATACAAATAGGGTAAGTTAATTGGTCCACAAAAGTTAACTCAAACTAAGGTTCATTTCGATAAAAAAAATTGATATCAATTAGAATATCCTACGGTTAGTAGACTAAGTATGATGTTGTCCGATGGTATACGCATGCTTGAGTTGTTATATATGAAACTGTCTGATCATGACCATGATTATCGGTCAATAAAAAATTTCTTTGATTCATATACATTTTTATATTCATATATTATTTAATTTCATTGATAAATAAATAAAATACTCTCAGAGTTGTTAATTTTAAATTTAATAAATATTTGAAAGTTGACTAGAAATATTTGAGTAAAAACAAGTTAAAAAATAATATAAGTTAAAGCTAAATATTTAATAAAGAAGATAAAAGAAGATGAGACCAACTTAAAATTTCTATGATTTCATAACATAAATATGGACTAATGCTTAGCTTTTAAAAATATAACATCCATTATTTTGGTTATAAATAATGGACATTATAGTTAAAAAAATCAAATGCTTTTGTTTTAAAAAAGATACATCGGAGCCTCGAAAGAGGTAGGCGAGTTGGTAGTGTAAGGCAAGCTTGTGATAAAAGTTCATGAGTTCAAGTCTTTTTACAAACGCTTTCTTGGCCGAGTTTGTCACCTTGTGTGGTTTGCCTTCTGCGTTGTTTTGCAGGCTATCGCGTCTAATCAAGGGTTTACCCTATGCGTGCTCTTCTTGTGTGGTTTACCTTCTGGCGTTTATTACGTTGAGATATACATCGAAACTTTTAGAAAATATGGAAGAACCATTTTATTCGTAAGATACACACATAAAGTTTTTAGAAAATAAGATAATGACAACATGTAAATATTTTAATTTATATTTTTTGTATCTTGTGTATTTATCTTTAAGGATATTAATTTTTTGTTGAATATATATATATATATATTATATTATGTGAAGTTTAATTTAAATATTTTGGATTTTATTTTCTTAATCGTTAATATTATTGTTATGCAATTACAAATACTTGATCAATATTTCTATGTTTTATGACATAAATTGAGATAGAGAGGTGACAATTATATTAGATCAAATATTAGATTTTAAAATTCTAAGGCACGATTATATATGGCAGACAACTATAAATAACTTCTCTTATATAAAAATGAAATTTATTAATGTTAAAGAAAAAATAGTAACAAACTTAAATAAATTTAGTTTTTAATAATATTTTAAATAAATTTTATTAAACTGTTAATTGAAGATATTAAATTCGATGTAATATTTTGTTTTCTTTATTTAACAAATCTTTTAATTCATATTACTATTTAGTTTAATTGGTTGTAAATTATATGATATCTAGACAAATCTTTTATTACGAGTGATAGTGAGAGGTCTTACGATCCCTTATATGAGACTATCGGGTTATATATCGATACATATCTCGTATTACGAGTGATAGTGAGAGGTCTTTATCTCTAACTAGGTGATAACACTGCTAAATGGATAACAAGCATACCAGACATATCTATCATTTGCGGTCCATGGGATTTAAGGACTTCAGCGAGAGTCTCATAAATACCGTGATACTAAACAGGGTAGGGGAGCACAAAATGCCCCAGATGCGGCTGCAGATGCATATAAAATTGAGCCCAATTTGGCAACTCAATATCATACAAAGGTTCTTGAATTGTTCATTCTCTTGGTGCTCAGCAGAAGGTGTTTCCTCCCGTTTCTGGTTCACAATTCGATCTTCAACCTTCTGGTCATAACCCAGCATATGGCTCTAGGGTATGACATCAAGCACCAATGTATCAACAACGGCCATAATATCATGTGAACCCATATTCACCCTCGAGCAGGGATGTGAATAACCCGTTTACAACGAATGTTACAGAAGAAATGTTTTCCTTCTGACCCTAGAAATTTTATCAATTGAACTTCCAATGAGGTTTGACCTATTTAAAATAGAAAACTAAGATAAAATTGGTGATCTATAACATAATATCTAACAATTCAAGAACTCCATGATGCATTTCTAGGATGATGACCAAATTATATGGCGAGAATTCTCAGTAGCCTTTAAGGGTAATGTCTTAACGTGATTCAATCAGTTAACCTCATTTTCGATTACTGACTTTGACACATTATGGAACTTCTTCATGCATAGTTTGAAGCGAAGAGACAAAAGGTCATTGAAACCATATGATGAATTATAAGCATGAGAACGGGGAAAGTCTGAGGAAAAATATCCGACGAATTGTTCAAACAAAGAATAACCTTGAGTACTACATATAAGATATATAACGTGCTTCATTTTTAGATAGGGACTATTTATAGGGATATTAGCTGAAAATATTATGAAAACCATGGATTTTTATTTTAGGTCATTACTCACATAAATTGAGTCGTATATCCAAATCGAGGATACCATGCGTCTTCGGTTAGTTTCAAGAAATTAGCCTCGACATAACTACCAACCCCTCAATATGATCTTAGTAATCATCTCGGCTGCATACCAAGTACCACAAAAATAACAACAAAAAATTACTTATCCTCTTCTTCTACCTTCCCGTGTTTTGGTTCAATCTCGTTTGCCTCAAACTCAAATCCAAAATATTCAAAGGCAGGTGAAAATGATGTCGGGTCGAAGTGCGACAACGTTAAACGTTAAAGGTCGGAAAGATTGAAGAAGTAAGTGGGTAAGGCATGAAAGCTTCATCAAGCTGATTGGGAGGGTGGAAGAAATATTCAATAAAACTAAGGACCAAATGCAGTACAAACCACCTATACCAATAATTAAACCTTGAGAAGGCATTAGTAATAAGTTTTTCAAGTAACATAATAATATCATGAACTTACACGGGAATGTATAACTTTAAAAATCAAAGAAATAAATGGGTAAGGCATGAAATCTTCATCAAGCTGATTGTGAGCATGGAAGATATATTCAATAGAACTAAGGACCACATGCAGTACAAACTTCCTATACCAATAATTAAACCTCTGGAAGGCAAGAGTAATAAGTTTTAGAAGTAACACAATGATACCAGGCACTAGATAAGGGAATGCATAACTTTGAAAGATGAAATTTAAAGCTTGATTAGTAATGAAAAGTTGTTGCAATTCTTGAGGAACAACAATGGTGGAACATAAATGAGCATGAGGAACGACTTAGGATCGGTCGAAGATAGTAGGTCGGGGAATGAGATGATTGTTTGCAAACAAGAAAATTCCAATATGATAATCATATACCAAAAGGCGATAATGTTTGATATTTCAAGTGAGTATGTTGACCATATCCCAAACTACCACGTTTTGTGTACTGTCTTAAGAGGGGATGATTTGAGTTTTTCTTTTCGCTTTCTTATCATTTCTTATAGATATTTCATTCAAGAATCATTAAATTATCTAGAAAGAGACATACGAGAAATATCAAGGTCCCGTTCCAGGAGAGAATATTACCCCATCTTTATCGAGCTCCTTATCACCCGGTTAGTGTCAAGCATGATAATCTCTAAGGGCGTCATTGTCCCTCACGAGGATATTGTCCCGATGACCATAAATGTGGACGAACGGAGAACTGAAGAGTCCCAATAGTCACCCAGACTTCGAAAAACACATTTTAAAAAGGGATCTGTGATAGGATGAGAAATCCATTTGTTATACTTTGATCGGACATAACATTAGTAAGATTCATTAAAGCACTATCATTAAGGAATTTGAAACTTATGTGATACTTGGAAGAGCCGAGTGCATGAAGATGGTTTGCGTTCTTTTTATGGTGGTGGATCATCCTACATCCTATAATGTAATATTTAAAAGATATGGGGTTAACCATATGCATATTATTTCTTCAACTATCCATCGGTGCCTTAAGCATGTGGTGGGGTCCGAGTCTGTGTAGTATGGAGTAAGAAAATAATAGAAAAAAAGTGTTATGCCACATTTTTAACAATAAATAATGAAGAGAAAAAATAAGTGAAAAATGAATGAAGAATGAAGCATAAAAAAATGAATAAAAGTTTTCAGGACATCTAAAAGGAGTCAAAGTTATCGATTATTGTAGAGAGGCCCCCAATCTTGATCATGAGAATTATATACCACGTTATCAGTGTCTCTAATAAGAGAGTTGAATGATTTTATGTTAGATATTTAGATGTTTTGAATGGTCCAATAAACACGTTTCTAGGGGTTCTCGTTGGCATAATTTGTTACAAATTTTCAATAAACCTAAACATGAGGCCAGTTTCATACAAGAGAAAAATATTTTTCCATTGAGAAGTCGTATGCCAAAATCTTCGAAGTAGATATGTTGTCAAATGTAGGATAATTCAAATAGTCCTAATATGGGACAACCAATCCAGTCTTAGTGATAATGAAAATTGGGAGTTAGAGGATGTTAATTTCACATATCTAAAAAGAGCTTGACCGAAGGATCCTTTTCTAGTTCTGATGGTGGACTATTTGTGGATTCGAATTCAAGAAACAAACTTTTATCATTCATGGATGTGTATTATGCTTATAACCAAATTCAAACACATCATTTATACCAACAAAACACAACCTTTGCTACAGACTAGGGCTTGCATTGTTACAAAGTAATGCGTTTTAATTGGAAATATGTAAGGGAAACTTATTAAAGCCTTGTCAATAAGGCTTTGGCATCTGAGATTGGAAAGAACACCAAGGTATACATTAATGATATACTGGTGAAAAGCGGGGAAGATTCAAGGCACATCTCTGATCTTTTGCAAACCTTTTAGATTCTAAGGGTTGTCTACTTCAGAATAAATTCGAAATAGTGCACATTTGGAGTATAATTTACTAAATTCATCGACTACTTGGTTCGCAAGAAGGTTATGGCCTCCATGCAACCACCACATACCCTTAAGGAGGTTCAGGTTTTTAAGACAAAGTGATAACGCTCAATAGGTTCACTTCTCCTTCTTCGAGCATGTATTCTCCTTTATTTTAGGCATCTAAACATGTTCTAAACATGCTTATCATAATGGAAAAATGAAGCTTCCCGAAGCCATCTTATGATGTGATTAAAATCTTATTACCAATAAAAACGCGATACCTTCAGTACGAGAAGTTGGATCTTGTTTTGATTGTTGCGGTAAGGAAAATATGACTTTACTTATAGAGATATTCCATCATGGTCCAAAACTCATTTATTCTCCAAAACATTTTTAAACATATAACATCTCAGGAAAGGCTAATCGGATGATCGATAGAGTTGGAGAATTTTGATATTGCATGAGTCGAAGACAACTATCAAAGCTTACGCTTTAGATTAGTTCTTGATTGAGTTCCATATGAAAGACCTGAGTAACCGCTCCAAAGCTTGGATCTATACCGGTTGATCCAAATTAATAGAGGGACAACATCTGAAGCTACAAAGCTGGAGTCCTTCAGAAGAAGTGATGAATCAGGTCATTCGTTTTGGTTTTCAAGTGCCGACTAATGAGGTTGAGTACCAAACTACAAGTATAAGGCTTCAGTTAGGCTATATATCCGGAGTAAAGAATGTACGACTAATAAGTAGCTTTCATCTTAGAATATATCACACTCTTGGGAAATCAGAAGCACACAAGAAATCCTTGATTAAGTACCTTAAGGCACTAAAAATTGAGCCACAACTCTTTAAAGACATCTAGTATGAGCAAGCACTGAGGGCCCTAGCAGATTAATTGGCTTCAATAACTCGGTTTTAGACTAAACGTTGGGTTACCATGTAAGAAAATTCTTGAATTGATGAAGAGCACGACCCAAAGCCATTGGAAACTTTAGCCATTTTTGAAAGTGGTATTTATTGTGAAGAGTCCCTTACCGTTTTGAAAGAGCTTCACTGTGGGGCCAGTTCGGCATATTATGGTTTTAAGACGTTAACCTAAGAGTTTTGTTAGTAGGATTCTAATGGCTGATACTGATGTGGTTAATTTCTGTTTGAGAGTAATTTTGTAAAGTGTTTTGGAAATTTAATGTTTAAGGTAGAGAGTAGTGAGATAATTAAGCTGTGTGCTAGTAGTAAATTCTGATTACCCTAATTAATGAAAGTAGCCGGGGTATTTATACTTAATTAGTGACCCATGGGCCCGTTGGGTGGGATTGTGGAGTCGGGTCGAGTTTAAGGACCCATTAGCAATTTTGTGTGAAGTGACCAACATCTAGCTCAGTCATATTCCACTACATTAGTACTGTTTGTTTTCACCTGATAGTGGTTTGGTCCGAACTGCCCATCGAATAATAACAAGATTCAGTAGCTACAATATCCGACCTCATCAGATACTATTGGCCGATACAAAGAACTTGGTAAAAAAAGTGTGATTCTTGCAGACATCTTGCATTTAGTTTCCCAACTATAGCCCGCAAGTCTCTTTCCAAAATTTTACCTTTTGAAAGCTGTGGCATTGATCTGGTCGGACCTCTACCCAACATTTCAGGAGATCGCGTGTAAACTATTGTTATCGTGGATTATGTTTTACAATTTTAATGGAGGAAGAAACGCTCTCTAGGATAACAGCGAAGAACGCGATTAATTTCAATTTGACTAATATGTGTCATAAGTTTAGGCTCCCAAAGTAGATCACCTCAAATAATGGTTTTCAGTTCTAGTATAATGTGATAACATATTTTTACGAAACTAGAGGATCAGAACAATACTTATCTACCCCTTTTCACCCTTAAGAAAACGGTGAGCTAAAGGTCACTAACGAAATCCCCGAAGAAGAACTTAACACAGGTTACAGGAAAATGGCCAAATTACCTTCAATAAGTATTGTGAGCTTATAAAACCACACCTCAAACCACCACGAGTGAGACCTCATTCGATCTGGTGTACAGTATGGACATAGTGGTCCACGCAAAAATCATTTTTCCATATTTTAGGATCTTCAATTACTTTTAAGAGGGAAATGAGAGATAAGGTTTTAAATTACGTACAAAATATTGTAGGCTTAGCAAGCTCGATTCTATCTATGAAGGTCTTTATATTGTGACTTAAAAAGTTAAGGTGTGCATTTATCAAAATGGTAGATGAAGAAGGGATAAAAATTCAACAATTGTAAAACATCGAACACTTCAGAATGTACTATGTGTGAGTTTATAATTTATTATGTATTCGATTATCTAAAAACTAAATTTACTTAAAAAGTGTGAAGGGATCGCTGGCATATTCTATTCTACACTGGTGGCACATGAAGTATATATTGAGGTTTCTACGTAAGCAAAAAATTAATGAAACTTTCGCCAATAACTCTTCTCTCGCTTCCTTATTATCTGAAGGAAATTGAATTCACTAATTTCTAAGTTATTTAGTATTGTAAATATGTGTGTGTTCTAGTATCTTTCTAAATTATAAAGTGTTACAACCTCTGTTGGTCAAGGTCAAATCAAAATAGGGTAGTAGTGCACTTCGATCGAAAAAATCATAAAATGTTCCAACTTTAGTTGGTCGAAGTGGAGCCCAGGATTATGAGCAAGTGATTATTTTTGGACCAAACACCTTGCAAAAAGTTTCAGTCTTAGACAAAGATCGGTGCTTTGAGTAAGTAATAGTGTTCCAACCAAACACCTTGTAAAGGGTTCCAACCTTAGTTGGTTGAGGTAATTTTGATACATAAGGTAAAAGTTACGAAGCTGGTATAGATTTTAGCATAGTCAGAGGCTGATCACCTTCGTGCTGCCTTAGGTTGCAGCAATATATAAAATATAAGCAAGTAAAAGAAACATGGTTATACATAAAATAAACAAGACTATGATAAGATAAAAGACTAAATGGTCTGAAGGAAAATATTACCAAATGTTACTACAATACGGGGACTCTAAAGACTCAAAACAAAATTAAACATACAACAAATAACATGGACTTCCACGAACTTTTGATTCAAAAGATAATAGATAAAGAAGGAAATTTTGTATTGATCTTTTGATAATAGGATTTTAGTCTGAGTACGCGTGATCATTTTAGGAAGAAAAATGTGTTGTTCGATCAGCCAGTATGGTAATTTCAAGTAGTAGTATCCGCGAGGGAGTCCAGGTTATTGGGGTCCATTAGGTCTGGATACTTGTTTCCTTCATGTTCCACAAGTTCCTAATCCTTCTTGAAATATTCATCAAACTTGAGAGAAACCTTGATAGATGGTTCACTTGATGAATTTGTTTTTTAGAATTGGCCAAGGTTGAGCTCCGAAAAGCATCTATGAAAGCTGAGAACCAACTGCTCTGGAATTGAATCTCTTTCTATGCAGGAAACCCTAAAAACTTCTGTGAGTTCTTTGGTATTCTTCTTATTTGCACTTCAAAAAAGACGATTTAGTTTTTGTGAGCTTCCCATCAAGATTTTTGATGATTTGTTTGGGCCACTATAGTATTCCGGAGGTCGATGGTGACTCTCTTGTGAACTTTGACGTTCTGCTCGCTGATATTTAGGATTTCTATCAAATGAGCTTACGAAATCTGGAATTTAAAGATAAATCATTCAACATTGATCACGTGCTTGATATATTTTTTATTGAGTCGAAGAGATCGACGAATTTCATTATATGCTCATTAACAAAGCTTTGCAGTACGGATCATGTATTTTTGTAAGTGTGCAATGGAAATATGAATAAGGATAGGAGAACATGAAATCTGGGGGCCGGGTATATAGATTCAGATAAGTACCTCATTGGGAAAAGATATATGTCAGGCAATGACATCGGGAAGGGACCTACTCGTTAAAGATGATATGATTTATTCGACCACAAGTCAAACCAGTGGAATATGGAACCAATATTTAGTTTGTAATATAAAACTAACAAATGTGTAACATTGAGGGTATTTTGTGTAATAAATAATAATAATATTTTTATTTAGTAAGTTAGTGGGTTGAATTAGCCTCAAACGGATTAATTATCTAGGTTCAATGGCTCAACAGGCCAACCGGTCCACCACCGCTGCTAGATAAAACAACTTACCTTTTTTGGCTGGAGGGGGAGATGGCTGTGATGAGGGTTTGATAAATATATTTTATTTTTAGATCGTCTAAAAGACTCTTTGAGGCTCTCTACATTTTTCCTCACCACTCGTGACAACAACAGTCAAATATATTGATAATGATTTAATAATTTCATTCTAATGTTATTAAACTAACCATTCTTATATTGGTTAAGTTATATTTAACCTTTGTCATACATATAGTCAAGTCTTGAATTTCTCATAAATATTTCAGATCTTATATGACTATGCTCAATATCCATATTCAAGTATATAACATATGATTATATTAAAGAGATCCAGCCTAGATTTTATTTCTCACCGGCAACTTAGACCAGTGATAAATAGTTATTCTTGATAAGGTCAGATATTTTTGACACAAGAACTTACCTCTATCCAAAGGGCAGTTCATACCAAGCCACTGCCATAATAAACCGAACAGGACAAATGTAGTGGAATGTGACTAAGCTAGGTGCTGCTCATTTCATACCTAGAGAAACGAGTTCTTAAACTTAACCCAAACCCATAACCCGACTCGAAAGGCCCATGGGTCGTTAATTAAGTATAAATACCCTAACCACTTTCATTAATGAAGATGATCAGAATTTAATACAAGCACACACCTTAATTATCCCATTACACTCCACCTTAAACATTAAATTCCCAAAACACTTTACTAAATTAACCTTAATCAGAAATAATCCACACCAAATTGGCGACCACGGTGGGAGCACGATGGTGCCTGAATTTCATATTCAAAACCAGCATACAAAGTAGTTCGGATGGATCCGAATGCGCAGAATGTTCCACCCCTTGAGGTGGAGTTGCAAAGGAAAAAAATAAATATACTATCGAGGAGCGCAATCAGTTGAGGGCTGAAATAGAGGCGTTGAGAGCGTTGAAACAGGTAGAAAAATGGGTTAAAGAAAAATCTGGTGCGTCGTTACTTCACCATACTGACAATCCTGGAGAGAACGAGCAGTCTCTAAAGATGCATCTCAGTTCCAAGAAAACACACTGATATAAACATGTGGAGAGTTCTACTTCGGAATCCTCTAGCATCTCATCTAATGAGGTAGAACTTAAAGAATCAGTGTCCTCAACCAGTAATGAAGGACTGTCGAAAAAGAAGGCTAACTAAAAAATATTCAAGAAAAAAGGATAGGTATGACAGGCTTAAGAAACACCATGGGAAGGGTAAGGGTACAACTAATCAGCATATTGACCAGTTGCTGATTGATCCTTTTGTTTTTCAGTCTAAACCAGTTATTTTTGCTACTCCAAATGAAGATAATGTTTTCAGTTGTAACAAGAACTGGAGGCAATCTCCTTTATCTGCAAAAATACTCTCCAGACATCTTCCCAAAAGGTTTGACAGCTCTAAGATGGAGAAATATGATGGGAGAAGATATCTAGACAACCATTTGGACCAGTTTAAAAACTTCATGATGAACTTCGATGACGATGACAAACTGTTGTGTAGGACCTTCTCCCAAAATTTCACGGGAAGCGCCCTCAAGTAGTATAATAGTCTCCCTCAAGGATGTATAATTGTTTTATATATTTTTTGGGTTGCCTTCCGAAAGGCTCATGGGTCCAACCTGAGTGGTTTGCTGAACTAGGGGAAAGTGTGGCTACATTTTATGAAAAAACTAAAACTAAAGTACACTTCAGAACGCCAGCAGCATTGCAGTCCCCTAGAGAAAACCAGAGTACCCGTTTCTGCAAATACCATAATGACATAGGGTATGATACCCACGATTGTATAGCATTTAAAAAAGAGGTCCAGAATCTCATTGAAACAGGTAAGTTGGAGGGATATGTTAAAAAGCAAGGAGGAAGCAGAATAGATACACAACCCAATTCCAATACCCCCGAACTGTTCATTTAAGCAATCCTGGAACGTCTATACAGGAAGATGCTATGGTGATTTCTAAAAGGTTTGATATAAATTCTGAGTACATTGATCTGGATCCGAGTCATAATCGGGTAGGGGTAGTAATAGACAAGACTAAAACTGTCTCCGATTTTATTAAATTTTTTGAATCTCTAACCATCTTTGGGGGGGGGGGGGGGGACACTCTGATTGCACCTTTAGTTCATCAAAGAAGAGGCATGTCTACAGTTTGACCACCCAGTTGGATAGAAAAATGTCTACACAATTGTACCAAACCCATTCTCCTTTTATAGTTTTCGATGAGGACGACCTAAGAGATATTGCAGGGCCTCATAAAGACGTTGTGGTAATAAGGGCGTCAATAGGGGAAATGACATACGTCGAATCCTGATTAAAACAAAAAGTTTGGCAAACATCTTATTTTTGAGCTTCTACAAGCAGATAAGGAATCCTTCGGTTATACTGCGTTCGAACAAAACCATCGTGGGCTTCACAGCAAGTTCGACAAATCTTATTGGGGAATTTGAAGAAGAGGTATTCCTCGGCAAATGACCTTTTATGAAAAAGATGAGAGTACTGTTTGTTGTCGTGGATTGCCTAATATCTTACAATTCAATATTTGGGAGGTTTTGGCTCTCCAGAATGCATGTTGTCTCCTCTACAGTCCATAAATGTTTAAAATATTTTGTCCATGGGCAAGTAGGTGTTGTCCGGAATAGTCAAAAGATAGCCAGGGAATGTTATGCAACGTCCCTCACCTCTAAGTCTGAAGAGGCAGTCAATATTAACAGAGATTAGCAGCTACTAGATCCTTCCACCGATGAAAATGAAAATGATGATCCCGGGGAGGCTCCCAGTGTCATGATACCCCTAGAGGAGGTTGAAACCCATTCCCTAGCTGAGGCAAGAATATTAAAATTGGTACCAAGTTGGCGCCAAGTTTGAAACACAGACTGTTGTTTTTTTAATAAATAATCAACATGTATTTGCTTGGTGCAATAACGATGTTACCGGAGTGCCAGCTGATATAATTTGTCACAAGTTATCTGTACGAACTGATGTTGCGCCAGTTTTACAACGAAGAAGGTCTTTCTCTAAAGAAAAATCAGATGTGATTGTTCAAGAAGTTGATCGTCTGACCAAGATGGGCCACATAAAATGGTCTCATTACCCTTTGTGGACTACCAACCCTGTCTTAGTCAAGAAAAAGAATGGCAAATGGCGCATGTGTATTGACTTTACTTATCTTAATAGGGCATGCCCCAAGGATCCTTATCATGTTCATCGGATAGATTAGTTGGTGGATTCAACTTCTGGGAATAAGTTATTGTCTTTCATGGATGCATTTTCAAGGTACAACCAGATACAAGTAGATCGGAAGGATCAAGACCACACAACTTGTATTACGGGCAGAGGTCTTCATTGTTATAAGGTGATGTCATTCGAATTAGAAAATGCGGGGGCCACTTATCAAAGGTTAGTAAATGAAGCCTTTGTTAATCAAATTGGCACAAACATGGAAATTTATATAGATGATATGATGATAAAAAGCTTGGAGGAAGATGTCCATATATCTGACATTCAAGAAACATTTTCTAATTTAGAGGCTGTGAACTTGAAGCTAAACCCTGAAAAATGTGTTTTTGGGGTCTGATCTGGAAAATTCTTGGGTTACATAATAAGTGAAAAAGGAATTCAACCTGATCCGGATCAACTTAATGCCCTACTAGCTATGGATCCTCCTCGGAGCACCAAAGAAGTTCAAAGGTTGACCGGACGATTGACTGTTTTTAACAGTTTTATTTCAAGATCATCAGACAAATGTGCTCCATTTTTCCAGGTATTAAGGAATGCCAAAGACTTTAATTGGTCTCCCCAATGTGATCAAGCATTTCTTGAAATCAAGAAGCATTTGTCTTCACCCAAGACTCTTCAAACCTGTTCAGGAGGAAAAGCTCTACGTATACCTAGTTGTATCAGAGTATGCAATAAGTGTTATGTTAGTAAGAGAGGTGGATAATTACCCTCATCCGGTGTATTATATTAGCAAACATTTGTTGGATGCTGAAAGAAGATATTTGAAGTTAGAAAAACTAGCATTGGCCTTGGTAATTGCAACAAGAAAGATGAGACATACTTCCAAGCTCATTCGATTGTTGTTCGAACATCTTTTCCTTTGAAGAGTGTTCTTCAGAAAGCTGATGTATCAAGCAGAATGAACAAGTGGTCATTTGAGCTGGGTGATTATGATATTGATTTCGCGCCCCGAACGAAGATTAAAGGCCAGTCAGTGGTCGATTTCTTGGTCGAATTTCATGCTGATAGATCTTCGGGACAGATTCCAGAAAATCAGTCTAAGAAAGAATGGGTAGTCAAAACTGATTATAGTGATACTATGTACCAGGCTATATGTTTTGGTTCCAGGACTTCTAACAATGAATCTGAATATGAAGCAGCTATAGCTGGTCTTAAGCTAACCCTTATATGTGGGGCCAGGAGAGTCCAATTAATGAGTGCCTCCCAATTAATGATTCAAAATGCTTAAGGGAAATTTGAAGCAAAGAAATAACAATTGATTAAATACTTTCTTATGTTGAGGGAAGTTGCTGCAAACTTTAAGAGTATCCACTAAGAGCACATCCCTATATTGGAGAATACTGCGGCAGACTCTTTAGCCACTATAGCTTATTCTGAATCTTACCCTTAGATTCTGATGTTAGGATGTCCATCAATACAGACGTTCCAAGAAAAATGTAAAGAGAATGAAGAAAGTATGAGCATAGTGACTATGCAACCCAAGGATTGGAGGTATGATATGCTTCAGTTCGTTTCCGGTTGGATTTTTCCTCCGGATAAAGCCATGGCTAAGAAAATCAAGTATAAGGCTCGTGGTTTCTTGCTATTAAGGGAAGTTCTTTACAAGAAATATTTCAACAGACCTCTTTTGCGTTGCTTAGGATTTGAAGAATCCCATGTTGTATTATCTTAACTGCATGATGGAGAAGGTTCTGCACACTGTGGCTATAAAGCCCTAACCAGGAGAGTTTTATTAGCAGGGTACTACTGGCCAACCATAATGGCAGATGCTAAAGATATGGTAATGAAATGTGATCATTTCCAGAGATATGAAAATGAAATACATGTGCCAGTAGTTCATATGGAATCTATATCCGAACATATACCCTTCGATAGATGGGGGTTAGATCTGTTTGGGCCTCTTCCGATGGCATCCGGTGGATGTAGAACAATCATAGTTGTTATTGACTATTTCTCTAAGTGGATAGAGGAAACTCCTTTAACTGGAACCACTTCTAAGGAATTTATTAAATTTATTTTGTCTAGCATATGTTGCAGATTTGACATTCCTTGAAAGATTACCACAGATAATGGGCCACAGTTAGATAATAAAGACATGGAGATGTTTTACACCTCCAGAGTAATTCAACACTACTTTTCTTCTCCTTTCCACCCTCAAGCAAAGGGACAGGTTGAAGTTGCTAATCGGAAAATCTTGTCAGGTCTAAAGAAAACTTTAGATGGAGCTGTAGGAAAATGGCCCAGTTATCTACAAGAAGTATTTTGGGCTTACCAAACTAAACCTTGGGTTGCTACACAAGAATCTCTGTTTTCCCTTATCTATGGGATGGATGCGATCACTCTCGTAGAATCTAATTTTTCATCTTACAGAATCCAGAACTATTCCGAACAGGCAAATGATATGGCAGTTTGGAATCAGTTGGATTTTATTGAAGAAAGAAGAGTTAAAGCGCATCTAAGATAGACACATTACCAGGGTTTGATAAGGAGAAAATTTGCTTCTAAAGTTAAAAGAAGATATTTTCAATTGGGGGACAAAGTTTTAAGAAAAGTCATTTTACACACCAAGGAAAAACAGTTCGGCAAGCTGGCTCCGAATTAGGAAGGTCCTTATGTGGTGTGTGGGAAAGTCAAACCAGGAACATACAAACTTCAAGACAAGTAAAGAAGAACACAAAAGCACCCATGAAACATTGAACACCTCAGGTTATACTTAAAATAGAACTCTCTTGTAAATATTTGCTTTTTGAATGCCAATGTAAATATTAGGGGGGCATACTCTTTCCTACCCTGGTGGCGCGGGGAGGTTTTAACGAGGTGTCTGAGTTTTCAATAATATCTTATGCCTTCTTCAAAAGTCTGGTGCAAATTTCTTCTTGACTTAATTATAATATGAGGTGGTCGGATATTAAATATTTATTAAACCCCCAAGCTCTCAAACATCTTTGAGGTGATTAGATACGTTATATACTTGATCACATTTTTCAAACATATGAAATCAAGATTATTCAACATACTTACTTACCAGATTTGAAATATCAAAGGCCATTTAAACATTGGTAGTAAAAAGTTAACAAAATTTACGTAAAGGGAAGTATAATATTAAAGTCTGATCGGAGTAGACCCGATCCATGGTTCACAAATGCCTTGACCATTCAAGGACTTTAAGTTTTAGGAACAGGAATTGAGCAAACAATGTAACAACATGACTTGGCCATCCAAGGACTTTAGTTTTTTAACAAAAAATACACAATATAACAATACAAGCTTAGGGCTTGTTCCCTTCGATCTTTTCATCACCATCGCCTTTCTTTGGACTTTTGAGTTCGACACTTGAATTCTCACCAACCCATTCGTTGTCCTCGGAATCTTCCCCACTTGATTAGTTGTGTTTATCACCATTAGCCATCGTATGAAAATGAAGGTTATCATATTCCACAAATTTCCACAAAGGACCAAGAGTCCTCTTAGGAAAGGTCTCATAGAATAGTAATACCATATCGGATTTGATTCCATCATCTCTTTTCTCTAAAGAATCCACCACTCTAGATGCATGCTTCTCTATTCCAGCAGCTATCTCTTCGGTTTTCTTCTTTACTAGAGACGTATTCTCCTCTGTCTTCTTTGCAAGAAGACGTTCCAGATTGACTTTGTCTTTGGATAAAGTATTGACATGTTTGTCTCTAGCTTCTAGTTGTCCTTTCCGAGCTTTGATTTCCAGAATACTTGGTCTGGAGATCTTTTTGAGCTTCTTCTGACTTGAGAAATTTAGCAGCTAGATCCTCTTTTTCCTTCTTCAATGATTCTATGCTCTGTTGAGCGGCGGAGAGACTGTTCGTCAAGCTTTGATTCTCTGAAGTCAAGGAATTTATGGTACTGGTTTGGTCCCTCACTTGCCTTTCCAGATCGACTACAGGACGAATGTAACCTAAGAGAGCATGACTCAGAGTGTCTTGTTCACTTGATATCACGCATGTCTCACCATTATGGGTTACAACATTGCCAAATTGGCAGGACGATAAGGTCCCGAAAGGTTATCCTTGTCCAGTTCATTAAAATATATATGTTAATGTTCTGAAAGATATCGAGATTTACCTATCCACTAGTAGTGGCATGTTTGGAATAAAGGTCGGGTGGAATTTCTTCTTGCAGAATAGGATCAACAGGAACCGGAGGAGGAAGTTCAGAAGGACGTAGAATTATCTTTGATCCCATAGTGACTTTCTTCTTTTTTGCAGCTTTTTCATCACTGCTTGTTTTGCGCTTCTTATCCTTTTTTGTAACCTTTGGTGGGTTATCCGATCCACAAGCCTCCTTGACAGTAACTTCAACTTCTTCCGGCAGAACAACATTGCAGAACAACATTGATCCCTCCTTAATTCTCCGAACCGTTGGGTGAGGTGGGTCTGTTGTGGTTTTCTTCTTTCTTTTATTCTTCATCTTGCCCAGATGGCTAGGGGATTTGACCATGGAATACAAGTAGAGCTTGGCGTCCTTAGCATCAGTTCTCCTCAAGATGACGTCTGCGGGAGGAGGGATGGTCAGTTCTTCTCAGGTGAGGTCGTTTCTCCATATAGTATTCCACAGGTGAGATCTCATAAAGTTACGTGAGGTGAAACAGTTGTGGAAACCATTCTCCCATTTCTCCAAGGCCCAGGTGTTAAGCTTAGCGCAAGTGCTTTGACCTGCCTCTACATGCTCTGAGAAATTCTTTGGAAAATCTGGAAAGAGACACAAGAAGTTTGGAATAACCACATATTATTTAAAAGACTAAGGGAAACATAAGTAAAGCTTACTTATACTCTTCCAGCGACTAGTCAGTTGGCTTGGATTAGAGTCAACTTTTATCTTTTTCCCATTCTCCCAGGCTCCACTGATGAACAAGAATTGTGTCCTCCGTGGTTTTTCGGACTCCAGTAGGTCATTCACTACCTTGTAATTGTTCCCCATATTGTAGTGGTCAAAGGGAATGTGGTTGTTATTGCACAGAGTTTCCACAACAACGAGTGGGATCTTGGACAGTCTTGAAGCCATTATGTAAGCCATCAGAGTGTACCACGCATTCAGACTCAATTGACTCAGACATAGCTTTATGAAGTGGAAATACTTGATTATCTCCGGATCCAAAGGAAACTGGAGTCCCCAGTTCAGCACCTCGGTGTATACCACTAGCTCATTTGACTTGCAGTCCATCAGAGTCTCTAGGGTGATTGGGATTCTTACTTTAACAGAATCGGGGAAGCCCCCCTTTGTTCGAATACGACCCAACTCAACAGTGTGGGTGTATACGCAAGCAATGTTCTGGAGGGATATCAGGTACTTCACCCTGACTTTCTGAAAATTGGGCCCCACCTTCCCTTCCAGGCACTCCGGAAGTACATCTGGAATGGACAGACCCACTTTAGTTTTTCCCCTACGATCTGCTGCGGTGTCTTCCATTTGTCTGGACGCCTCAAAAGGGGTATCTTCTATACTATCATCCATATTTTCTTTCATTACGATAGACTGTTGTTCGGATGGTTTGGTTTCTGCCATAGGCTTTATTGTCTCCGAACTAGTATGTTTCGAAGAGCTAGGAGTGGACTTAGTTTTGGATTGGTGAGTTATTCAACGAGGGGTGTTCTTATCAGGAGACTTCTCAGCGTCCGAACCCATGTCAATGAAGAGTGAAGGTTTCCTAACACTAGAAACTGCCTTTTCTTTAGAGAGAGGGTTCTGAGATTCTTGAACATACCATCCTGATTGAAGAGGAGAAAGAATTGGGATAAAAGGTAATTTTTTTACCTTAAATGTCTTTGATGACGATGAACCTAGGTTTGTGTTTGCTTTTGGTTGATTAAGTTCTTCACCAGGAGAGACAGGAAGACCTTCAACTATTATTTCATCTGTTACAACTTTTCTCGCTCTCTCCAATTCAGAAAAATTTAGCCAACCCATTTTTACTAGTGTGTTTCTGGCTGTGAACATAAATTACTCGAAACTAATTTGAAAAAAGTACTAAGTTTTCTCTCTCTAGAAGTGTTTGTGTTTTTGAAGACAATGGAACATTAAAATCGAGTTAAATAAACTGTGAAAATATAAGAGCTTACATAGGGGAAGATAAACTGATCATAGCCATGATTAAGGGCTATTAAGCATAAATGTTACACCCTAAGTAACTTTCTAGCCTAGTAGGTACGAGAATTGAGGAGAAAAACGGCTGAGAGGTCGAACCAGAGCCTGACACTTGTCCCACGTTGAAAAAAGACTCTTGAAATTCTTAACAGTAAAATGATGATTTCACCGAATTCCGATCGGGCTGACTCTTGAAATTCTTAACATAAAAAGGTGATCGATTCAGTTCGGATACAAAGGCAGATCGGAAGAACATATTTCACATTAAAAATGCGTTGATTTCTATTTTTGTGAAATAGCTCTTCCAAAGATTATTTGCAAGATCTAAAAGGGCTACTGATAAGGTCCGATATTTTTAACACACCAACTTACCTCTATCCGAAGGGCTGTTCGGACCAAACCACTACCATAATAAACCAAACATGATAAATATAGTGGAATGTGACTAAGCTAGGTGCTAGTCATTTTACATCTAGAGAAATGGGTTCTTAAACTTAATCCAAACCCATAACCCGACCCGAAAGGCTCATGGGTTGTTAATTAAGTATAAATACCCCAACCACTTTCATTAATGATGGTGATCATAATTTAATACAAGCACACATCTTAGTTATCTCCCTACACTCTGATAAGGGCATAAAATGTCAAGATTATTAAGGGGCTTAATTGATAATGTAAAGGCATATAAAGGCATATTTGTAAAATTAGGAAATATAAGAAACAAGTGTAAATGTGAGGGTCAATATGTAATTAGTATAAACATAGCATGTGACACTAGAGCCCACCACTTGCACTATATAAGGAAAGATCCATTTTTGGGAAAAATGTACTTTTCTAATCATTGGTACTTTATTTTGACTACTTTCTCTCTCTAAAACATTGTACTTATTCTCCTGACACAATTCCACTATATACGTTATTCGATAATCAGTTCCGAATATTCCAAGAACTATTACACTCCATCTGAAATATTAAATTCCTATAACACTTTACTAAATTAACCTCAATCAGAAATAATCCACACCAATTCTAATTTAGAGCATGAATAAATTATTATTAAGCTCCTAACAATAGAAACTTTATAAACAATAATAGAACTTAGAGATGCAATGAGTAACAATTAATAAAACATACTTAGGGTAATTTATTGTATGTATGGATACAGTAAATTTATACATAGACTCTCATTATACATGTGAGAGTTTTTATACAACTTAATCCTATAATAGATTAGATCAAACAATGTATAAATTCATCTAATTGATTAATTTTGCTATGATATTCATCACACCACCAAATTAGATGGTTGGTATTTGATAAATTAGGAACCTAAAACTCCAATTTAAATGTAGACTAAACCTCTCTAGCTATCTTATGAAAATGAAAAGATGGTCACTAACCTCAACTCTGGGATTTAAGCAATAAATTCGTTTTGAAACCAAATAGCTCCTAGGATATTGACAAGAGTTTCTAAATAAAAAATATATATTATATAAAGTGATTTAAGATCTCAAATCTAAGACTCATACATTGCATTTTAGTTATAAAATAAAGTACCCACTCAACTATTCAATTGTCACTTACTACCCAAGGTTTGATCAATAATTACTTAATACCCAACTCAACTACCTTATTGTCACTTACTACCTAAAATAATTTTAATACCCTAACTACCCTTAACCCACTATATAAACATAATTTTCTGTTTTCTTTCTATTGTTTCTAGCTTTTTGAAGATTTGAATTTGTTAGCCGCTCTAAGCACCTAACCCTACGAACCACCACGAAGACCGGTTGAAATCACATTTTCCGGTGATCAAAATGTTAGACCTATCTAACCGCTGTTTATTTATGTAGTTTGTGGTGTAAAACCTATCTAACCACTGTTTTCTACGTACAAGAACTGATCGTGTTTCTACGTACATGAATCTGTTATTTTGCAAGTAATCGTGTTTCTGGTCCCAGGTTTGATCAATTAACTACTGATTTCGAAGTTATTTTCTTGGTTTTATCAATTGGAATAGGTTATATTTTATTGTTTTTAGACTCCATAGCCTAATTTCGAGCTTTTCTCTGTTTTTTGTTACAGTGATTTGTTATTGTTTTGTTATTATTGTTCGTTATATACTTATGTCCTTGTTTTCTGATGTTATATACTAATTTTGTAGTGCTTTAGTTTTTTATTTCATGTGTAGATTACGAGTTTTAGTTGTCCAGGCCTTCCACGCAAGATGCGAATTGTTTGATGTATTCGATGAGAAAGATCCTAATTGTATGATCAATTCGCATGGTAACATGCGAATCACATGAAATAATTTCAAAGTTTGCTTAGAAATATGCTGCGAATTGTGCGAAGTACATACGTTTCGCATGTTAGGATGCAAACTATGTGAAACTCTAAAGTACTGTATGTTCAAACAAATACCAGGACTTTTTAGTTAATTTTCTACACAGTTCGCATGTTATGATGCGAACTGTGTAGGACTCCAAAGTATTGCATTTTCAAACAAATATAAGTACTTTTTTAGTTGCTTTTACGTTTCGCATGCTAGGATGCGAACTATCTAGAACTTTTTAGAGTATTGTATTTCGAAACAAATATCGGGACCTTTTTTACAAACAAGTATCAGGACAAGATGCGAATTGTTTGATGTAGGTATACACAAATCGCAAGATACGATGCGAATTTTTTGATGCAGTAGTAATTAATTTGCACATAGTTTTGTGACTAATAACTAATAACTTGTTCTGTCCAGGGTAAGAGATGTCCAAATTACGAGTTTGTATTTTTAAATATGGTCACCAAACCGCAATTGTGCCTTTCACGGAGTTTGAAAGCTTTCAAAGTATCCAAGCTTATGTGGAGAACACATGGGAGGAGCTTGCCACAGATGAATACCTAATTACCTAATCCTGCGGGGATCACAATAATTGTTTCTTTAATAACCATAATGATTTTGTTGGGCTAGTGTTATATCTTGATTTGGAGCGTTTAAAACGGGTTAGTTTTCTCATAGAACAACACGTCTTCAATAAGGGTTCTGGTGATAAAAGTTATGTTGATAAGAGCTCTGGTGGTAAGGATTGTGGTGTAAAGCATAAAGAGCGTAGCTTGATTTTGGGAGAACCATCTCCCAATCAACTAGTTAGCGGGGAGAGTAGTAAGGGTTTAGTTAATTCTGATCAGAGAAAAAAAACAACTTGCTACTGTTGGTTGGGCTGATGCTATTACAGGAGTGGGTCAAGCTTTTGAAGAAGGTGCTGCCGGTCTGAGGTTATCTTTGTGCAAGTTTGTGTTAGAGCATGGTTTTTCTTTCAAATACCTACACAACACAGCAAATAAGATCACTGCTTATTGTGAAAATAAGTTCACAAGCAGGTGCAAATGGAGGCTTTATGCATCTATTGATTCAAGCACCGGCTTGATGACGATCAAGAAGTATGTCCCGCACCATACTTGCAGTCCTGTTTTCTCCCAGAAGCATAAGCATAAGCGGCATAGGCATAGGCATTTGACATCAGATTTGATTGCATAGGAAATTCAGGATTCTCTACGGACCTGCCATTCGTTGACAGCCAAAACCATACAATCGACTGTCAAACAAGATTACGGTCTTGACATCTCTTACCGTTTGCCATGGAATGCTTTAGAGAAGGCTAGGAGGGGAGTTTTCAGAGATAGTTCAAGTTCTTTTAGTTTACTAAGCGGATACTTCAAACGCATGAAGAGCCGGGATAATACTTCAGACTGCCAGTTGGAGTTGTCAGCTGAAAACTGATTCAAGCGCTGTTTTGTAGCATTCGGTTCGTCCCTTCGGGGTTTTCATTCATGCCGTCCAATGTTGTTTGTCGATGGAACCCACTTATATGGCAAGTACAAGGGTACCTTGCTCACTGTTGTAGCAAAGGACAGAAACAACGGTTAGTTACATTTATCTAGTTAATCTGAATGATGTTTTTGTGTGAAAATGCTGATGCAATTCGCATCTGAGGCTGCGAATTAAGCAGTGTTCGAATCTTCACATTTCGCATTTGAAGATGCGAATTATGCGATAACAGTTTGCATCCTATATATGCAAACCTTTTGTGGTTGTGATTTTAACATTTCGCATTTGAGGCTGCGAATTAGGTATTATTTGAAACTGCACTTACATCGCAGCTTGTGCTTGTACCAGGATAACATACGAAATGTGTACAATTTTTAAACGTTTGGGTACGGTTGTAGTGTTCATTTGATCTGCCTTTTTCCAGGACTATTCCATGTTGCTGTTGGTGTAGTTAACATTGAAGATTATGACAATTAGATGTGGTTTTTGGGGTGTTTAAAACCACATTTGTTGGATCGCCAGATCATATTTATTTCAGACCGTCATTCTGGTATCGTTAATACTGTTTCTGTCTTGTATCCAAACTGCTATCATGCGTACTGTTATTTCCATCTCATGCAGAATTTGAAAGCCAAACTGGAACATACTAACAAAGACTATAAAAAAAAGGATGTTGAGTTTCTTCCATCGTCTTGCTTATGCTCCCAGTCGGGAGCTTTTGAAAGATATACTAACAGTTTTTCTATGTGAAGGTGGTGACAGAATGAGTGATTTTCTTTCAAATTTACTCCTTGAAAAGTATGCACAGGCTTACGTAAAAGGGAAACGATACGGCTCTATGGCTTCTCCTGCAGCTGAATCATTTAACAATCAGATCAAAAAATATTGTGGCCTACCAATTGTTGAGTTTATTGACTGGATTAAAGTCTTGCTTATGACTCAAGTTTCACGGAGATACGAAGAGGGTCTCAGCTGGAGTACTAATTTGGTTCCCGAGTACGAGAAGAAGCTAAAGCAGAATGTTGACATGTGTCGAACTTGGGTAGTACGTAAATCGTCTACCGCCATGTTCGAAGTCTTTTCGAATCCTGTGGCTGTTGTTAATCTGTTGGATTTCAAATGTTCTTGCGGATCATGGAAACAAGAGTGTTTTCCATGTCCTCATGCTTTAGCGGCATTACAATATACCAACCAAGATCCATTGACTGTAATAGAGCCCTTCTTTACGGTTAAGAATTACAGGGAAAGTTACTCTTTCAGCATACCAGCTATAACTAATTTTGGCGAAGGGTCCAGCGCTAACGATCCTTCTATTGTTGAAGTTCTCCCTATGAATGTTAAGAGACTCCGGAAGGCCTAAGAAAAAGCGAATCCCTTCTAGAGGAGAAATCTCAACCAAGCAGTTGAGGTGTGGCCGATGTTCGAAATCAGGCCATAATCGGAGGACTTGTGATGTTCCAGTTTAAGGACAATCCGTGTTGTGGACAATTCTGGTTTGCCACATTTATTTGTAGTACTGTTATTGTTCTGTACAACAAACTAAACACTTTTACATTCCTGTGTTTGTAATGTTGTTATTAGAGTAAAGAAATGTTAAGTGCTTTGAGTTGCAAGCATTTCGCATCCGGTATTGCGAATTATATACAATATGTTGATATATTGTTACAAACATCTATCAGGTTTCCATGCGATTTGTGTGAAATTTCACCAGGATGCGAATCGTTAGTAAAATCAATTGTTACTTAATACCCACTCAACTATTCAATTGTCACTTACTACCCAAGGTTTGATCAATTGTTACTTAATACCCAACTCAACTACCTTATTGTCAGTTACTACCTAAAATAATTTTAATACCCTAACTACCCTTAACCCACTATATAAACATAATTTTCTGTTTTCTTTCTATTTTTTCTAGCTTTTTGAAGATTTGAATTTGTTAGCCGCTCTAACCACCTAACCCTACGAACCACCACGAAGACCGGTTGAAATCACATTTTCCGGTGATCAAAATGTTAGACCTATCTAACCGCTGTTTATTTATGTAGTTTGTGGTGTAAAACCTATCTAACCACTGTTTTCTACGTACAAGAACTGATCGTGTTTCTACGTACATGAATCTGTTATTTTGCAAGTAATCGTGTTTCTGGTCCCAGGTTTGATCAATTAACTACTGATTTCGAAGTTATTTTCTTGGTTTTATCAATTGGAATAGGTTATATTTTATTGTTTTTAGACTCCATAGCCTAATTTCGAGCTTTTCTCTGTTTTTTGTTACAGTGATTTGTTATTGTTTTGTTATTATTGTTCGTTATATACTTATGTCCTTGTTTTCTGATGTTATATACTAATTTTGTAGTGCTTTAGTTTTTTATTTCATGTGTAGATTACGAGTTTTAGTTGTCCAGGCCTTCCACGCAAGATGCGAATTGTTTGATGTATTCGATGAGAAAGATCCTAATTGTATGATCAATTCGCATGGTAACATGCGAATCACATGAAATAATTTCAAAGTTTGCTTAGAAATATGCTGCGAATTGTGCGAAGTACATACGTTTCGCATGTTAGGATGCAAACTATGTGAAACTCTAAAGTACTGTATGTTCAAACAAATACCAGGACTTTTTAGTTAATTTTCTACACAGTTCGCATGTTATGATGCGAACTGTGTAGGACTCCAAAGTATTGCATTTTCAAACAAATATAAGTACTTTTTTAGTTGCTTTTACGTTTCGCATGCTAGGATGCGAACTATCTAGAACTTTTTAGAGTATTGTATTTCGAAACAAATATCGGGACCTTTTTTACAAACAAGTATCAGGACAAGATGCGAATTGTTTGATGTAGGTATACACAAATCGCAAGATACGATGCGAATTTTTTGATGCAGTAGTAATTAATTTGCACATAGTTTTGTGACTAATAACTAATAACTTGTTCTGTCCAGGGTAAGAGATGTCCAAATTACGAGTTTGTATTTTTAAATATGGTCACCAAACCGCAATTGTGCCTTTCACGGAGTTTGAAAGCTTTCAAAGTATCCAAGCTTATGTGGAGAACACATGGGAGGAGCTTGCCACAGATGAATACCTAATTACCTAATCTTGCGGGGATCACAATAATTGTTTCTTTAATAACCATAATGATTTTGTTGGGCTAGTGTTATATCTTGATTTGGAGCGTTTAAAACGGGTTAGTTTTCTCATAGAACAACACGTCTTCAATAAGGGTTCTGGTGATAAAAGTTATGTTGATAAGAGCTCTGGTGGTAAGGATTGTGGTGTAAAGCATAAAGAGCGTAGCTTGATTTTGGGAGAACCATCTCCCAATCAACTAGTTAGCGGGGAGAGTAGTAAGGGTTTAGTTAATTCTGATCAGAGAAAAAAAACAACTTGCTACTGTTGGTTGGGCTGATGCTATTACAGGAGTGGGTCAAGCTTTTGAAGAAGGTGCTGCCGGTCTGAGGTTATCTTTGTGCAAGTTTGTGTTAGAGCATGGTTTTTCTTTCAAATACCTACACAACACAGCAAATAAGATCACTGCTTATTGTGAAAATAAGTTCACAAGCAGGTGCAAATGGAGGCTTTATGCATCTATTGATTCAAGCACCGGCTTGATGACGATCAAGAAGTATGTCCCGCACCATACTTGCAGTCCTGTTTTCTCCCAGAAGCATAAGCATAAGCGGCATAGGCATAGGCATTTGACATCAGATTTGATTGCATAGGAAATTCAGGATTCTCTACGGACCTGCCATTCGTTGACAGCCAAAACCATACAATCGACTGTCAAACAAGATTACGGTCTTGATATCTCTTACCGTTTGCCATGGAATGCTTTAGAGAAGGCTAGGAGGGGAGTTTTCAGAGATAGTTCAAGTTCTTTTAGTTTACTAAGCGGATACTTCAAACGCATGAAGAGCCGGGATAATACTTCAGACTGCCAGTTGGAGTTGTCAGCTGAAAACTGATTCAAGCGCTGTTTTGTAGCATTCGGTTCGTCCCTTCGGGGTTTTCATTCATGCCGTCCAATGTTGTTTGTCGATGGAACCCACTTATATGGCAAGTACAAGGGTACCTTGATCACTGTTGTAGCAAAGGACAGAAACAACGGTTAGTTACATTTATCTAGTTAATCTGAATGATGTTTTTGTGTGAAAATGCTGATGCAATTCGCATCTGAGGCTGCGAATTAAGCAGTGTTCGAATCTTCACATTTCGCATTTGAAGATGCGAATTATGCGATAACAGTTTGCATCCTATATATGCAAACCTTTTGTTGTTGTGATTTTAACATTTCGCATTTGAGGCTGCGAATTAGGTATTATTTGAAACTGTACTTACATCGCAGCTTGTGCTTGTACCAGGACAACATACGAAATGTGTACAATTTTTAAACGTTTGGGTACTGTTGTAGTGTTCATTTGATCTGCCTTTTTCTAGGACTATTCCATGTTGGTGTTGGTGTAGTTAACATTGAAGATTATGACAATTGGATGTGGTTTTTGGGGTGTTTAAAACCACATTTGTTGGATCGTCATATCATATTTATTTCAGACCGTCATTCTGGTATCGTTAATACTGTTTCTGTCTTGTATCCAAACTGCTATCATGCGTACTGTTATTTCCATCTCATGCAGAATTTGAAAGCCAAACTGGAACATACTAACAGAGACTATAAAAAAAGGATGTTGAGTTTCTTCCATCGTCTTGCTTATGCTCCCAGTCGGGAGCTTTTTAAAGATATACTAACAGTTTTTCTATGTGAAGGTGGTGACAGAATGAGTGATTTTCTTTCAAATTTACCCCTTGATAAGTATGCGCAGGCTTACGTAAAAGGGAAACGATACGGCTCTATGGCTTCTCCTGCAGCTGAATCATTTAACAATCAGATCAAAAAATATTGTGGCCTACCAATTGTTGAGTTTATTGACTGGATTAGAGTCTTGCTTATGACTCAAGTTTCACGAAGATACGAAGAGGGTCTCAGCTGGAGTACTAATTTGGTTCCCGAGTACGAGAAGAAGCTAAAGCAGAATGTTGACATGTGTCGAACTTGGGTAGTACGTAAATCGTCTACCGCCATGTTCGAAGTCTTTTCGAATCATGTGGCTGTTGTTAATCTGTTGGATTTCAAATGTTCTTGCGGATCATGGCAACAAGAGTGTTTTCCATGTCCTCATGCTTTAGCGGCATTACAATATACCAACCAAGATCCATTGACTGTAATAGAGCCCTTCTTTACGGTTAAGAATTACAGGGAAAGTTACTCTTTCAGCATACCAGCTATAACTAATTTTGGCGAAGGGTCCAGCGCTAACGATCCTTCTATTGTTGAAGTTCTCCCTATGAATGTTAAGAGACTCCGGAAGGCCTAAGAAAAAGCGAATCCCTTCTAGAGGAGAAATCTCAACCAAGCAGTTGAGGTGTGGCCGATGTTCGAAATCAGGACATAATCGGAGGACTTGTGATGTTCCAGTTTAAGCACAATCCGTGTTGTGGACAATTCTGGTTTGCCACATTTATTTGTAGTACTGTTATTGTTCTGTACAACAAACTAAACACTTTTTTATTCGTGTGTTTGTAATGTTGTTATTAGAGTAAAGAAATGTTAAGTGCTTTGAGTTGCAAGCATTTCGCATCCGGTATTGCGAATTATATACAATATGTTGATATATTGTTACAAACATCTATCAGGTTTCCATGCGATTTGTGTGAAATTTCACCAGGATGCGAATCGTTAGTAAAATCATATCAAACATTTATCAACATTTCATGTTGCGAATTGTGTTGAGCTATAACGTAATGCCTTTTCAAATAAATATCAGGACTCCTCGCTGCGAATTATGACCAGAACATATGACAACAATTACTCACATACGTTTCGCATGATAGGATGCGAATTATGACCAGAACATATATCAGGACCCCTGGTTGCTTGTGTAAATAGATATGATGCGAATGGAGAACAACCAGAAGTCCTGATATTTGTCACATGCTAAGCTGCGAAGTGTGTTTTAATAAAAATACCAGGATATTCAGTGGGTTGCAAATCGTATGTTAGGCTGCGAATTGCATGAAATTCAGTAAGGTTGGAAACAAGTAATATATCAGGTTAACATGCGAATCATTTGCAAATTGTAATTGGATGCGAATCGTTTACATGATGCAGCAGCAAGCATTGAAACCTCTTCTGGCTGAGGTTCAGCAGCAACCAGTGGAACAACTTCCACTGTTTGAGAGTCAGCAGAGTAGTAGTCATCATACATGTCTAAATCAAAGACAGATACTGGGCTGGTTGGTAGTGTTGTTGGCATGATCAACTCATCGCTCCAATTAACGGTTAAGGATGACCAGGAGTCACCCAGAGAACCAAGTGAACCAGAGTTTGAGTATGAGGTGGTGGTTATGGTGGTGGAAAAAGATATGACTGTTTGAATTCGAAGAGAACAAGAGGTGTTTTTAAAAAAATATAGAGTTTGTTGTAAAATTAGCCTCTGGTTACTAGAGGTATTTATAGGGAAATGAGGTAATCATTACATAGCCTCCATGTCCAGTCAGCAATTAATGGGTTATGTACTTGATTAGATTGTTTTTTGTGTGCTCAATGGAGAAAACGTTTACCAAGGCATAAGCCATAGCCTGTTCGTATTCTTGAACTTTATATTTTGAATTTTTTATTCTGCACCAGGCTGCGAACTGTGTTTAATGTGGTATACCAGGCTTGCTGCGAACTATTTGTTAGTGATAAGTAAGCATCTATCAGGTTAGGCTTCGAACTATTTACTGATAAGTTAGGCTGCGAATTATTTACTGATAAGTAAGCATCTATCAGGTTAGGCTGCGAACTGTTTGATGAGTATGTTGTTTTAAGACATACCATGGATTTGCTGCGAATTGTTTGGTTGGAATTATTCGAATATTAACCAACCCTTATATATCTGGTTATGATGCGAACTATTTGGTAAGGAATATGCACATTTCTGAAAATGTAATTTGTTTATATATGCACAACAAACTAATAATTACAATCGATGTATTTACAAGGAAAAGCATAGTGTTTTAAATCGAATCAGCCATATGTGACACGGTCTCTGTCATTTAAAAAGTAATCAAACATTTCTGCTCTATAGGCAGTGACCATATCTTCATCGTATTCTGTCTGCACAAATCCATACTGGATAATATCTCTTGCGTATTTGCAGACAAATATACCATAGTCCAGGGTGCCTGGTTTTTGTTGTGGAATTTTTCTTTCAGCTTTCACCTTCCACCCTGTCTTTGATTTATGTAGGCATCCTCTCTCCAACAAATATTTGATCTGTTTATAATAATTAGTGTTAGGAATCAGCACAAAAACAACAACAGTTGGTGCCACACAATTCGCACCTTAGGCTGGGAATTGTGTGACAACAAATCCAACATGGGCATCTCACACGATTCGCAGCCTATGGTGCGAATTGTTTGATATCCAGTCTATTTTTTATGTTTGCATTTCGCAGCCCGTTTTATTGAAATGCATCGTTCAAAACGATTCGTATCATATGCTGCGAAATGTGTTATGGATAGGCTCCGAAATGCAACTAATTTACTCACATTTCGCAGCATATCTCGATCACAGTTTGCAGCATGCATACTTAAAATGTGTTTAAATTTAAGTGTATAGTTGGGAATATTTACCAATTGTGTAGGTGTCATTGTGGTGTAGTCTATGGATTTCAGTTTAGGCAGAAGTGGATTGTAGTTTGAAATTGACCTGCCGTCGACGTCAATGATGAGCAACGTCCAGTGGTTTATCTGGTCCTTTGTCTCGGTCCATACTGGAATCATGATGATGTTGGGGTCTTTGGGCGCCTGCTTTTAATTGATGTTGCATCCAAGCAAGAGTACATTACAATGAGAACATTTTCTGAAACTTTGAAATTTACCTGAGCTAAACTTACCGCAGTCATGCCCGAAATCAGTACGGTGTCATGATGCTCTCCTTCAGCTTTAGTGCATGGAACTTTGAAGTCTGCTTCTTCAAGCATCTTTCGAATCCAAGCGTTGATAACCTAAGAAAGGAGTTGTAGATTTATGTTAAATATACAAGACATATTTGAAACATTAAAAATAGAATTGATTGACAATTGGATACCTTTACGTCCAGCTCCAATTCTAAAGGTAGTGCCATCGCATCACTTGCTTGCACTCTGATTCCGTATGTAAATTTGGACTCTCGTAACTGCCATACCACTGGATCAGAGGTGTCGATCTCGTAGGATTTAACTAACTGTATTTTGTGGTATTCTTCCACATCGATACGGTCAGTTACTTTTGTTTTCTTTGGCCAGTCGTTGTATTCTACTTTTGGCGGTTCCCGTACTGTTATAATGAACTCTTCCTCTTCCTCTGCCACTGGAGGCTGTTTTGGTGTCAGTAGAGTAAAACTTGGCTCCTCTATCTCTTTACTGGGCTCGAGCTTAGTAAATAACAAAAATCAAAAGTAGAAGGGTGTCACTCATTATAATTATAACGACCCCAAACAGTTCGCATGCTAACATGCGAACTGTTTGGTTCCAGCTGAATAAATTCCATAGTATCTATCAAGGTAGCATGCGAACTGTTTGAGGTTCCACTGAACAGTTCGCATGCTACCCTGATATTCGTTTGTAATATTTAAATTAGATCTACACAAATCTCATGCTATGATGCAAAATCATTATAAGTAGCCCTTACCGCACGGTCATCAACAACCAATGTCGTTCACTTGTTCGGCATAGGATCTGGATCGTGTCGGCAGAGATCATTAAAGTCATCCTCCAACATGTGCTCCAAAGACCGTTGTATTATAGAATCGGAATATACATTATCAATTTTATTTAAAAATGTCTGTGAAACTTGAGTGTAAATACCATCAACAAAAGCATCGGGTAAACCTACTGTGTTATCGTGGGACTCTGGAGCTTGCAGTTGATTTGTTACTGGTGCTACAGTTTCACGTTGGTTTAGCAATTCTGACTTTGCTGACAGCACCGTTGGTCTTTGAGGTGCATCTGCAGATGTGGTGTTGTCTTCTAAGGATGGTCCTTCCTGGCTGAGTAGTTTCGTCTTCTCACCGGGATGGACATGTTCTGAATCTTGTGGTGCTATTTCTTGCGTTAGCCTTTCTCTCTTTGCCAAGGCTACCTGTTGCTGCTGTTGTTGTTCTTGTTGTCTTTGTTGTTCTTGTTGTCTTTGTTGTTCTTGTTGCTGTTGTTCGTGTTGAACTTGTGGTTGCTGGTGTTGTTGTTGGTGGTGTTGTTGTTGTTGTTGTTATTGGTGTTGTTGTTGTTGTTGCTGGTGTTGAACATGTTCCTGTTGTTGATGTTGCTGTTGTTGTTGTTGTTGTTGTCTTTCGGTCTCCTGTTTCATACAAAATTCTAAAAAAAAGGTGGAAGGGTTAAGTATACTATAATCATAGTTGCGAACGATTCGCATGCTGTCCTGAAATTTTTTTGTCCAAATATCAAATAAATTGCAGCTCAGCATGCGAATTGTAAAATAACCAACCAACCAGTTGAATACACAATTCGCAATATAAGATGCGAATTGTTTGTACAGGACTACACAAGAGTCCTGATATTTGTTTGATATCATCATATCATGTGATGGTATTGTTTGGAATGTGTATTCAACTGGGAAACCCCGCTAGCTGTTTTAAATGGATACACTGAGTTTGTTTGAATATTTATAGAACAGGAAATAATATTATGGAAACAATTTCATGAAAATAAATAAATAAAATATTTGAATCTTAGTGAACTTTTCATCCACTTACATCTTCTAGGCTGCCTGGTTTTGCTACTTCTTTCGCACGATCTTCTATCTCCTTTGGGTCATTCGGAGGAGACTCGTGTCTTTCTTTCTCTGTCTGTGTCTCCATGGTGTCCATCTCTGTGGACACCGACAACTGTTTGTTCATCCTTGCAGATTGTACCGGTATGGGTGAATGGTTGGCATCATCGTCCCTCTCTTCTGGCAGTACTCCATCAGCATGGTGTGTTGATCAGCATTAGATACGGATGCTTGCAATAAAGTGGATGCTGCTCTGTCTGGAAATGCTGGTACATGCTGATTATAGCAATTATTTAAGGCTCAAGTCATACTTACTTTTCTGGCCTGTTTTTCTATCTTTCTCTCGTACTTGTTCTTGTCGGCATATGTCTTCAAACGCTTTGATTCAACAACAATTGCAGAAATATCGGGATTAGGACCTCTGCGTTTGAGTACATAATCACTGATTGTTTCACTCATACTGGTTGTGTCGTCGTCGTCGGGCTCCTGCCTGGATTTGCCTTTCGGTGGTGGTGGAATTGTTTGCTTGGGGAACTTGGTGGTGGAATCGTTGGCTCGGGTGGTGTTGGTTGTTCGGGTCTGGGAGACATCACCTTATTCGTTTCTTTCTGTGATGCTTCTCTCCTTTGTCTTGGTTTTGATGTTGTGCTTTTCGTCATCTTCCTTGGTCTTTCTTCCGGTGAAATAGATTCCTCATCTGCATCTCCACTATCTTCTCGTTCTTTGAAAGCTTCACTTCCAGCCTCGGTAAGACGTAATGGACCTTCGAAAACCTACCAACAGAGGCACATGTAAGTAAATAAATTGTTTTGAAAGTATGAGGGTGTAGACAAACAAATTGTTTTTTACAAACGGTTCGCATTATATGATACGAACTGTGTGAATTCTATCCATGTTAGAGTTGCAAATAATTCGCATGCTGAGCTGCGAATTGTGTGTAAGTCATATGCTGCGAACTATGTGTAAACCATATGCTGTGAACTAAGTATTTATGTCAGGCTACGAAATGATTGATGCATTGTTCTATTGTAACACTAGTTAAAACGCATGTTGAGCTGCGAAATGTGTGTAAACAATATGATGCGAACTGTGTGGAAACAAGAAGCTATGAACTAAAATTCATATCAGGCTGCGAAATGATTGATGCATTTTTCTAATATAACGCTAGTCAAACGCATGATATGCTGCAAACTGTTTGCACCCGCAGTTCAATACCTATATAAAGCTTATACCTGGTCATCATCGAGCAAGGGTGTTCTAAGAAGCAGCGCCACGGTTGTTGCTTGGCACTTTAATCCCAACCATTTGAAAAACCTTGGTATCAAGGTTGGCTTCGCTACCTCGAGGCCGACTGTTGTGTGCTCCATGAAGAAGGGCTGCATGGGGACAAGTTTTATCATCAAGATGCTCTGTACATAACTAATTTTTATACTGAATAGATCAATCTTACAATTAGAAGGGCGACGCAGTCGACGACTCTATCGGGTTTTTCGATTGCTATGCAACTCCTGATAGACTGTCGGAGCTTGTACAATATTGATCCGGACCAATCATAACTGTTTATCTTGCTGAGGTCTTCAACATAATAAACCGTGCTCCAACCCAGGATATCTCCAGATACGAAGTAGAATAGGGTGAAGCACAAAAGCAGTATGAGCAGCCTCGCAACGTCTTCCAAATCATGCTCCCCTCCTTCTCTTATGGCCTTCTCTATACCTGCCTGTAAAACCAACGACAACATGCTATGTTAGAAAAGTACAGAATCTTGCTTTATAAAGATGAAGTCGATTTTACACGTACCTTTATAATGGTATTTGTTATTGTTTTAGTATTACTAGCTGCTACTTTCCTGCCAGTTTTACCCATGAAGTATGTCTTCGTCATCCTCGATTCGTCCTCATCGCGGGGTGCGTATTTGTTGTGAAATGCTCCGGTTTTCGTTAACCGCATTTTCTTAGTCTCATGCCTCAACCCGAATATGACCTTCACATCGTTTTCAGTTATCTTTACAAACTTGTTGCCAATCTTAAAGACGTCTCTATCAACAGAGAATTGCTCGACGACATACTAAATGATTGAGTAGAATTTTTTATTTGGCAGCTCTGCCTCATTACGGATTTCGAAAGCCGTTTTCAAAAGTGTGTAGAAGGGTGTGTTTCTTGCAGCTTCAATGTGGGTCCTGGCAATACGCATCTCTTTAAGTAGCTTCAGAAGGCTCACCAACCCTGATCTGTAATAGCTAGGTTTTGTTGTCATACTTCCTGCACAAACACAAATCAGTTGGAGTGTCACAAACTTCGCATCACAAGCTGCGAATTTCATGTATTATCAGTTAAAATGTCACAAACAATTCGCATGACAAGCTCCGAATTTCATATATTATCAGTTAAAATGCCACACACAATTCGCATGACAAGCTGCGAATTGCCTATATATGAATATTGTTTGTAAATAAACGACATAAAAATTGAATCGAGCTGCAAATTGCTTGCATAATGGGTGATCATGATGCGAACTGTTCTAATTTTTACATGCACGTTGTAGGGATCTGGGAATTATTGGAACAACACCAAAATCAACAATCAACTACCTAATGCACATCTAACATACATAATAATTCTCAGGAAAGTATTAGCATTACATGCAACTAAACTTCTACCCTGCGTTCGACGATAAACCCAGGAACTGAGCAACTATCGTCAGTAGATACTTCATTCCAGTATAAAAAGCAACACCTACCGTGAAATAACAGAAAATTGTGGTTCGAATTCATAAAAAACGCAAAAAAAGTATACTTTCCACGATAATGCATACCTGTTTACTTCTAAGCGCTGTCCTATTTACCGGTCGGAGAAGACTTGTCGGCAACTTCCTCGAAAAGAAAGTGTGGAGTTGGACTGAGTAAAAGACGATGATCGGTGCTAACGACGACTGATTTCGAACGGTGAGAAGCTGTAGGGGTTTTTGGGTTTGAGAGAGAGAGAGAGTATCACGAAGTCGAACGATTTCTGGTTTTCGGTTTGTTTTAGGGTGATGGGAAGGTGGAAAAAATGGGTTTGAACTGAAAAATGGGTACATATAGTCGAGGGGTATTTTTGTCCAATTTTTTAGTCGAGGTATTAAGTAACACTATCCAAAATTTGGATACTACCGGATAATAAGATAGTTGAGTGGGTATTTTCCGGTACTTTTCTCTAAAATAAATTCATCTAAACTTTTTAAAAGAATAGTAAACATAAATTATCTAAATACCATATAGTATTATCTAATAAACCCCTTTATATTCTAAAAATAATATAAAAATATATACATTTTATCATGTAGGATATAAAAAAATAAACAGTTATAAAAAACACCCAAATTATTAAACGCAATTGTATTTTTATTTTCTCAAGTACATGTGGTATTTGACAATGTAACAACAATTTTGATTGAATTTTTATAAATATTTCCGGTTATATGGTAAAATCTGAAGGTTTTCAGTGCGCTGGTATGTAGTGGTATTTTTGTCCAATTTTTTAGTCGAGGTATTAAGTAACACTATCCAAAATTTGGGTACTACCGGATAATAAGATAGTTGAGTGGGTATTTTCCGGTACTTTTCTCTAAAATAAATTCATCTAAACTTTTTAGAAGAATAGTAAACATAAATTATCTAAATACCATATGTTATTATCTAATAAACCACTTTATATTCTAAAAATAATATAAAAATATATACATTTTATCAAGTAGGATATAAAACAAATAAACAGTTATAAAAAGCACCAAAATTATTAAACGCAATTGTATTTTTATTTTCTCAAATACATGTACTTATCTTTTCATAAGTTTTCATAAATAAAATACTATTTATTTATACTTTGAAAGATATAAAAATTTAAATAAAATAAAATAAAGTTAATAAAAACATATTTTATTAATTTCTTTATTATGTTAACCCTATTTTAATATAATTATTGTTGAAAGAACTATTATCAAAATATTAAAATCAATATAATCCTCATCTATATAAAATTATAAGCTAAAACCAATATAGTCCTCCATAACCAGTCTCATATGTTCACTTTTGTACTAAAACCGTTCGATATGTTTGAACAATGTTGCATTTTAGTCCCACGCGTATAAATAACAAAGATTAAAAATACATTTATTTGAAGCATGAGGTACTTTTAAAAGTGATATAAAAAAATATAGAGGACTATTTTATAAACTTACATAAACACTAGAGACTAAAATGCAACATTATTAAAATATAGGAGGTGGTTTTAATACAATACTGAACATGGAGGGCTGTTGTGCGATAGTTGGTATACATGGGGGACAATATATTTTTAACCAAAAATATATTACATGTACGATATAAACAGTACATGTTGCATATATCTGACGCCACGTTTACGATCTGTCAATCAGGTTCGAATATTTGAAATTAGTTCAAATGTTTCGGGTTTTTACCTCCTGGACAATGCCAGGAAAGAGAGGCACATGGTGTCTAGACTTGAAGATTGATGAAAATAGTCTAGACCAAGTATTGTGTAATTCATATCTCATACTTATGTTTTTCATTTTGTGTTCTTAAACTATTTGCTTCTAATGTATTTTCAATTTGTTTGTTATTCTAAATTTTAAAGTATGTATTTTCATAAAATGTGAACTTTTCATAAATAAATACTACTTTGAAATATTATGATCGTTCAGTGCGAAATATTAAGGTTCAGTGTGAAATATTACACAAGGTTTATTACTAAATATTACATAAAATTCAGTTCTAAATATAACATAAGTTTTAATGCAAAATATTACAATGGTTTGGAACAAAATCGATTGTACCATAAATTACACTAAAAACCGGGCAACATTCAGATGGTTTAAAAAAGAGACTCGACGAATAAACTGAATGTCTTATTCAAATGTTTCTCAAATTTTATTAATATAAAACCTACAATATATCTTGCAAAATATAAATAATTATTAATACAAAGCTTAAATATATTATTATATGTGAAACCTTTATAACCGATTTTTCCATATAACTGATGAATAAAACTAACTACATCGTCACTGTAATTTCGAACTGTGTTATGCCATTCCAACCACCGATCAGTTTGTTTTGTTATGATTTATTTATTGTTTCCGTATCGTGGTAGCAATATCTACTTTAAATATTAACATCATATTGTTGTTCTTATCGTTTTCCAATCTATTTCAGAAATATTGAATTCTAGAACCATGCTTGCAAAGTATAATCTATTATAAATGTGAAACCTTGTTAAAATCAATGCAAAATATTATAGTATATACAACATCAATATGATTTTACATTTGATAAACACAATCTATTATATTTGCAAAACATATGATCATATATGCGAAAGTTAATTTTATGATGTACGAGAGGAATTCCTTACGAAATGGATATCTTTAACTATTTCTTATGTATTATTTATTCAATTATCAATTCACCACTTGTTGAAGCCGTCATTGTGGAGAGAACAAGGGCAGATGAAATCGATAGGTATTCTAATAAAGTTGCATGCATAATTTACTACTTATACAGTATGAATAACATGTGTTGTATATGTATGATGCTACCTCAATGAGGTCGTCACAAAGTATTAATATGGTTTGAATATTTGATATTGGTTCGAGTTTTTAGTTTTTTTACCTATCATATAAAGCTAGGCAATAGGCACATAAGTTTTTAGTTTGAGAATGACTGATACCATTATAAAAAACATACTAGACGAGATGAACTAGAACCCCGTTGAAAAGAGATTAGAACAAGCGCATGAAAATGCTTAACTCCTAAAACTAAATATGAAAGGATTTAAATCTTCATAAAGTGATGTGTAATTTGCATCCCTTAATTATGTTTTTCATTTTATGTTCCTGAATTATTTATTTTAATGTTTTTTATTAAAATTATATTTGCAAATTTTGAACTATGTCCTTTTGCGAAATGTAAATATTTTCATAAATTAATCCTACTTGCAAAAAATTACGATCATATGGTGCAAAACATCAAAGTTCAATGAAAAATATTAAGGTTCTATATATAATTTTATGATTGTTCACTGCAAAATAATAAAGTTTAGTTCGAAATATTAAGGTCCAGTGAAAAATATTACACAAGGTTTGGTGCTAAATACTACATAAGACTATGTACAAAATATTATAAAAGTTTAATGAGAAATCGATTTCTCCATGAATTGTAATAAAAACCTCACAGTATTCGGATGGTTTAGAAAAAGAAAATCAGCTCGACGAATAGACTAAATATCACCTTTGAATATTCTTCATATCGATATACAAACAGCCCACAATTAACATATCATTTTTGTAGGTTATTTTTTAGTCTTTGTATCTTCATTGATGGTTTTGATGGTACAAGGTCCTCTGTTATATCCGACCCAAACGAGGTAACTTAGATTCTGATCCGAAAGTTATAAGACAACAATTGAAGTCCACATCCAGAGAACTGCACATGGACTGGGGGGCTACTGATAAGGAAAGGAAAATATAGGTGGTTAACATGTAATTTAGCTCATTAATAAGATCAAGGTCCATGTATTTAGTGACTAAGGACTAAAGTAAAGCACACATAAGCAAAAAATGGCTTAAATGATAGACCCCAAGAACTTGTTTGTAAATAATCAAATAGCGGGGTAAGAAATCCACTCTTACGGTGGTAGATATGTAATTTTACCATTCATCTCATTTACTATATAAAGGACATTACCTTTTGAAAAAAGAGGCCAATGATTGATCAATAATTTCAATATTTATTCCTTTTGTCTCTTCCTTTTTCTAATAATTCACTGTTCGCTGTCACATCACACGAATATTCTCTAGTCTGACCCTCTTACACAAACATCTTCGCTCCTGATTCTAACTCAAGATTCACTGAGCTCATCAGTGGCGCCGTCTTTGGGAACTATTTGGTACCCAGAATTAATTTTCTAAAACCTTGAAAACTAAAAGTAAAAAATTATGGATACAGAAACTCATGGAGAGATCGAGACTAATCAGACTAGAGATTTAGTTGGTGTCGAATTTGGAGACCATCTGATGGAAGATCAGGTCACGAACGAAGGCAATACTTTGAATCGGTACGCGAAAGAACTTTTAGAGGAGTCGGTTTTGGTCGCCAGACGAAAAGAGTTGCTAGAAGACATCGAAAGGTTAAATACTGAAAGGGATGCCATTATGGCGAGTATCAAAAGGGTTAGATTTGAGGTCCGACAAGAAAGGATCGAGGCTGATCAAACCCAAGATGTTGTTATACCCAAAAAGAGCCGACGCAAGAAACGCCATTGGTATTCTAAAAGAAGTGCTAGATCCGAGCAAAAATATGAGCCATCCGAGTCTAGCGAGTATACCTCTTTGAGTTCTGATAAGTCTTCATCTTCGGAGAACGACTCGATGTACAAGGTGGGTCGAAGGCACAGAGATCCGAGGACACACAAGCACACTCATCGGACTAGTAGGAAAAAGAACGACTCGGCAATCACTGTTTCATGTTACTACTCAGAAGCAACCTCTGTCTGATAGCTATCATTAAAATTACAGACTCGGCAATCACTTTACTTCTCTGACTGAGGAAAGGTTATACCCAGCCACTAAAGATTGTCCCGGGGGGAAGCACGTACAAGGTCAGACATAATTGTAGGTCATCATCCCTCTTTCGTGAAATCCTTTCTGGGCATCTTGCTAAATGGTTCAATATTTCCAAACTAGAGAAATTTGATGGGCCTCAGGATCCTGATAACCATATTTAGCAGTTCAAGAACTTCATGATTAACTACGATGATGATGACAAGTTGTTGTGTAGAGATTTCTCTCATACGTTCAAGAACGCTGTCTCTAAGTGGTACAACCGACTGCCTCAGGGGTGCATAAATAATTTCGATATGTTCTGGAGTATGTTCCGACAATACTTCGTCGGAAGCAAATAGTTTCGTGCTAATGGAGATACCATCATTTATTGCTGACAGAATATTGAGAGAGTTTAGAAGAATATACCAAGAGATTCATCCAAGTCAAGACAGACATGGAATATTGCGAGGATAAGGTAGCATTGGCTGCCTTCCGGATGGGTCGTTTTCTGGAGGTAATGAAAGATAATGCTGCAAAAACACAAGCTATGACATTTGGAGCTTTGTTGGATCAGATATGAAAAAGAATCTTAGTCGAGGAAACCAGAGCCTCAGAGATAGAATCCATGTCTCAATTCTATCAGGATCCAAACTTAGCCTAAACTAGTACGACGACGGTGAATGCCCGACCACAAACTACCCAACCGGTCACAACTGTTCGACCACGCACTCAGATAGTTCAAGCAACAAATCAGACCCCTCAATGGGCGACTCAGAACTAACAGTATCAACAGGCAGGTCAAGTAGTTCAACAATATGTCAGACCGGCTTCGAATAAGTGGGTCCGACCAGCTCATTACACCGAATTGAGTGAGTGTGTCTCCATTATTTTTGAAAAGGCACCTGCAAATGTGCATTTCTGTAATCTTTTTCGTCTACAAAATTTGAGGGAGCAAAGGAAGAACAAATACTGTCAGTTCCATGATGACATCGAGCATCACACTTGATGTGGTTTATTTTTGTTTGAGGGTAAGTTTGTAATTTTTGTCTAGAGTTTTGTGGAATTTTGAGAGTATTTAATGTTTGGGTAGAATGTAGAGGGAGAATTGAGCTGCCTGGTTGTACTTAATTTTCATTACTCTTATTTAATGTTGGTGGTTGGGTATTTATACCCTTATCCTTTGGGCAATATGGGCTTTCGGGTTGTGTTCTATGGATTTGGGTCGAGTTTAAAGACCCACTAGGTTTTGAGTTAACAAGTAATTAGTTTAAGTATGAAGTGATTAAGTTTTTAATACTTTAATTCTGTTCGGACAGTTTAGTAAGTGGAGGCTGTCCGAATTGTCCCTGTCCGGTTAGATGGATGATGTCCGAATTGCACCTGTCTGGTTCTTTCAAAAAGTGGTGATAGAATCCGGACTCATCAGTAGCCCCTCTTTTAGGTGGTGTTCAAAGGCCTTTGGCAAGACCTAAAAAATAACCTGTAGCCGGTCATGGTCATGTCCGGACAGATTTTCGAACTGCATAACAGTTTTATCCGAACTGAAAAGGTTCTCAAAAACTTAAACGGTTTTTTGCCAGAAATCGTGGGACACGTGTCTCTCTCTGGTTCGCCACACCAGCCGCTTTTTTACCTAGAACGGCGCTCCCACTTTCTCCAAAAAGTAACATCTTCATTTAATAAGGATGACATGAGCGTCGTCCTTAATTATTGCAACCCTTTCGAATTCTCATAGGTATTAAAGCATCTTTTGCACATTTACTATAAATTAGTTCACTTTTCTACTGTTTTACCATCTTCATCTGCTCTACTAAACTTCAAAGCTTTCTCTTTCAAAAGAAAACACTTTCTTTCAGTGCAAGTTTATGTTCACAGCTAGGAACGCTTTAATCAAAGGTGGGTGGCTTAATTTGTCAGAGTTAGAAAAGGCCCAAAAGGTTGAACGAGAAAGGCACATTGCTGCAGGCCTCCCTGTTTCCCCGGTCGACAAACCAGTTACACCAAGCACAGAGCCTGGCTATGGCTCTTCTTCGACCAAAAGCGTTAAACCTAGGAGGTTGTTCCAAACCAACCTCTTACCAATTGTTTCAGGCTCGTCGGTTCAGGAATCAGAGCCCACTGTTGAACCAGGGCAAGTAGTCACCAGTTTTAAGGAACCTTCTCCTTTTATCGCCATGGGATCAGATGCTGATGCCTCTCCAGAGAAGTTAATAGATCGGAGAAGAGGTCGCTTGGTAAAAGGGCAAACTCTAAAAGGTACGCCTTCCAAGTCAGGTGCCAAAGATAGCAATACGGGGTCAGAGGCACCCATCAAAACTCCTAAGGACAAGCTGTCTGGACCGGAGGCATCTAGCTCAAGTCTCCGAAAAGAAACCACTGCATCGGAGCCCCAGCCAAAGGTCAGAGTACAAGAAACCAGTAAAACCCAAAAGTTCGGAGGGCATGCTGAACCAACTCCTAACTCCCCTCACCCAAAAACAACTGAAAACCCCTCCCTGGTAATGGAAGAAGTGATGGAGGATTCTATTGAAGAGGCTCCGTTTGAGTCCGAAGTCTCCGGGAAAACAAGTGAGCCTGCTGCTGCCAAGAAGGATAAAGGCAAAGAAAAACTATGCCTAAGACATCCAGATTTGCCGGAGGTCCTTCTGGGAAAAATGGGACCTTGTTTCCACATGGTGAGTGTTAAATATTTGATAGCTTTGCAAAAACTTAACTACGCCTTCATCCACACAGCCGAACTGGGTCGAATGCGAACAAAGTGGGGAATCCCGGAGAATGTCAAAATAAGGATTCCAGTGGACCCTGAAACACCGATGGACTGCAAGCTCAGTGAAATAGTTTTCTTCACTGAGCTCTTCAACTGGGGACTAAGGTTTCCCTTAGACCCGGAGATAGTCAAATATTTTCATCTCATCAAACTTTGCCCAAGTCAACTGAGCCGTAACGCATGGTACACCCTTATTGCCTATATCATGGCCTCCAGGCTCTCTGGAATTCCTCTTCTAATGGAGGATTTTGCAGCTGTGGCCAACCTCTGCAGAAACTACCATATTCCCTTCTATCACTTCAACATGGGTGATAATTATAAAGAAGTGGATGACCTGCTCGAGTCGGAGAGAAACTGGAAGACTTACTTCTTGTTTGTGAGTGGTGGCTGGGAGAATGGGAGGAAGATTAAAGCCGGTACCAGCCCGAGTCTCCTTACCAGCAGATGGCGAAACGATGGTAAGAATCCCATTTCACATTCCCATCTTTATTTTTATTTTATAAATTTGTTTATGTGATTTGTTTTTTCTTCTTTGTTTCTTGACAGTGCTGCCTAAAGACTTCACTGAGTACTTGAAGGTCGGGCAGACCACTTGCACCGAGCTAATAGCTTGGGCTGATGAAAAGTGGGGGAATCACTTCCAGAGCGCCTTTACTGGAGGCAATCTTGCAAGGTCCTACCTGTGGAACACCACTGACCGGAGGGACTTATCTTGGGAGGAACTTACCACCCCACCCCCTCCGGAGGTAGTCCTCAAGAGAACACACGCACCGGACGGGGCATTATATTTTCCTGGTAGAGCCAAGGCCCCAATTAAGATGAAGGGCAAGAAAGGTAAGGGCAAGCAGAGTGTGGTTGAAGCCAACCCCACCGAAGCGGAGGAAACTGCTCCAGCAAACCAAGATGGGTCAGTTTCAAGACAGATTGATGCTGCTCTTCTAGAAGTAGTGGAGCATGAGAGTACTAGGGAAGAGGCACGATCTCCAAAACCTCCAAGGGTTCCTAAGAGAGACAGGAAACGGGGAGCAGAAAGCAAGGACAGGGAGGCCAAGAAGAAAAAGACCTCCAGGGGTGATGAGATTTCTCTCCGGCCCATGGAGCCCTTTCCTCTTGTTGACCCTACTGATCCTACAAGAACAGAAGAGATCCCTGATGATTTTCGAACTGAAGAGGTTGGAGGAGGGGATATCAGTATTGATGGTGTTGACATTACTGGGCTTTAGGGGCTTGGTGACTACTTTGAAAACCTCCCCAGAGATGATTTTGTTGGGCCCTACCTCCCTCCAAGTACTTCGAACATTGTTACCTTCAATGGTAAGTCTTTCTCTGTTTCAAGTGAAAGAGATGTTATAACTCACTCTATATTGAGTAATATTCAGCCAGTGCTTAGTTTGGAGAAACAAGTGCGAGGTGAGTCAGCTAGGAACGCTTTAATCAAAGGTGGGTGGCTTAATTTGTCAGAGTTAGAAAAGGCCCAAAAGGTTGAACAAGAAAGGCGCATTGCTGCAGGCCTCCCTGTTTCCCCGGTCGACAAACCAGTTACACCAAGCACAGAGCCTGGCTATGGCTCTTCTTCGACCAAAAGCGTTAAACCTAGGAGGTTGTTCCAAACCAACCTCTTACCAATTGTTTCAGGCTCGTCGGTTCAGGAATCAGAGCCCACTGTTGAACCAGGGCAAGTAGTCACTAGTTTTAAGGAACCTTCTCCTTTTATCGCCATGGGATCAGATGCTGATGCCTCTCCAGAGAAGTTAATAGATCGGAGAAGAGGTCGCTTGGTAAAAGGGCAAACTCTAAAAGGTACGCCTTCCAAGTCAGGTACCAAAGATAGCAATACGGGGTCAGAGGCACCCATCAAAACTCCTAAGGACAAGCTGTCCGGACCGGAGGCATCTAGCTCAAGTCTCCGAAAAGAAACCACTGCATCGGAGCCCCAACCAAAGGTCAGAGTACAAGAAACCAGTGAAACCCAAAAGTTCGGAGGGCATGCTGAACCAACTCCTAACTCCCCTCACCCAAAAACAACTGAAAACCCCTCCATGGTAATGGAAGAAGTGATGGAGGATTCTATTGAAGAGGCTCCGTTTGAGTCCGAAGTCTCCGGGAAAACAAGTGAGCCTGCTGCTGCCAAGAAGGATAAAGGCAAAGAAAAACTATGCCCAAGACATCCAGATTTGCCGGAGGTCCTTGTGGGAAAAATGGGACCTTGTTTCCACATGGTGAGTGTTAAATATTTGATAGCTTTGCAAAAACTTAACTACGCCTTCATCCACACAGCCGAACTGGGTCGAATGCGAACAAAGTGGGGAATCCCGGAGAATGTCAAAATAAGGATTCCAGTGGACCCTGAAACACCGATGGACTGCAAGCTCAGTGAAATAGTTTTCTTCACTGAGCTCTTCAACTGGGGACTAAGGTTTCCCTTAGACCCGGAGATAGTCAAATATTTTCATCTCATCAAACTTTGCCCAAGTCAACTGAGCCCTAACGCATGGTACACCCTTATTGCCTATATCATGGCCTCCAGGCTCTCTGGAATTCCTCTTCTAATGGAGGAGTTTGCAGCTGTGGCCAACCTCTGCAGAAACCACCATATTCCCTTCTATCACTTCAACATGGGTGATAATTATAAAGAAGTGGATGACCTGCTCGAGTCGGAGAGAAACTGGAAGACTTACTTCTTGTTTGTGAGTGGTGGCTGGGAGAATGGGAGGAAGATTAAAGCCGGTACCAGCCCGAGTCTCCTTACCAGCAGATGGCGAAACGATGGTAAGAATCCCATTTCACATTCCCATCTTTATTTTTATTTTATAAATTTGTTTATGTGATTTGTTTTTTCTTCTTTGTTTCTTGACAGTGCTGCCTAAAGACTTCACTGAGTACTTGAAGGTCGGGCAGACCACTTGCACCGAGCTAATCGCTTGGGCTGATGAAAAGTGGGGGAATCACTTCCACAACGCCTTTACTGGAGGCAATCTTGCAAGGTCCTACCTGTGGAACACCACTGACCGGAGGGACTTATCCTGGGAGGAACTTACCACCCCACCCCCTCCGGAGGTAGTCCTCAAGAGAACACACGCACCGGACGGGGCATTATATTTGCCTGGTAGAGCCAAGGCCCCAATTAAGATGAAGGGCAAGAAAGGTAAGGGCAAGCAGAGTGTGGTTGAAGCCAACCCCACCGAAGCGGAGGAAACTGCTCCAGCAAACCAAGATGGGTCAGTTTCAAGACAGATTGATACTGCTCTTCTAGAAGTAGTGGAGCATGAGAGTACTAGGGAAGAGGCACGATCTCCAAAACCTCCAAGGGTTCCTAAGAGAGACAGGAAACGGGGAGCAGAAAGCAAGGACAGGGAGGCCAAGAAGAAAAAGACCTCCAGGGGTGATGAGATTTCTCTCCGGCCCATGGAGCCCTTTCCTCTTGTTGACCCTACTGATCCTACAAGAACAGAAGAGATCCCTGATGATTTTCGAACTGAAGAGGTTGGAGGAGGGGATATCAGTATTGATGTTGTTGACATTACTGGGCTTGAGGGGCTTGGTGACTACTTTGAAAACCTCCCCAGAGATGATTTTGTTGGGCCCTACCTCCCTCCAAGTACTTCGAACATTGTTACCTTCAATGGTAAGTCTTTCTCTGTTTCAAGTGAAAGAGATGTTATAACTCACTCTATATTGATTAATATTCAGCCAGTGCTTAGTTTGGAGAAACAAGTGCGAGGTGAGTCAGCTATTATTACTTCCCTTAATTCTGACAAGGAGAAATTGTCCGGAGACCTCCTCATTGCCAACCAAAATGCTGATGTTCTGAAGAGGGAAAACGAGGAGTTAAAGAAGAACCAGGAAGGTTGGGCCACGAAGGTAGCTACCTTAGAAGATACTATCAAAGAACTCCGGGCAAAGTAGTCCGAGTTGGAGAAAGATCTCTCTTCTTCGAAATAGGAGGTGAAGGCTAAGGATATAGTCATTCATACTTTGACCAATGACAAGATCTCGCTCGAGGACTCGGTGTCCAAGGCTGCACAAGAAAAAACTGATTTGCTAAGGGAGCAAGATGCAAAAATCCAAGCCAAGATTGATGCTTATACCAACCAAGTGATAGACACTCGGGAAGAAATGTATGCCAAGATGAAGTCGGACATGGTTTTACTCTTTCATGAGCAATTTCTGAAGAGGAATTTGGGAGACTTATGGACTTTTATAGAGTATGAAGAGCTCCATTTCCATATGATGGCTGATGGTGATAAGCATGACTACTCTAGTGCCGACTCAAGAGATGAAGAAGAGAACACCGGGGAGAGCCCGGATGAAGAAAATGACGACATTTAGAAGAAGAAAGCTAGTGAGGCTGAGCCATCTTCAAAGGCTCAGTCTTAGAATATCAATTATCTTTTCACTTTTGTTTTGATTGAACCAAAGTCCTTGGATGACCAAGGCATTTTTTGTTACTATGTCCGGTCCTTGTCCAGATAAATCTTTTTTATTTTGACAACTTAAAGTCTTTGGATGGCCAAGGCATTTCGTATGTTTCAATGGGTATCTTTGTTTTGCACAGCTCTTGCATTTTTTTATAGTTTTTCAATTATGGTGGCTAATGTTTAAACAACCTTTAGTTATTTCACAAACATTCTAAAGTGAGAGTGTTTAATTTCTCCGATAACAAATGTTCAAATAGTCATCACTCCTTTAATTTAATCCGGCCTATGTTTAAATAATAACTTCACAAGAAACTATTTAAGTAAAAACACTCCAAATTTTTAAGAAGGCATCGAATTTCATAAAAAAGCCCGGACACTTCATTAAAACCTCCCCGCGCCACCAGGGTAGGAAAGAGTATGCCCCCAAATATTTACATGAACTTTCAAACAAGTAAATATTTACATAGTTTCTATTCCAAGTACATCCGGAGGTGCTCAATATTCCAAGGGTGATTCAAAATCCTTCAATCTTTGTCTTGGAGCCGGTATGTCCCAAGCTTAAGCTTTTCAATGACCACATAAGGTCCTTCCTAAGTTGGAGCCAACTTACCGAACTGCTTTTCTTTAGTATGTAGAAAGACTTTTCTCAACACCTTGCTCCTCGGTTTAAAATCCCTCCTCTTAACTTTAGAAGCGAACCTTCTTCTCATCAAACCTTGATAGTGTGCAACTCTAAGGTGAGCCTTAACTCGTTTTTCATCTACTAAGTCAAGATGGGCTCTAATTGCCACTTCGTTAGTGTGTTCGGAAAAATTATGCACTCGAAAGGAAGGGAGAGTAGCTTCTATGGGAGCTATAGCATCCATCCCATATACCAAGGCAAAGGAAGACTCTTGTGTTGCAGCTCCAAGAGTGGTCCGGTAAGCCCACAAAACCTCTTGTAAGTAGCTAGGCCATTTTCCAACAGTCCCTTCTAAATTTTTCTTCAAACCGGACAGTATAGTCCTGTTAGCCACCTCAACCTGACCATTTTCTTATGGGTGGAAAGGGGAAGAGAAGCAATGTTGTATACCTCTAGAGGCACAGAAACTCTCCATCTCCTTGTTGTCGAACTGTGGTCCATTGTCTGTTGTTATCTTTTGTGGAATTCCAAATCTACAGCAGATGTTGGATAAAATGAATTTTATAACAGCTTTTGACGTTGTACCTGCCAACGGAGCTGCTTCGATCCACTTCGAAAAATAATCAATAGCAACGATTATAGTCCTGCGCCCTCCGGATGCCATGGGCAGAGGTCCCACTAAATCCAACCCCCATCGAGCAAAAGGTATGGGCTCAGAAATTGACTCTAAAGGGATGGCTGGGATATGAATTTCATTGCTATATCTCTGGCATGGGTCACACCTCCTCACCAACTCCTTAGCATCTTGCATTATAGAGGGCCAATAATACCCAGCCAACAAAACTCTCATTGTTAGAGCCCTGAATCCACAGTGAGCTGATCCCGAACCATCATGTAATTCAGAGAGCACTACTTGAGATTCGTCAACCCCTAAACATCGTAAGAGGGGTTTACTGTAAGACTTCTTATAAGAACATCTCTTAGGATGATAAAACCACGAGCCTTGTACTTTACTTTTCTTGCTATTGATTTATCTGGAGGCAAGATGCTATCTGAGAGATATTGAAGGAGAGGATATCTCCAATCTTGAGGCTGTTTTATCTGTATATCGAAGCTTTCTTCCTCCTTACCCATACTGAATTGAATGGATGGGCACTCCAGCACATGAATCCAAGGGTAGGACTCAGTATAGGCTATGGTTGCCAAGGAGTCTGCCAGTATATTTTTTGTTCGGGGTATGTGCTCATAGACGATGTTGTTGAACTTAAGTGCCACATCTTTAAGAAGAAGTAAGTATTTTATTAGCTGCTCCTTTTTGGCTTCGGATTGACCTTGTGCATGATAGATAAGAAGCTGGGAATCGCTCATCAACTTGACCCTTTTTGGCTCCACCATCAGTCCGGATGACCCAGACTTTTTTGTCTTTTATATCAGTTGTTTGCTTTGTATCCCTATCTGAATGGAATTTAACTAAGAAATCAGCCACGGCTTGGGCTTTGATTTATGTCCGAGGGGAAAAATCAATATCGAAGTCCCCCAGTTCCACTGACCACTTAGTCATTCTACTTGAAACGTCTGCCTTTTGAAGAACATTTTTAAGGGAAAAGACGTTCGGACAATAATAGGATGAGCCTGGAAATAAGGCCTCATCTTTCTTGCAGCAATCACCAAGGCTAATGCTAATTTTTCAAGCTTCAGATAGTGTTTTTCTGCATCTATCAAGATCTTGCTGATGTAATACACCGGACGGGGATAATTATCTACCTCCCTCACCAATACGACACTTATGGCACAGCTGGAAACTGCTAAGTATATGAAAAGTGTCTCTCCATCAACAGGTTTAAATAAAGTCTTGGATGAGGACATATGTTTTTTGATTTCGTTGAAGGCCTCGTCACATTGTGAAGACCAGTCGAATCCCTTTGCACCTTTTAAAGTTTAAAAAAACGGGGCACATCTGTCCGAAGACCTCGAAATGAATCGATTTAACGCAGCCAACCTCCCAGTCAACCGTTGTACTTCTTTAATATTCAGGGGAGGTTCCATTTGGAATAAAGCATTAAGTTGACCCGGATCAGGCTATATTCCTTGCTAACTTATTACATACCCCAAGAATTTCCCAGACTGCACTCCAAACACACACTTTTCTGGGTTTAATTTCAAATTTACTTTTACTAAGTTAGCAAAGGTTTCTTGGAGATCTGTCAAGTGTAGCTCTTCATCCACACTTTTTACCATCATGTCGTCGATGTATACTTCCATGTTTGTTCCAATTTGATCAGCAAAAGCTTTGTTTACCAACCTCTGATAAGTAGCCCCATCATTTTTTAACCCAAACGGCATCACCTTGTAACAATGAAGGCCCCTATTAGTAACAAACGTAGTATGCTCCTGATCCTTCGGATCTACTTGAATCTGATTGTACCCGGAGAAGGCATCCATGAAAGACAGCAGCTTGTTCCCCGATGTGGAATCCACCAACTGATCAATCCTGGGAACAGGGAATAAATCCTTTGGGCAAGCTCTATTGAGATCTGTAAAATCAATACACATACACCACTTGCCATTTTTCTTTTTTACCAATACCGGATTGGTTGTCCATAAAGGATACTTAGACTCCTCTATGTGCCCCATTTTAGTAAGCCTGTCGACTTCTTGAACTATGACATCAGCCTTTTCCTTACAAAAAACTCTTCTCTTTTGTACCACAGGTGCTATATCTCTTCGGATGGACAGTTGGTGTGATATAATATCTGCTGGTACCCCGGTAACATCAGCATTGCTCTAAGCAAAAACATACTGATGGTCTTTCAGGAACTTCAACATTTTAGCCTTTAATTCCGATGTCATTTTGGACCCTATCTTAACATTTTTTCCCTATTCTAAAGAATGTGTTTCAACTTCTTCAACTGGTATTAAAACTCGAGGGGTCTCTCTGGGGTCATCAATTTCACCCTTACCCCCAGAAAGCCCCTCAAACTGCTATTCTTCATTGATACGAACTACCCCCAACGTCCGAGGAGCCAGTGTTGTTGCATAACACTCTCTTGCTATCTTTTGGCTGCTCCGAACAACTCCCACTTGTCCTTGCACAGAGTATTTCAAACATTGGTGGACTGTTGAGGCCACTGCATATATCCTAGAGAGCCAAGACCTCCCTAGAATAGCATTATAACAAGTGGGACAATCCACTACGACAAACAGTATTCTAACCATCTTCTTAAAAGGGCCCTTTCCCAATAAAACTTCCTCCTTGAACTCCCCGATCATATCTACTGAGCTTCTAGTGAAACCCACAATTGACCTGTTCGAACGTTGAATTACTGCTGGATTCTTCATCTTTTTATAGGAAGTTAAAAAGAGGATATTGGCTGAACTCCCAGTGTCCACCAAAATGCATCTTATGTTATTGCCCCCGATGGATACTCCTATGACAACGGCATCTTCATGAGGACCAGCTATATCCCTCAGGTCATCCTCATTGAAAACAATAAAGGGAAATGGAATCTGCGATTGATAGGAAGTCATGCCTCCCTCCAGTTGGGTAGCTAAAGTATGAACATGCCTCTTTCTTGAAGAAGCAGTGGGTGCTGTCATGGTATCCCCTCCGAAAATTGTGAGTGATTCAAAAAAGTTAATAAGCCTGGACTCCGTCTTGCAACGTTCATCAATGGCACCCACTCTATTTCGAGTTGGGTCAGGGTCCAAGTAATCTGACTCTACATCGAATCTCTCGATTATCACCATAGCTCCCTCCGGAGCTGATGTGCCTGCATTGTTTGGACCAGCCCGATGAGCGTTATCATGCCTATTTCCTCCTCTTCTTTTAACATACGCTCCCATCTTTCCTCTTTCAATTAAATTCTGGACTTCTTGTTTTAAAGCAATACAGTCCTCGGTGGTATGGCCGGTATCATTATGATACTGACAGAAACAATTGTTACGGCTCTCCCTATGAGATTGTAATGCAGCCGGCCTTAGTGTACTTCTTCTTTCGTTTTGTCATAAATGGTGGCTACATTTTCTTTTAGCTCATCAAACCACTCCGGCTGAACCAAAGGCCCTCGCTTATTTCTAGATTGTTGACTCTGGGCAGGCGCAGCTGGCTGAGACTGAGCTTTGGCTCTGTTATGACCCTGCCCGGCCTCCCTTGCCTTGTTCCCGGACTGATTTTGGTTTGGGTTTGGTGCAGCCGGAGCAGACCTCACCTGCCTGTGCACCCTAGTTTTCTTTGTTTCATTCATGTTAATTTGTTTTCCAACCTGATTCAGTAGACCTCCCCATGTCATGGCCTTTTTTTTGGTCACTGAATCAGCCAATTTCCAGGGTTTAAGCCCTGCCTCAGAGAAACTATTTCTACTTGTTCAAAGCAATCAGCCAACCCATTTTTGGTGTTTACAAAGCGACTTATGTATTCTTTCAGAGATTCGTTCGGTTCTTGGGCACAATGGATGATTGTGTCTCCATTGCCCTTAACCTCCTTACTTCCAACAAACTGCCTCCGGAAGGCCACCCAAAAGGTATCGAAATTTCTGATGCACCCCTATGGTGGGCTGTTATACCACTTCAGGGTACTCCCTGTAAAGGACTGGGAGAATGCTCTACAAAGAAACTTATCGTCATCATCGAAATTCATCATGAAATTTTTGAATTGTTCCAAGTGATTGTCCGGGTCTTTACTGCCATCGTATTTCTCCATTTTTGTACTATCAAACCTCTTAGGGAGGTTTCCGGACAGAATCTTGGATGACAATGGAGATTGTCTCCAATTCCTGCCACGACTGAAAACAGTATCCTCGTGAGGAGTTGAAAAGATACCTAGCTCATCATGGAAGGCAAAAGGATCCACCAGCATCTGGTCTATGTGTCTCCGGCTATAAGACGATCCTTTGCCTATATGCCTCTTTAACTTTCCATGCCTATCCTTTTTTATTGAATACTTCTTAACCAACTTTTGTTTCTTTTTAGATCGGCCCTCATCACTATTGGATGATAAGGATTCTTCAACTCCATCTTCGCCCGATGAGCTACTGGAAGATTCTGAGTCTGAATCAGAGCTCTCCACCGGCTTGGACCGGTGAGACTTTTTAGAGCTAGTATGAGTCTTCTTCGTACTCACATGGGTTTTCGAAGGCTCATGCTCTCTAGGGTTGTCAGTATGATGAGCAACTGATGCCTTTGACTTCTCTTTTATGCCCATCTTTGCGAACTCTCTGCCCTCAGAGCTTCTATCTCGACCTTTAACCTATCACGCTCCTCGATGGTATATTCATCATTTTCTCCCACCACTTCCAGCAAAGCTTTTGGTACTTCTGGTGCGTCCGGATTCATTCAGACTGGTTTTTCTAATGGTTTTGAATGTTAGATTCAGGCACCATCGTGCTCCCACTGTGGTCGCTAATTTGATGTGGTTTATTTTTGTTTGAGGGTAAGTTTTTAATTTTTGTCTAGAGTTTTGTGGAATTTTGAGAGTATTTAATGTTTGGGTAGAATGTAGAGGGAGAATTGAGCTGTCTGGTTGTATTTAATTTTTATTACCCTTATTTAATGTTGGTGGTTGGGTATTTATACCCTTATCCTTTGGGCTATATGGGCTTTCGGGTTATGTTCTATGGATTCGGGTCGAGTTTAAAGACCCACTAGCTTTTGAGTTAACAAGTAATTAGTTTAAGTATGAAGTGATTAAGTTTTTAATACTTTAGTTATGTTCGGACAGCTTAGTAAGTGGAGGCTGTCCGAATTGTCCCTGTCCGGTTAGATGGATGATGTCCGAATTTCCCCTGTCCAGTTCTTTCAAAAAGTGGTGACAGAATCCGGACTCATCAACACTAAGGACTGTGTGGCTTTAAAGAAAGAAGTCTAATATTTAATAGAGAACGGAAAGCTGGTTGACTTTGTCCAGAAAAATACCGCAATGGTACCAAAACAAGAAGTCGCTCCAAGGCAAGACGATGTCATGATGATTTCTGATGTGATCGAAGAAGAATTTGTGGATGCGTTTGATGTAGCCACGGAGTATCTTGATCTGAAGCCGGGCAGAAACAGTGTAAACATGGTAGAGGAGTCAATCCCCAGAGGAAAGGTGAGTGAGTTATGTTCATTTTTTGAGTCACTAACCATTTTCGGAGGGGATATAGTAGCATGTTTATCAAATTACTCGAGGAAGAGGAACATCGTAAGTTTGGCAACGCAGTTGGAGGTAGGAGTCTCATCGCACCTTTACCGGAATCTGTCACCAATCCTTTACTTCAAAGATGATGACATAAGGGAAGATCATGGTTGTCTAAAATGCATGTTGTATCGTCCACAGTTCACCAATGTTTGAAGTACGTAGTGGGAAGAAATATTGGAACCGTAAGATCAAGTCAGAAAATGGCTTGGGAATGCTACAAAGCGGCACTGGCCCCCAAGCAGTTGAAGGGGGTCGGATCCAAAAAAGAATAGTGGTCAGAGGGGCCTCCTTCGGATTCTGATCTTGTTGATGATCTGAGGGAGTCCCCTGGGTTCATGGTCCATGATAAAGGCTTCGAGGACCATGCATTCAGCCCTGGAAAAAGTCTCAAGATAGGAACAAGACTATCACAAGAGGTAAGAGAAAGCTTACTCAGATTTCTTTCAACCAAATTACATCCATTCACTTCGTGTACAAAAGACGTTACAGGGGTACGAGAAGAGATCATTTGTCACAGGCTGGCTATACGGAACATTGTTCGACCGATCATTCAAAAGCGAAAATCTTTTTCCCAAGAGAAAATGGAAGCAATAATGGCAGAGGTAGACCGTTTAACGAAAGTGGGCCACATCTGCGAGTCATAATATCAGTTGTGGACAGCTACTCCGGTCTTAGTAAAGAATAAAAACGTCAAGTGGCCGATGTGTGTAGACTTCACTGATTTGAATAGGGATTGCCCTAAAGATCTTTTTCCGGTCCCAAGAATAGATCAACTGGTGGACTCAACATCTGGAAATCATTTATTGTCCTTTATGGACGCGTACGCGGGTTATAATTAAATCCGGATGAACCCGAGGGACCAGGAGAGCACGACTTTCATCACCGGAAGGGGTCTACACCGCTACAGATTTATGCCATTCGGACTAAAGAATGCAGGGGTAACATACCAACATTGAGTGAACAAAGCGTTCGAGAGTCAGATTGGCAGAAATGTGGAAGTCTATATTGATGACATGTTAGTTAAAAGCCTCAGAGATGAGGATCATTTAGCTGACTTAGAAGAAACTTTCGCCAATCTGGTCAAATTAAATCTAAAGTTGAACCCGGAAAAATGCACGTTTGGGGTAAGATCTTGAAAGTTCTTAGGCTACATAGTCAGTGAGCAGGGCATCGAAGCTGATCTGGTGTAATTGAATGTCTTGTGTACTATGGATCCACCTAGAATGATCAAAAAGGTGCAAATTTTAACCGGAAAATTGGCTGTTTTAAATAGATTTATCTCCATGTCATCAAATAAGTGTGCCCCTTTCTTCCACGTGCTGAGGAAAGCGAATCAATTCGATTGGACTCGAGAATGCTCTGATGCCTTTAATCACATCAAGCAACATTTTCCATCCTCGGAAGTTCTGACAAAGCCGTGTCCGGGGGGAGAAGTTGTTCATCTACTTAGCGGTATCCAACTTTGCAATCAGCTCAGTTTTAGTCTGAGAAGAATCGAATGTTCCAATACTAGTCTATCACGTAAGCAAAAGTATTTTAGATGCAGAAAAGAGATATCTTAAGTTGGAAAAGCTAGCGCTTGCTCTAGTAACATCAGCTCAAAAGATGAGGACCTACTTCCAAGCTCATACGGTGGTGGTGCGAACATCTTTTCCTTTGAAAAATATGTTACAGAGGCCCGATGTGTCCGGAAGGATGACTAAGTGGTCGGTAGAACTCGGGGATTTTGATATCGAGTTTGAACCGCGAACTGGCGATCAAAGCACAGGCGCTAGCTGACGTTTTGGTGGAATTTCATTCTAAAAGGGACGTAGTGGACATGGAGGAAGAAAAATCTGATCCTGAGTGGCAAGTCCAAACCTATAGGGGGATCTAGCTCATCTGGATGCGGATTTGGAGTGCAACTAACCTCCCTGAATGGCATTGCAATGTACCAGGAAATCTGACTTGGATTTTAGGCATCGAACAACGAGCCGGATTACGACTTGCAAAGATTTGAGGTGTTAAACGGGTCAAGTTAATTAATGACTCTCAACTTCTGGAGAATCATGATCTAGGGCATTCAGAAGCAAGGAAAGACCATTTGGTGAAGAATCTGGGAGTGTTGAAAGCTTTGACCTTGGAATTCAAAAACGTCTGATTCGAATACGATCACAGGGCAAGAAATTCAGTGGCTGATTCCTTGGCCAAGGCATCCTATTCAGAAGAATACATGTGGATAGTGACTCAAGAAAATCCGTCGATAATTAAGGGATCTAAATCGGGGGAAGGTAGTATCGAAGCTTTCCAGATATCCACAGCCTTAACAAAAGACTGTAGAATCGAGATACAAGATTTTTTAGTCCATGACACACTGCCCGTTGAAAAAGTAAAAGCCAAGAGAATACGCTTCAAAGCTTACAGATACGTGGTCCTCAGAGATGTGTTGTATAAACGATCTTTTAGTCGTCTGTTACTTCGCTGTTTAGGGAAGGATGAGTCACAGCTAATACTCTCAGAGTTGCACGACGGGGAAGGGTCTACCCATTATGGATACAAAACGTTGATACGAAGAGTTCTTATGGCAGGATATTATTGGCCGACTATCTAAGCGGACGCCAAGGAGTTGGTACAGAAATGTGACACTTGTCAGCGGTTTGCTAATTCGATTCACTTGCCCGGGGTACCTTTAGAGTCAATATCAGAATCTCTGCCCTTCGATCAATGGGGAATAGATTTAGTCGGACCACTCCCTATGGCTTCAGGAGGGAACCAAACAATCATCGTTGATGTGGACTATTTTTCCAAGTGGTTAGAGGCCGAACCTCTAGCAAGAACAAGGGAAAAAGATGTGATCAAATTCATCATCTTGAACATCTGTTGCCGTTTTGCTATACCCAGGAAGATTACGATGGATAACGGCCCCCAGTTCGCCAACGGTGAAATGAGAACTTTGTGCGCTTCCAATGGGATACAACAATGTTTTTCGACACCGTTCAACCCCCAGGCGAATGGTCAGGTCGAAGTAACCAGTCGAAAAATCTTGGACGAACTAAGAAATAATCTAGAAGGCAAAGTAGAGAAGTGGCCACATTACCTACAAGAAGTGTTGTGGGCTTACAGGACTACTCATCGAACTGCAACACACGAGTCGCCTTTCGCACTGGTGTACGGAATGGATGCAGTAGTGCCATCGGAAATAATGTTCCCATTTTTTTCGACTGAGTGAGTATTCTGATGAGAGGAATGACAAAGGAAAACGTACAGAGCTTTATCTGATAGAAGAAAACAGAAGAAGGGCACAACTGAATTCCTTGCACTATCAAACTTTAATGAGAAGTCGTTACTCGTCGAAGGTCAGAAAAAGAGCATTTGAGGTGGGAGACAAGGTCCTAAGAAAAGTATTCCTGCACACGAAAGAAAAGAGACTCGGAAAACTCGCCCCAAACTGGGAAGGTCCGTACACAATCACAAAGAAGTTGAAACCATGGACATACCGATTGAAAGACAAAGAAGGAAGAGATCTTCCCCATCCCTGGTATATTGAGCACCTAAAAGCTTATTTAGTTTGATTGTGTGATATGTAAATATTTTCTTTGTCAACTTATGTAAGTTCCGGTGGGACACTATTTCCTACCCTGGTGGCGCAGGAAGGTTTTAATGAGGTGCCTAAATAGCCGGCTTATATATCGAATTTTATTTCCTTTTTTAAAAACAAGACTAAGTTCATATTTTTGGACTCAAAACATACTCCAAAGAAGTTTGGACGAGAAAGTTCATCTTTTTGGACTCAAAATATACTCCAAAGAAGCTTGGACAAGAAATTTCATCTTTTTGGACTCAAAACATACTCCAATGAAGTTTGGACAAGAAAGTTTGAATAAATAATTCAGTATTGAATCACAAGAAGAAAAACATGAGGAAGAAATGATTAAGTAAAACATCACATTAAGAATGTATCACTGAAAGCTCCAATAACAAGGAGAATATTACACAAAAAGTTTTTTGTTGCAGGATTCAAGGAACGAACAAGTTAACAAAATATGAAATACCTAGTACATGCTAATCTGATGCAGAATTTTCTTTACTACCAGTAGGGAAATCCGAGTCCGATGAAGAACTCTCTAAATCCTCGCTAGATTCAGGGTCCTCCACGGATACTCCGGTTAGGCGATGCTGCTCAATAACCCGAGTCCAAAGACTACCAAGGTGTAAGTCTGGGAACCTTTCATGCATCTTCATTACCATTGCAGACCTCAACTTGGCATCCCTCTCTTCAAGACGAGCAACGATCTCAACAACATACTCATCAAGACATTCTTTCCTCTTAGCCTCGAAGTTTTTCTTTTAAGTTCTCATTCTCCGCCGATAGCTTCTCGATGTCTTGAACAACATTTTTTAAATATACCTTTATTTTGCAATAGCCTTCAAGAAGACCATCTACCGTTGTATCACGCTCGGCATCCGTGGCAATGAACTTCTCCCTTTCATCATCAAATTTAGTCTTTTCCTCGGACAGTTTAGCCCCAAGGGAAGTGATGGTAGTCAAGCGGTCCTCAGAGGTCTTTTTCTCCTTTGCCAATTCATCAGTCAGTTCTTTAACTCTCTTCTTTAGCTCATCGGACTCAGAGGACAGAGTTTTTACCTTGGCGGTCACTTCTAATGTCTTAGCTAACTCATCCTTTAGCTCTTTCACTTCTTTCTTCAAATTATCGGACTCGGACACCATGCCTTCCACTTTGGAGGATATTTTGGTGTCTTCAGCGACCTGATCGGTCAAGTCCTTCACTTTTTCTTTCAACTCAGAGACCTCAGAAGTTATGGCTTTCACCTCTGCCCTCCTCTCAATAACTTCTTCTTTATAGTGATCTTTCCGATTCGTTTTGCGTTCGAGCAGGACAGCAGCGTGTAGTAATTTGTTCAACTCATTTGACACATAGTCATTGGCATACACATCAAATTAAGCAGAGGCCGGGGAGGGGTACATTTCCTCGTCGGAGTCACCTTCTTGAGCTTCCCTTCGTGTGGAGAAAAATTCTCCATCAGAGTCCGAGTCGACAATCACAAACCTTTTGGACAAAGGCAGACTCGGACGATTAGTGTTGTCACTTTCCCCTCCACTCTCAACAATCCTTTTCTTCTTTTCCTCAGCCGTAAATCTCTGCGGCCTTATGGCACCAGCCCGACCTTGGGGCCTAATCTCAACAATGTGGTCAGCTTCACTTGACCTGTTTTCAGGATGAGAGGTTGGGGAGAATACTTGAGGACCGAAGGGGGCTTCTTGTTGAGGTTCCAACACCTCGCATCCGGGGGCAAGCCTACTTGGATGCCATCATGATCACCCGGAGCTCCTGTTGAAGGACTGTCTTGTATCCTTTTTTGGGGACCGACTTGAGCTTCGGGCCAAGAACCCTTTTGAACATTGACCCTCCTCTTCTCGAGAGCGTCTTCTTCATATTCGGCATCCTCCGCAGTCTCTTCTTCCTCATAAATTCTGAGGCGGTCTTCTTCTCACTAAGATCGCACTGCCACAGATTACACTTGGCAAAGTTCATAGGAAGAAAACTTTGGTAGAACTTGTAATCCCAGTGTTCACCTGCCCATGCACTTAGCTTCTCAAAGATAGCCTTGCCGGATTTAGCATGGCACTTAAAGGACTTAACAATTCCTTTTATAGCTGAAAAAGACACAAAGTTAGAATATACCGAACCTGGTAACTCGGAAAAAATTTAGGTGAGAGTACTTACCTTGTCCGGTCCACTTCAGCGTCAACCGATGAGGAAGGTCTTCAGAGTTTTCAAATCCGGTCTCCCATAACCCGGAAAGGAAAAAAAACTGTTGCTTCCACTTCTTGTCGGCCTCCAGAAAATCCTTTATCACTTTAAGATTCTTGGCAAAGCCAAGTGAATAGAAGGGATAGTGAGAATTCTTGGCTACACCCGAGACGGTAATGAGTTGTTCCATGGTGAAAGTGTTCTCGGAAAGCCTCGAAACCATAATGCAAGCCATGAGGGTATACGACATGTTTGCCCCGGCCTGAGAAGAACAAAGTCTGACCAAGTGGAAGTAGTCGGTCAGGTGAGGATCGAGGGGTACTCGGAGACCCTAGTTCATCAGCTCCGTATAAAGCACTAACTCACTATTGCGAACTGATAGAGGCGTCTCACAAACAGTAGGAAATCGGATAGTGATTCTAATAGGAATACCCCAACGATCCCGTAGCTTGACCTCCTCGGTTGGATGAAAATATTTATACTTCACCTTGTACAGAGCCAAAAGATGTTTAACTTCGATACCGCGGAGATTGTCGCCCAAGATATCTTCCACATTCGAGGGCAAACTTATGGAACGCTTCTTCTTCTTGTTACTCTTTACCACAGAAGTCTCACCGTGGTGAGAGGGGAGATTAGTCACAGGTTCTGAAGGAGGAGCCAGAGCATCATCATCTGAGGAGGGAGCATCAGCACCACGGCATCAGGGTTCTCCTTATCATCATCAGGTTCGTCGGATAGATTCTTCTCTTGAACCTCTGGGATGGGAGTGAGAGACGGTTCAGGTCGAGTCCCCCTTGGCAAAGTCTTCATAAGGCTAACATCTCGCGTTGTTTGAGGATATCCTTGGGGGTTTGTTGGAGGTGATGAGTCTGAATTCAGCATGCTCCCCGGACACGGACAGATCGGTCCAAGGCCTCCAAACCAGACAGATCGGACAGATCACATGAACCGGACAGATCACTTTGAACACTATGACCATAGGACTGTTCGAACTATGACGAAAGTACTAAAAAACCTAAACACTTCTTGACTAAGCTACTTGCTCTCCTACTTAGAGCTCATGGGTCTTTGAACATGACCCGGGTCCATTAAACATGACCCGAAAGCCCATAAGGGCCCAAACATCAGGGTATAAATACCCAACCACCTGCATTAACTATAGGTAATGAAAATTAGCTGCTACCAAGCTGCTTAATTATCTCTCTACTCTCTACTTTAAACACTTAACACCCACATACTTTCTTAAAACACCAACTGAAATTACTAGCCTACCCTCAGGCGATTATTATCCACACCAAATTGGCGACCACAGTGGTAGGAGAAGGTGCCTGAATCAAGCATTCAAAACCAGCTAAGAAAATCTGTCCGAATGAATCCGGACAATCCAGAGCTACCACCGGTTTTGCTCGAAGTGGTGGAAGAGAACGATGAATACACTGTCGAAGAGCGTGATAGGCTAAAGTGTGAAATAGAAGCTCTGAGGGTAGAAAAGGCCAAGATGGGCGTGAAAGAAAAATCCAAAGCATCGGTTGCTCATCACACCGATAACCCCAGAGAGCATGGGTCTTCAAAAACTCATGTGAGCACCAAAACGACTCATGCCAGTTCTAAAAAGTCTCACCGGTCCAAGCCTGTGGAGAGTTCTAACTCGAGCTCAGAATCTTCTGATAGCTCTTCGGACAGTGAGGGAGTTGAAAAATCCTTGTCCTCTAGCAGCGATGAGGGTCGAACTAGAAAGAAGCAAAGGCAGATCAAAAAGTATTCAAGAAAAAGGGATAGACATGGAAAAATGAAGAAGAATATTGGAAAAGGGTCATCACACAGCCGGAGGCATGTGGACAAGATGCTGATGGATCCCTTTGCCTTTCAGGATGAACCAGGTATCTTTGCAACTCCTAATGAGGATACTGTGTTCAGTCGTGGAAGGAATTGGAGGCAATCGCCATTGTCTTCTAAAATTCTGTCCGGAAACCTCCCCAAGAGGTTTGACAGCACCAAAATAGAGAAGTACGATGGCAGTACTGATCCGGACAACCATCTGGAGCAATTTAAAAACTTCATTATGAACTTTGACGATGATGATAAACTACTTTGTAGGGAATTCTCCCAATCCTTTACGGGGAGTGCTCTGAACTGGTACAACAGCCTGCCTCAGGGTTGTATTAAAGATTTCGATACGTTTTGGGTGGCCTTTCGAAGGTAGTTCGTAGGGAGTAAAGAGCTGAAGGGAAATGGAGACACAATAATCCATTGTGCCTAGGAACCAAATGAATCCTTGAAAGAATATATAAGTCGTTTTGTGAACACCAAGAATGGGTTGGCTGATTGCTTCGAACAGGTGGCAATATCATCCCTAAGGCAAGGTTTGAATCCAGGCAATCTAGCTGATTCAGTAACCAGAAAGAAGGCCATGACCTGGGGAGGGTTGCTGAATCAGGTTGGCAAACAAATAAACATCGATGAAACAAAGAAAACCAGGGTGCACATGCAGGTGAGGTCTACCCCAGTAACACCAAGTCCCAATCAAAATCAGTCCGGGAACAAAGCAAGAGAAACCGGACAGGGGCATGGTAGAGCAAAAGCTCAATCTCACCCAGCTGCTCCTGCTCAGAGTCAGCAATCCAGAAACGAAAGAGGGCCATGGGTGCAACCGGAGTGGTTCGCGGAGTTAAAAGAAAGTGTGGCCACCATTTTTGATAAAACAAAGGATGAGGTGCATTACCGGAGACCGGAAACACTGCAGTCTCCCAGAGAGCATCGCAACAACTCTTTTTGCCAATATCACGATGATATTGGTCATACCACTGATGACTGCATAGCATTGAAGCAAGAAGTTCAAAACTTGATTGAAAGGGGGAAGCTGGGAGCTTACGTTAAAAGAAGAGGAGGCAACAGGCCTGACAACACTCACCGGGTTGGTCCAAGTAATGCTGCTCCGGAGGGGGCCATGGTTATTGTTGAAAGGTTTGACGTGGAATCTGAATACTTGGATCCTGATCCAACTCGAAACAGAGTGGGTGCTATAGAGGAATGTTCTAGATCAGTCTCCGGGCTCATTAAGTTTTTCGAGTCGCTTACAATTTTCGGAGGAGACACTATGACGGCTCCTACTGCTTCTTCGAGGAAGAGGCATGTTCATACTTTAGCCTCCCAGCTAGAAGGAGGCATGACATCCTATCAGTCACCAAACTCATTTCCCTTCAGTGTGTTTGATGAAGATGATTTAAGAAACATTGCTGGCCCTCATGAGGATGTTGTTGTCATAGGAGCATCTATAGGGGGCAATGACATAAGACGAATCCTGGTGGATACTGGAAGCTCAGCCAATATCCTTTTCCTAACCACTTACAAGAAAATGAAAAATCCAGTTGTAATTCAGAATTCGGACAGGTCAATCGTGGGCTTCACAGGCAGCTCAGCAGATGTGATCGGAGAGTTCGAAGAAGAGGTGTTATTGGGCAAGGGCCCTTTCAAGAAAATGGTCAGAATACTCTTTATTGTGGTGGATTGTCCCACTTGCTATAATGCTATTCTGGGGAGGTCTTGGCTCTCTAGGATGCATGCAGTGGCTTCAACAGTCCACCAATTCTTGAAGTATGCTGTTCAGGGGCAGGTTGGAGTTGTCCGGAGCAGCCAAAAGATTGCAAAAGAATGTTATGCCACTGCCTTGGCTCCTCGAACGCTGGGGGCAGTCCGTATCAATGAACAATAGAAGTTTGAGGGCCTTTATGGGGGTGAGGGTGAAATTGATGACCCCAGGGAGACCCCCGGAGTGTTGATACCAGTTGAAGAGGTGGAAACACACTATTTGGAAGATGGGAAAAGTGTCAAGATAGGGTCTAAAATGTCACCTATGTTGAAGAATGAAATGTTGAAGTTTTTAAAGAACCATCAGCACGTTTTTGCTTGGTGCAATGCTGATGTTACTGGAGTCCCATCAGAAGTGATATCACGTCAACTATCAGTCCGGAGAGACGTAGCACCAGTAGTTCAAAAAAGAAGAGCTTTTTCCAAATGTCATTGTGCAAGAGGTTGACATGCTCACAAAGATGGGGCATATCAAGGAGTCTCAATACCCTTTGTGGACTGCCAATCCTGTCTTGGTGAAAAAGAAGAATGGCAAGTGGCGCATGTGCATTGATTTCACAGACCTCAATAGGGCTTGCCCAAAAGACTTGTATCCGGTCCCCCGGATTGATCAGTTAGTAGACTCTACCTCTGGGAACAAGCTGCTTTCCTTTATGGATGCTTTCTCCGGATACAATCAGATTCAAGTAGATCCAAGGGATCAAGAGCATACCACATTTGTCATAGACAGAGGTCTTCATTGCTACAAAGTTATGCCATTTGGTTTGAAAAATGCTGGGGCTACTTATCAGAGGTTAGTCAACAAGGCATTTGCTCAACAAATTGGAAGAAATATGGAAGTTTACATTGATGACATGATGGTGAAGAGTGTAGATGAGCAGTTACACTTGTCCGACCTCCAAGAAACTTTTGCCAACTTGGTGAAAGTGAATTTGAAATTAAACCCTGAAAAGTGTGTGTTCGGAGTGCAGTCCGGGAAGTTTCTAGGCTATATCATAAGTGAGCATGGAATCCAACCCGATCCGGACCAGCTCAATGATCTATTCCAAATGGAACCTCCTCGAAACATCAAAGAAGTACAGCGGTTAACGGGGAGGTTAGCTTCCTTAAACAGGTTTATCTCAAGGTCTTCGGACAGGTGTGCTCCTTTCTTTCAAACTTTGAAGGGTGCAAAGGGCTTTGATTGGACCCCGCAGTGTGATGAGGCTTTCAATGAGATCAAGAAACACCTGTCCTCCCCCAAAACTTTGTTCAAGCCAGTCGATAGGGAGACTCTCTTTGTATATTTGGCAGTTTAAAGTTGTGCCATCAGTGCTGTGCTGGTAAGAGAGGTCGATAGTCATCCCCATCCAGTGTACTACATCAGCAAAAGCTTGATAGATGCAGAGAAGCGTTACTTAAAACTTGAAAAATTGGCATTAGCCCTGGTGATATCTGCAAGGAAGATGAGGCCTTATTTCCAGGCTCATCCTATCATCGTCCGGACCTCTTTTCCCCTAAAGAATATCCTCCAAAAAGCAGACATTTCGAGCAGAATGACTAAGTGGTCAGTAGAGTTGGGGGACTTTGACATAGACTTTGCTCCCCGAACAGCAGTCAAAGCCCAAGCTGTGGCTGATTTTCTGGTCGAATTCCACTCCGACAGGGATTCAGAGCAAGCTAATGATATAAAAGATAAAAAAGTATGGGTCGTCCGAACAGATGGTGGATCTAGCACAATGGGATGTGGTGCAGGAGTATGTTTAACTTCCCCGTATGGAGATAAGATGTACCAGGCTATTTGTTTTGCTTTCAGGGCATCTAATAACGAGTCCGAATATGAAGCAGCTATAGCTGGGTTAAAGTTAGCCCACATTTGTGGGGCCAAGAGGGTCAAGCTGTTAAGTGACTCCCAACTACTTATCCACCATGCCCAAGGCCAGTCTGAGGCTAAGATGGAGTAACTTGTGAAGTATTTACTCCTCCTCAAAAATGAAGCGCTTAAGTTTAAAAATGTTGTCTATGAACACATTCCCCGGGCAGAAAATGAGCTAGCAGACTCATTAGAAACCGTAGCCTATACGGAGTCATACCCATGGATCCATGTGCTTGAAAGCCCCTCCATCCAACTTTGTAAGGGTAAAGAAGAGGAAATTTTTGAAATACAAGTGAAACAACCTCAAGACTGGAGGTTTCCTCTCATACAATATCTCTCCAATGGTGTTGTGCCTCCGGATAAGTCCCTAGCCAGAACATTGAAACACAAGGCTCGTGGTTTCATCATATTGAGAGAAGTGTTATACAAGAAATCTTACAGTAAACCTCTCCTGCGCTGTTTGGGGCATGAAGAATCACAAATGGTCCTCTCTGAATTGCATGATAGTGAGGGATCAGCCCATTGTGGGTTTAGAGCTTTAACAAGAAGAGTATTACTCTCCGGTTACTATTGGCCATCAATCATGAAAGATGCTAAGGAATTGGTGAGGAGGTGTGACCCATGCCAGAGGTACAACAATGAAATTCATGTACCAGCCATTCCTTTAGAATCAATTTCTGAGCCTATTCCTTTTGCTCGATGGGGATTGGATTTAGTAGGGCCTCTCCCTGTGGCGTCCGGAGGGCGCAAAACTATAATTGTGGCCATAGACTACTTCTCGAAGTGGATAGAAGCAGCCCCTCTAGCAGGGACAACATCAAAAGCTGTTATAAAATTCATTATGTTCAACATATGTTGCAGATTTGGTGTCCCACAGAAAATAACAACGGACAATGGGCCACAGTTCGACAATAGAGAAATGGAGAGCTTCTGTGCCTCAAGGGGTATACAGCATTGTTTTTCTTCACCTTTCCACCCACAAGAAAATGGGCAAGTTGAAGTGGCTAATATAACTATACTGTCCGGCTTAAAGAAGAATTTGGAAGGGGCTGCAGGGAAGTGGCCTAGTTATTTACAAGAGGTCTTGTGGGCCTACCGGACAACACCTGGGGTTGCAACACAAGAATCACCCTTTGCCTTGGTCTATGGGATGGATGCAGTAGCTCCCATAGAAGCAACTCTCCCCTCTTTTCGTGTTCACAACTTCTCTGGACATGCTAATGAGGTGGCAATCAGAGGTCAACTTGATTTGATAGAGGAAAGACGAGTTAAAGCTCACCTTAGAGTTGCACACTATCAAGGTTTGATGAGAAGCAGGTTTGCTTCTAAAGTTAAAAGAAGAGATTTCCAACCTGGGGACAAAGTATTAAGGAAGGTCTTCTTACACACTAAAGAAAAGCTCTTCGGAAAGCTGGCCCCAACTTGGGAGGGTCCGTATATGGTTGTTGAAAGAATTAAGCCTGGAACTTATTGGTTGGAAGACAAAGATGGCAGAGTTCTAACACATCCTTGGAATATCGAGCATCTCCGGATGTACTTGGAATAGCACTTGTATAAATATTTACTTGTTTAAACATCCATGTAAATATTTGGGGGCATACTCTTTCCTCCCTGGTGGCACGGAGAGGTTTTAATGAGGTGTCCGGGCTGTTAAATAAAATTCAATGCCTTCTTAAAAAAAATTCTAAGTGTTTTTTAAAGTTTTATCCCTTGTCATACTATCCGGACTGAAATATCTAAGGGCTATTTAAACTCTAGCCGGAGAATTTAAACACTCTCACAATGCAACAACTAAAGGCTACTTAAACTCTGGCTATCAAAATTAAAATGAACAATGAAAGAAGATGATGGTTGTACAAAACAGAGATATTCATTGAATGAAATAACTTAAACTTGCCTTGGCCTTCCAAGGACTTTTAAATAGTCAAGATACAACACAAAAAACCTGTCTGGTCGAGCATCGGACACCATTACAAAAAAGAGTGCCTTGGCCTTCCAAGGACTTTAGTCTGAATAAAAAATAAACAAAGTAAATCATAAGTTAAGGTTGAGCCTTTGAAGATGGCTCACCTTCATACACCTTCTTGCCTTTGAAGTCGCTTTTCCTTTCGTCTACCTTCTTGCCTTTGGGATCGTCTTTCTCTTCATCTGGGCTCTCCCCGGTATGCTCTTCATCATCGGATGAGGACGCACTGGAGACTCCATCCTGATCCTCTTCGGCCATTGTATGATATGGAAGGTCATCATCGTCTACATAACGCCACAAGTCCCCTAGGTTCCTCTTTGGATATTTTTCATGAAAGAGTAGAACCATGTCAGACCTCACCTTCTCAATCAATAGCTCTTCGCTTTTAATCATCTAGTTGGCATAGGCATTGATCTTGGCTTGGATCGTAGCCTCTTGATCCCTTAACAAAGTGGTTTTCTCCTCTGCAGCCTTGGATGCTGCATTCTCAAGAGCAATCTTGTCAGTAGTTAGGTTGGTGATAATCTTGTCCTTTGCCTTGGTCTCTTCTTTTGAGGCAGTAAGGTCTTTCTCAACACTGGACAGCTTCTCCCGGAGGTCTCTGATGGTTTCCTCTAGAGTAGCAACTTTTTTGTTGCTTTCCTCCTAATTCCTCTTCAACTCCTCATTTGCTTCCTTTAGCATGTCAGCATTGGCAGTAGCAGTGCGAAGGTCTTCGGACAGCTTTTCCTTCTCAGACTTAAGGTCTTTGATGGTGTCTGCTTGACCCCGAAGTTGTCTCTCCAGTGTAAGTACCGGCTGCACATTGCTTATCAAGGAGTGGGCTATGGTGTCCTTTTCACTAGAGACAATGAAAGTCTTACCATTGAAGTTGACAATGTTAGAGCTGCTCGGAGGAATGTAAGGCCCTGCGAAGTCGTCTCTGGGGAGGTTGAGGAAGTATTCGCCAAGTTCACCAAGACCGGTGATGTCTACTTCATCAATGTTAAGCTCTCCTCCCTCAACTTCATCAGGTATGAAAGTCCCTTGGGATCTCTTCGGCATGTGTTGGGTCAGAAGGGTCAGCCTGGAAAGAAGGCTCCGGATCCCGGAGAGCAAGCTCATCTCCCTTAGCAGTCTTTTTCTTCTTGGCTGCCCGGTTTGCCCCTTCACTCCCCTGCTTGCGATTCCTCTTGGAAGCCCTTGGAGGTTTTGGGAGGACTGCTTCTTGCCTTTCGGTCTCTTGCTCCACTACCTGCAAAAGAGCAGCATCGATTTGGCTCTGAGCCGGCCCCTCCGGGTCTGTTGGAGCATCCTTCTCAGCATCAGCAGGATTAGCATCGCTCACCACCTTCTTGTCTTTCTTCTTGCCCTTCATTTTGCTTGGGGCTTTGGCCCAGCCTGGCAGGAAGAGTGTCCCATCTGCTTCATGGGTCCTCTTCAGCACTGTGTCCGGAGAAGGTTGGGTGGTGAGCTCCTCCCAAGTTAAGTCTCTCCGACCTGTTGTGTTCCACAGGTGAGACCTTGCCAGATTTCCACTAGTGAAAGCGTTGTGGAATCGGTTCCCCCAGTTCTCTGCAGCCCAGGCATTGATTTTGCCACAAGTGACCTATCCGGCCTTCAAGTAATCACCGAACTCCTTAGGCAGTTCTGTTAAGATAAAAGAAAGATCAATTAATTTAAAACCAACTATAAGAAGGAAAAAATAGACAAAGATTTAAAATGGGAGACTTACGATCACTCCTCCACCTGCTTCTGAGAAGGCTTGGGTTCTCTCCGGACTTGATCTTCTTTCTGTTTTCCCAAACGCCACTGACGAACAAAACCTGGCTCCTCCATTTACTCTCAGACTCCAATAGATCATCAACAGCTTTGAAACTGTTCACCATATTGAAGTGGTAGAAGGGGAATTGGTGATGTTTGCAAAGATTGGCCACTGCAGCAAACTCTTCCATAAGAAGAGGGATCCCGGACAGCCTTGATGCCATGATGCATGACATCAGAGTATACCAAGCATTGGGGCTCAGCTGGCTCGGATAGAGTTTGATCAGATGAAAATATCTGACCATCTCTGGGTCCAATAGGAATCTGAGTCCCCAATTAAATAGCTCCGTGAAGATGACTATTTCATTCAGCTTGCAATCCATAGGAGTTTCAGGATCTATGGGAATCCTTATCTTCACATTTTCAGGGATCCCCCATTTTGTGCGCATTCGACCCAGTACAACCGTATGGATGAACGCATACTTGGTCTTCTGTAAGGTCAAGAGGTATTTAAGTTTGACCCTTTGAAAACAAGGCCCTACCTTCCTTTCGAGACACTCCGGCAGCTCCGGATGCCTCAAGCACAGTTTTTCTTTGCCCTTATCTTTTTTTGCAGCAGCAGTGTTACTAGTCTGACTGGATGGCTCAGACTCAAAAGGGACTTCTTCAACAGAGTCCTCCATTCTTTCCTCCATGATCGTAGGAGGAATATCAGTGACAGTGGCCCGGGGAGAATTCAAACTTGGCTCAGCATGGCTTCCGGACTGCTGGTTTTCTGTGTTTTCTTGACTTCTAGTCTCAGGCTGGGGCTCTAAGGCAGAAGTCTCTCTTTGAAGTGCTGGGCTGCTAGCCTCCGGACCGGGTAGTCTTTCCCAGGGAGCTCTGATAGGCACTCCAGACCCAGAACTGCTATTTTTTGCCCCCGATTTTGAGGGAGTGTTCTTAGAGGCTTTCCCCTTAACCAGCCGACTCTTTCTTCGATCGACTGACTTCTCCGGGGAGTTCTCTATATCTGATCCCATCGCTATGAAGGGTGAGGGTTTTTTGAAGCTAGTGGCAGTTGCTCCTGGTTCAACGATGGATTCTGATTCCTGAACAGAGGAACCAGAGATGATGGGAGAAAGGCTAGACTGGAATAACTTTCTAGGCTTAGTGCCTTTGGAAGAAGAAGATCCTCGATCTGACTCTGCAGCAGAGGCGATTGGTTTGTCAACAGGCGAAGTAGGTAACCCTACTGCGATTCGTCTTTCCTTCTCGACTTTTTGTGCCTTCTCCAACTCAGAGAGGTTGAGCCACCCGCCTTTGATCAAAGCAGTCCTTGCTGTAAACATAAACTATCAAGTAAATCTTTGCTTTAGAGAGAGAAAGCTCTAAGAAAATATGCAGAGTAAATGTGAAAGAGATAGTAAAACAGTAGAAAGTGAGTCTGAATTTATAGTAAATCTGAAAAAGCAGTTGATTCCTAGGAGAATTCGAAAAGTTTGGCAATGATTAAAAGACGGCGCTGATGTCACCATATGTAATTAAAGAGGTTGCTTTTCGAAGAAGGTGGGTTCGAAATTCAAGGTGAAAAAAAAGCTAAAGTAACCAGTCAGAGTGTGACACGTGTCCCACGAACTCTGGCAAAAACCGTTTTGAATTCGTGAAGCTTTATCTGTCCGGGTAAACCCATAGACCTGTCCGGATTAAAAACTACTTCTAATGTCGGACTGTTTTTCAGGTCTCTGACAAGAATACTTGCTCAAACACCTAAAAAGGGGGATCCTGATGAGTCTGAATTCAGCATGCTCCCCGGACACGGACAGATCGGTCCAAGGCCTCCAAACCGGACAGATCGGACAGATCACATGAACCGGACAGATCACTTTGAACACTATGACCATAGGACTGTTCGAACTATGACGAAAGTACTAAAAAACCTAAATACTTCTTGACTAAGCTACTTGCTCTCCTACTTAGAGCTCATGGGTCTTTGAACATGACCCAGGTCCATTAAACATGACCCGAAAGCCCATAAGGGCCCAAACATCAGGGTATAAATACCCAACCACCTGCATTAACTATAGGTAATGAAAATTAACTGCTACCAAGCTGCTTAATTATCTCTCTACTCTCTACTTTAAACATTTAACACCCACATACTTTCTTAAAACACCAACTGAAATTACTAGCCTACCCTCAGGCGATTATTATCCACACCAGGAGGAGTCAAGACTGAGGAGGGGATCCTCATCCGGATCGATTTGGTGGCTGGATTGGGCAATCTTTTCCGTTTAGCCGTGTCTCTGTTTTCTTTAATCGGTAGTCTTTCTCTCTCATCACCCATTACGATGAAGGGAGAAGGTCGAGAAGGAAAAGTCGAAGGAGTTAGAAAAGTAGAAAGATCAACCCCACCACTTTAAAGGTGTGCTTGACTTGGGGAGGATGCAGCAAGGCTGATGGAGCACTCGCGGATCGGAGCCCAATTGTTTCGAAAGGTAGATTCCCAAATCTCTGTAGGAGAAGGATGTTCTCTTGCACCGCCAAATCTGCGAGATTTGGGAATCTACCTTTCGAAACAATTGGGCTCCGATCCGCGAGTGCTCCATCAGCCCTGGTGCATCATCCCCAAGTCAAGCACACTTTTAAAGTGGTGGGGTTGATCTTTCTACTTTTCTAACTCCTTCGACTTTTCCTTCTCGACCTTCTCCCTTCATCGTAATGCAGCAAGGCTGATGGAGCACTCGCGGATCGGACCCCAAACGTTTTCGAAAGAAAATGAGAAACCTTTACTCAGGAAAAAGGTTAAGTATTTATAGGCAAAGGAAACAGAAGGCGAATAGGCAAAGGTAACGGTAGAGTGACACGTGTCCATGGTAGTTGCGCTGCCAAAAAATTACTTGACTCGATAACAGCATAATAAAGCATGCGCGTCTGACATAAATGATTACTTAGGTTCCATCAGCAAGACTAAGAGGTGAGGTCAGCAGAGCGAAATATCCAATCCGAATTAGGTGACTTAGATTCCGATCCGAAATTTATAAGACAACAATTGAAGTCCACATCCAGAGAACTACACATGGACTGGGGGGCTACTGAGAACAGAAGGAAAATATAGGTGGTTAACATGTAATTTAGCTCATTAATAAGATCAAGGTTTATGTATTTAGTGACTAAAGACTAAAGTAAAGCACACATAAGAAATAAAGGGCTTAAATGATAGACCCCAAGAACTTGTTTGTAAATAATAATAATTTAACATATCATTTATTGAATTCTTATATAGGTTGTAGATAACTTATATCTATGTTGTAGATGAATGTGAATCAATTGCCTATATACCAGAATAACTTGCCAAATTCAATGCAGATAATTGCAAAACACTAATGATTATAAGTGTTAAACCAATCACACATGCGAAACATTAACGATCACACGTGTAAAACACATATTAAACGTGCAAAAACCGAGAATAATATATACGTAAAACCTAAAATTGAGAAGAATATACGTGTGAACCCCAATATAATAGTACTTGCAAAATATCCAGAACAATTACTATAAATAGTGCAAGTTAACCAATTAGATTAAAAATTAAAATATATTACCTTATAGTCCAAGTCTTCCTCATTTGTTATCTCCAATATGTTTAAAAACTGACATAACAATTATCTTTTGCATAATATCATACAACTGGATCTTCAACGCTACTTTATTTCTTCACCTTATATAAGTTCTAATATCAACTAGTCGGCCTAACTTTTTTTTATCATTGATTGGTCAGAAAAATCCCACCTTTTATGTTTGGTTCTCAAATGTTTCATGTCATATAATGGTCATCCTTCTTCTTGTTGTCCTTCTGAACTTGTCATGCCATATTATGACGATTCAGATTTCTTTTGTCCTTAAAATACAACCATTTTATATATTGGTCATCATTATTCTTGTTCTCTTTCTGAACTTGTCATGTCATTTTATGGCGATTCATCTTCCTTTGTCTTTTAAATTTTTCCGGTTCATATACTTCGTATTCTCTTATGTCATCATAAGCTTTAGTTGACCCTTCTTCACCTTTAAATGTCACTCATTTTGTATTATTAAGCTTTTGATCTCTAACAATAACCTACATTCTTTACAAAATTATGAAATCTAATCTTTTTGGTATTTAGAAACATCTTCCTCTCTTTATTACTTATGTAGACGAACTCGAGAAAGACGAGTTTCGTTAAAATTGTGGTAGTTTCGAATCTATTTGCATAAGACTCTCTAAGAAAGGAAAACTGTATCATCACAAGAAAGATGATGAAGTATGATTTTTTTACAATCTTTTAAATTGGGATCTTAGGTTTATACTTATTGTACTGATGACTGAGTTTTAAATATGTTTGAATTTTAACTACTTAACTCATCCTAAAATGGCTGAATTTAATTAGTGTCATATTAGCCTCCAATTTTCTTAAGATGCCAATAACTATAAAAATGTTATGGTTCACTATAAGATGCAAGACATGTCCATTTTATTCACTTGCTCTGGGTCGTTTTGATCAGGTTGATAGGCTTCCATATTCAAATCATGATTAGAAGTCAAATTTATTTTTATAATTTACCTTTGAGAATCAGAACGAGACCTCGTCAAATTGAAAAACGTTGGATGAGAACATGTAGCATATGGAGTAAAATTTAATAACTACAATAATATTATATTTGCCTTTTTAAGAATATTACTAATATTTATTTATTTTAATTGATAGTTGTTGCTCGTTTAACCAAAATATTCTCGACTTTTGGTTGCAATCCTTATGCGCTGAAAGAATGTCACAAGATAAGAAGAAAAAATGTCAAGTTTGCAACCAATTCACATGTCATTCCAACCCATTTTTCGCGTGTTATCTTCGTATGGATAACCCTTATAGCAATGTTTGATTCAACAACATTAGTCAACCAAAAATTTATCATGATATTTCCTTGGTCTAATTGCTTAAATACAAGAGGTTTGTTCTCTTGTGATGGTGCTTTGAAACTACCTTCGACAAGATCAATCTTCTTTTTTGCAATGAGGTAATGAATAACTGTCGCGCTCCATGATTGATAATTGAAGTCATTTAATTTGATGAGAACCAAGACATGGTCTGGTTGGTCTGAATGATGAATTTAGAAGAGATGTGAATGATCACTAGTTTTGGTTTCCGATCTAGATTCATTTGAGTTTGTGGTTTGGATCTCTGATTGTGATATGTATGATCAGGCATGGTGATTTGTTGTATTTGTTTTTATAGATTGCGAATTATGATAATCAATAGAATTAGGAAGTTTGATATGATTTTATATCAAAAAGTGATAAAAATTATTGTATTTTGAACAAGAATATTGCTCATATATATAGATTATATCTAGAGGTAATTATGACTATAATCAATACACTGAATCCTAATTATTATTATAATCAATAAAGTCAATCATACTACTTTCACACCTAAACTATTGCAACCATTCATCTACCTTTATGTCTATAGTTATTTTACCATAAATACAAAGATACTTTAATAGATTCATATATGCGGGACACAGTAAAATATTTTTTACATATATGCGAGACCAATGATAAATGATAGATGTGAGACATTATAAAAAATAAATTCATTCAGGACCAGTCTAAAATTAAAAAAAATTAAATGGTGGATGCGGGCCCAAAAAACTTAAATACAAAATCGGTAATAAATCGGTTTGATTTTTTTAAAAAACATTCAAAAAATATCATAAGTTTATCTATTTTTATTTTCCTTAAAATAATGATATGTTTATATATTTTTCTGAGTTACCGTCCGATAGATACATACTTTTAAAATTAAAATTATAAAATATATATGTATACATGTTTGATGATTTTATATAAAAAAAGTATTCTAAATATAGAGTTTATTAAAAATTAATATTAATGATTAATAGATTTACGTATTGTTCTAACCCACCAATAAAACTAGATGATTTCATAACAATTTAATTAATAATAAAAACCTCACTTGGTTAAAAAAATATTTTTTATACTCCTTCGTCCATATCCAATTATTTTATTACCGCTACCATTCATGGAATATAGATATTCATATTTGATGGTAGTATTACTAATTTTATTTGTTATGAAGTATCGTCAAAACTCTTAATCATAAGTTCTTCACAAACTGTAGTGATAGTAGCTTGATAATTACTGCTGAAACATTCAAGGGCCGAGATTTAATATGTTTTGAACGGTTCAAATTTTGGTACGTCATCAAAACAATTTGTAGGAAAATCATCAGCAGTTATCTCTTATAACATTTTTTTCATTATATTGTTCAGTTCTTTTATATTATTACAGTTTACGCAGAGAAAATTCAAGAATAGAGAAACAGATTAGGATGAGTGTTGTTGCGAGTAGTTTTCTCGGCAACGTATATTGTGAATCTAGAATTGTTTCTTGTTAATAAAGGTTTGATTTGTTCCTCTATTTTCTTTATCATTTTTAGCCCATTGCATAACAATTGGCATCGTTTGTGGGATGTGGAGTCATGATGTTGACGAGATTCGACGTTGAGAAATTTATAGGTTGCGTCGAATTCTCGCTATGGAAGATTAATATGAAAGAACTCATGACGTAGCAGAGCATAATGGCGTCTCTAGAAGGAGAAGATAAACTTCCTGGAACAGTGCATGCGTCTAATAAATCTTCATTACTCGAAATAAGTTTTAGTACTATTGTTTTGAGCATTGGTGATAAAGTACTCATGGAAGTCCAGAAAGAAACAATTGTGAATAAACTATGGGACAAGTTTGAAGCACTGTACAATATCAAAACTTTGGAAAATCTGTGTTTCCGAAGTGTAAGTTATATGCCTTTAAGGTGTTTGAAGAAAAGCCTCATATGGAACAAATTGATGAATTTCTCAAGATAGCTTATGATCTAGAAAATATGAAGACTAAAACATATGATGAGGATCAAGTGTTCTTACTACTTACATGTTATGCCCACGTGATATGACAATGTGAGAGATGTTTTACTCTCGGTGACAAGGAAACTATATTAGTCAACAATGTGGTTCAAGCCATTAAAATGGTTCAACTGCATAGTGGAAACATGAAATCTGAGAATATTGCAGAAGGTTTATACATGAGTAACAACTATAAGAAGAATTAGGTCAACAAGAAGTGGAAACCAGATCAAAAGAAATCTCAACCCAAGAACGATGATAACTCAAATAAGAAAGAAATCATGAAATGTTTCTATTTCAAGAAATCGTGCCACTTAACCAAAAACAAATCTATGTATGATCCAAGTAGTTCAAAATACTACGATGATGCTGAGGTACAAACTGTGTCTGAGTTACTTAATGTATCTGATAATTCAATTTCATCTGAATATGTGTTGGATTCCAGATATTCTTTCACATGACTCCAACTCGTGAATGATTTAATACACTTGAATTAGGAAAATATGGATTTGTACTTCTTGTAAATGATGAGTCTTGTATGATTAAAGAAAAATGATCTGTTAGAATTAAGATGCATGATGGCATAGTACATGAATTGAGAGATGTTGGATATGTTCTTCGAATTGGGATAAATCTTATATTTATTGGTCTGATGGATACTAAATATTCTTAGCATAATTTTCAGAATGGAGTTCTTAGAGTAATTATAAGAAAAACTGTGATCATGAAAGGAAACAAGAGAATAAAACTTTATTTTCAGTAAGGGAAGACAGTTGTAGGTGAAACTTCACATGTACATAAGACTTTTAAGACTAAGTTGTGGCATAGACGCTTTGGCCATGTTGAAGAGAGAGATTTGCTGGAATTGTCTAACCAAGAGCTTTTAGGTGGGGATAAGCTGAACAAACTTAACTTCTGTGAACCATGTACAATGGGGAAGGCTAAAAATCAAGTGTATTCAACTAGAAAGCTTACTTCACAAGAGAAATTGAATTATGTTTATTGTGATCTTTGGGGTCCAACAAGAACTCATACTAGGAATGTAGAAAGGTATTTTCTGTCTATTTTGGATGATTATACAAGGAAGCTATGGTTTTATGTACTAAAAGGTAAAGATAACTTTCTCAAAATTCAACGAGTGGCTAAATGAAGTTGAGAATCAAACAGGGCTAAAACTTAAGATTATAAGAATGAACAATGGCTTAGAATTCTTATTGAATGAGTTTTCTGATATGTGCAAGTTGAAGGGTATAGTGAGACACATGACTTTCCTAAAAATCCTCAACAAAATGGATTTATTGAGTGCATGATAGAGCAATTCTTGAAAGGGTGAGATGCATGTTGATTGATTCGGCACTAACCAAGAACTTCTAGGGTGAGATAACAACCACAACATCTTATCTAATATATATGTGTCCATCATCAACTTTGAATTTCAAGTCACCTGAATCAATATGGAGAGGAAATACTCCAAGCTACTTACAACTTAAGCCTTTTGGGTGTTTGTGTTATGCACACATAAAACATGCAAGTTAGAATCAAGTGTTTTAAGATGTATTCTAATTGGATACCCACAAGGTGTCAATGGCTATAAACCCTGGTGTTTTGATAAAATGAATGAGAAGTGATTGATAAGCAGAGATGTTATATTTGAAGAAAACAACATGCCTTTGAGAAAGGATAATCTGGAGTATATCATGAAAAAAAAATGTACTACTTATTTTGAGGTGGAGCCACTTGCAGAGAAACATCAAGCTCAAAATGAAATTATTCAAGAAACTACACCAAATTTTGACAACGCTAACCATAATAAGCCTCAAGTACAAGCTCAACCAATTAGAAGGAGGAGAGGTGAAATAGGGTTGATTAATCTTGAGGAAGTAAAAGATTATGAGCTAACGAGAGATAAAAGTTTAAAAAATAGAGAGAGCCCAAAACATATGGTAATATGGTCTATTTTTCTCTAACCATAACAGACGAAACCAATTGCTATGAACCTGAAAGTTATTCTTCGGTGCAAGGAACGTGATAAGTATATTATAGCAATCCAAGAGGAGTTGTTATCCCTGACAAAACATAACACGTGGGAAGTTATTGATAAACTTGAAAAATAATAACTTGGGAGTTGCAGATAGATCTTCAAGAAAAAAACTCTAAAGATGAGAATCTAGTAAGTTTTAAAGATATGTTGGTTGCACGTGGTTTCACCCAACACAAATGAATTGATTACAATAAAAAAAATCTACAATTGTCAAACACAACTCCATTCGCATACTACTAGCTTTAGTGGCTCAGTTTGGTCTCTCTTTACACCAGATGGATGTAACCACTGGTTTTCTACATGGGAAATTTGATGAAGATATCTTTATGAAGATACCTGAAGGTATTGATGTTGACGATTATGAAAATAAGGATTTTTCTGAGGAGATCTCTTTTCGGACTCAAACAAAGTCCACAACAATGGTATTGTCGATTTGGTAAGTTCATAAAAAAGATTAGTTTCTCAAGGTGCAGCTATGATACTTGTGTCTACATTAATGATGATCAAGTAAGTACTGCTACTTACTTACTTCTTTACATTGATGACATACTTATAGCAAGTAAGAGCATGAGTGGTAAAAATAATGTTAAGAAACTGCTAGGAGAAGAGTTTGAAATAAAGGATTTACATCAAGCAAGGTGTATTCTTGTTATGGATATAATGTATAACCATCATGGAGAAGTTATTTTGTCACAGAAAGCATATTTGTCAAAGGTATTAGAAAGGTACCAAATGCAGTTGTCCAAACATCAAGCCTACCATCAATGCAAAGATCAATGCAAAAAGTCCAAGCATATAGATATCAAGGTACTGTGAAGATCTTTTCTGACAACCAAAGTGCAATCCATTTAGCTAAACATCAAGCCTACCAGAAAATGTCCAAACATATAGATATCTAGTATCATTTTGTAAGGGATGTGGTTGATAAATGAGGTGTTAAGATACTAAAGATCAATGCATAAAGAAGTCCAGCTGATTCATTTACAAAGCCTGTACCAATTCACAAATTTAAGTTGTGTCTTGGTCTGATTGGTTTGGCGGATATGATGGTTGAGTCTTAATTTTGAGGGGCATACTTGGAGGAGCAATTAAGTCAAATTAAGGTGGAGATTTTAGTGATAGTAGCTTGATAATTGCTACCGAAGAAGTCAATAGCCAATATTCAATATGTTTTGAATGGTTCAGATATTGGCACGTCATCAAAGCAGTTAGTAGGAAAACATGAACAGTTATCTCTTATAACAATTTGTTCCTTACATTATTCAGTTTTTTAATATCGTTACATTTTATGCAGAGAAAATTCAAAAAGAGACAAATTAGGTTGAGTGATGTTGCGAGTTGTTCAATCGAAAACGTAAATCTAGAATTGTTTTGTGTTAATAAAAGCTCAATTGTTCCTCCTTCTTCTTTATCCAGCTCCATTGCATTACGCAAACTAATATAGCACAATCTCAAGGAACATAATACGAAGATAGACTAATATAGCACAATCTCAAGGAAAAATATATTATAAAGTAGACTTTGAACAGTACATCATCCCTCGACTATCGCGTTTGGTGGGAAATAGTCCCTTGACTTTCAAATGTCCGTTGACGGTCCCAAGACTATCGCGTTTGGATAAAGTTAGTCCAACAGATCCTCTGATTCACGAGAGGTTGCCACCTGTCACTATAGTCCCTAGATTTTTGTATCACCACTAGTCCCTTGAGTTTAGTTATCCGTAATATTCTACATTTTGGGTTTGACCTAAACTCAAGGGACTAGTGGTGATATAAAAATATGGGGACTATGGTGACAGATGGCAGCCTCTCATGAATCAGATGATCTAGTGGACTAACTTTATTCAAACATGATAGTCTAGGGACTGTCAACGGACATTTAAAAGTTAAGGGACTATCTGCCACCAAACGCGATAGCTGATGGACGATTTACTATCCTATGTATATAAAATACATGGTAGGATTCTTTGATTGGGAGAGCATTTGGAACCAGGGTTCTAGAATAAACCTTATCTAAATAATACAATAATCCTGAAATAGAGGACTATCGTGTTATTCCAGTAGTATATAACAAGTCATGTCCTTATTTCTCAGGTTTTTACTTTACAAAACCTGAGGGCTAACAATAGAAAAAAATAAAAATCCACCACGGCCAACAAAGATATTAAACATAATTCAAGAGGGAATTGCTTTAATTTTGGATTTTTATATATAGAAAAAAGAAAAGTCTTATAAATCATAGTTTTACAGTGAAAGAATAGTACAGTACAACAGCTGAGCTTGGTATACAAAAACGATGCAGTGCAGTACCAACAAAACCTGACCGGTAGAAAATGACTTATAAGGTTGCAGCAATGCAACCTTGACAGCATTTCCAAGCAACAACCATTCCGAGAATGGCTCCGGCAACAACTTGTGAAAGAGTGTGACCCAGTAGTTCTTTAAGCTTTCTTTCGCTTATCGGATGTCCTTGGAATAAGTCTTCGATTATCACGTTCAGAACCTAATTCATCCGTGAAATAAAAATAATCACCTTCGGTACATCAATGCCAAACTATTGATACATTACAATTTATAGGATACTCAAGAATGCAAAAAGTTGTAGTTTTTGTTTACAACAAATTATTGAACTATTCTATTTAGATTAGCCTGAAAACTTGATTTTCACAAAGATTCACATGCTAATTGACATAATTGGTAGTCCTTGGGTGCTTTGGTGCGGAAAAGTAGTAACTCTAGGGCCTGATTTTACTAAAAGACTACAGTTGAGGAGAATCGATGTGTCTTAGCAAATACGATCTTAGAAACAAAATTCTCCATTATAGAATTTTGATATCTTTAGTAATACACTAAGTCAAGCTATTGAAAAAACGAAGATAGATTATAGACCAAAAGGTGGCAAAGATGATAAATAGCTTCTACCAGTGCTACACCTTCTCACTTGATAGACGTTGAGAAACGACACCAAGTAATGTGAAACTAAGCTAGCAGCAAAAATAGTGCAACATTAATCACTGTCGATGTAATAATACCACTATATCATGCTTGATTCTGAGAAAGTTATAATATGAATCTACTTGGACATTACAAACCTAAAGACAAAGATCAGTAGCCTAATGTCTAAAATGTTGCGATCAAAACAATACCAAGTGGGTATGAATTATATATCATTGTCACCATCCGTGCTGTTTGTTACCTCATAGTTATAACTTATAAGAGAAAGGTAAGACAGGTATTACCCTATCTTGTATATATCTAGCTAAGGCAAAGACCTGATCAAGAACCATTACTAATCGAAAATCTAATACCAAACAACATCAAAGTCAGTTTTTTACAGCTGTTACTGCCACAGCCTGCAAGCAAATTGACCATAGCATTTCATATTCCTTATCTTTACGGAGACAGTATGATTCTATTTGGTTTCTTCACCAAAATACTCTAAGTCTAGCGTCTACTCATGTAAGAGCAATCAAGAATAGCAATAGCAGCAATAAAACAGTGCATAGAGAAATTTGAAATTTGAAATCAAACTCCTCTTTACCTCAGCTTGCATCCCCGCATGGCGTCTAACACCAATGGCATCATACATGACAATCAAGCTAAACCCTAAACAAACTGGAAACAATGAATCGGAAATTCCATGGCAAAGAGCCACCGACGTCGTCAAAGCCGTACACAACGACGAGTGCGAAGACGGCATTCCACCAGAAGCGAACAACAGTCTGAAATCCCATTTCCTCTCGACGAAGAAATTCAGAAACACCTTCATCGATTGCGCGATAAGCCACGCGAAGAAACCGGAAACGAACGTGGGATTAGCCGCGAGCGTCGCGACGAATGGACTGATACGTACTTTGGCAGTTGCTGTGACGCTCAACAAAGCAGCTCCAAACGCCGCGTTTTGCGCGTAATTACCGTCAAAAAATTCCCGAAACTTCTCCGTATCGGCATTGTATGTCTGTAAACGTGAAATCCATATCCGCTTATGGGAAGAAACGAATCCTTTGATGGTTAGAAGAATCGGTACAAAAATGGAAAACGAATCAAGCCGGAAAGTAGGATTATTCCGCTTTGGATCCGGTTTTATCGAACCTAAAGATGATTTACAAGAGAAAGATATCGTGGAGGATTTGAATTTATTAAAACGAGATACTTTAAATAACAAAAAATTGGTTCTAGTGGTAATGGATTCGAAAGAGAAAGAGCTACACGTAGGTTTGAAAGTGAGCGAGTCCATTGAAGAAGCTTGCATATTGCAGTTGAGCTTCAGTCTGCATCATAAAGCGAGAAGAAAAAGTAGTGTATGGAGAAAGAGAGAAAAACAGGGATGGAAAGTTGGAGAAGAAGGTTAAATTAGTGGTCGAGTTGATGGACTTTTGAAAGAGATAGAAATCTCTGAGGAAGAATCTGAGCCGTTAAATTATTTTATAATAAATGAATCTGGGACGTCAGATCGTTACGAGACCAATTTGGGAAGGAATATGCTTATGTCATGAGGAATAGATGGGCTTCGTTTAGACTAACGTGGCATAGAATATGCTATTGGGCTCTAAACTATCCTTCAGTTCACAAATAAACAAAAAAAAAGCCCCTTTCATTGGCGCGACAAAAATCTGATTATTGGTATGTTCAGATATCAGATAACATTTTATAATAATGCTCTCTTTTTCTTTTTTTTTAAGGACAATTGCCTCGTTATTGTATAAATCGCTTACAAAAATACCATTTATAAGTTTTATGCGTTTGGTACGTCACTCTATTTGTTGCGCTTCTACGATTATAGGAGTTTAATTATTACATGGATTTAGACCAATAAGGGTAACACATGTGATTTTGGATTCTGAGTTTATACATATTTTTTAGAAGAGTATCATATTCTATAGTGCAGTTTTTAGAGAAAAAGCAATTCGAGACAGAACTTTGTACTTTCAATCGGATTGTCTTCTATGATCTGATTTGCTTCGTTTTTGGTGAGCAGACTCGTCTATTTGTTCTCTCCAATCTGACCAGAGGATTTTTATTTGGAGTGTTCTAAGTATATTTTTATCAACTTCTTTTAACTGCGTTTTTTTGGGATATTTCAGTGAGTTTTCCGATTTCTTTTTACTATCTTGTGTATTGGGGTTGTGTATGAAGTTGTCATATTTTGTGTGGTGTATGCTCTAGTTTTATCTAGAGAATAGTTTTGTAACCCGTCTTCTCATAGTGAATATTTGGTTGGACTCTCAAATCAGTCCTGTGGTTTTTACTTCTTACACTGGAAAGGTTTTCCAGATAAAAAGTTTTATGTGTTATTTGCGTTGATTTCATTAATACTTGATATTTTGTTTGGGATTATTATCTCTAATCATATTTGATACAAGAAAAAAGATTTCGTTTGGGCGTCTATATTCTGACATTATTTCTAAATAACATATAATTTCCAGCAAGTTTATATAATTTTATTTTAAATTTTTATTTTATTTTTTCAGCAAAAAGAAAAAACTTGTATTGATATTAGGATATGAAATCTAAAATTTACGGATTTGGTTCTACTTCTTTTATTGTTGCTTAAAACTTTTGAAATCTTCAAGTTTTGAAAGTCTTGAGAATTTCGGTGGTATGTTTGTCCATAGTTCTTTTGTCTCTTTCTTTTTTTATTTTTGAATTTTATTTTTTTCATCCCGCAATTAATATTTTTCTTATTCATATAATATTTAAACAAGGTTAATAGTCAGGTGAAAACCGATCGGTAACGTTTAATATATAATTTATAGACGAAAGTTATGAATCCTTAATACATATAATTAGCGAGTATAGTTTCCAGGTAGATTCAGATGACTACCAGAGATTTGTTATAGGTTATAAAACATCAAAAAAATTGAATATTTATTCATTGTTTTTAAACTATATTTATAAAATAAATATATCTCTTATAATTAAAGAGGATGATATATTATTTATAACGAATTTGATAATATTTAGGTTTACATCTAGATATTAATTAATTTATTAATATATTTGATTTGTTTTTTCTTTTTTATATATGTGGTAGAATAACTGAACGTGTTTTTAATGAATTGGTCGAATGGATCTTTGATGAATTGGTCGGATGAGTTTGTGACGGATGGAACGAATGAATTTTAGGCTCCTTATACATAGTACCTTATGGACCTAGTCCTTTCGAGAGAATAGATGAATAACCAATTGCTGAATTGTTTTATCTCGGACATTGTTGTTTCAAGTTGTGAGTTTTTGTTGAAAATTTAGTTGTTGTAGTTGAATGTTCTTTTCTCAAGGTATGCCAATTTTTATAACAACCACTTTCGGACCAACTCTTACAAGTTTTGTAATACATTGATGTTACATGTTGATAGGTTTATCATCCTCTAGCCAAGCAAAACTCGAAGAAGTCTTTGGATTAGCTCGTGTTAACTATGTTCATGTCTCATTAAAAGTCATTCATTAAAAATCATTCCCCTGTCGAAACCTCCCTTAAGGAAATATGTATATATTTTTAACCAAAGAGAAAAAGAGTACATGTAACAAGTAGCAGGCTGCTAGAGTTATTGAGACATTTTGTTAATTCCATAAAACTCTAATTTTGCTTTGGATTTTTTTGGATTGCTTCGAATTATATGTGAATGTAGTACAGTAGCCTCCATATTCTTTTCAAAATATACAGGAAAGACTAATCAATTTTCAAGGAAACAAATGAGTAATATTGATTCTTAATATTCGGTTAATCAAGAGTTTGATACTTCCAAAATTATATGTTGTTTAATTAATATTGGAGCAAACTCGACATACACATGCATTTTGAAAGTTATATTTCTAATACAAATATATGAAGAAATGTGACATATTGAATACAAATAATGGTTGAGACGTTCATTTTAGAGTTGATATGTGGTCAAGGTGTGTTGTGTTGGCTTAGACTCACACATGATCATATTTGATCATATTCTGAGAGCAAAGTCGGCATATTATAAGCAAAAACATTTGAAGAAAAAGAATGGGATGAGGTTTGTTAAGTCCTATGGAGCCAAAATATTAAAGTTGATAACGACATACAAGGGCCTATGGTTGATGTAGTTGTTGGAAAATGATATTTGTATCCTCTGCAATGCCAAAAGCTGTATTTAAAGTCATTAATATTGTTAATATAGAAAATGTACTTGGAGACCAAGTTGTTGAAACTGAGGCCATTTTGGTGTTAATACTTATATATTTGGAAATGACTCTTCTGAGAATGATGATAAATGATGTACAACCTTCTCATAGAGAGATGAAAGCTTTGGTTGATGTAATTCTTGCTAAGACTCCTAATTTTTTCTCTATATCTGATGGGATCTTATGAAGATTGTGGATAAAAATCCTTCAAATAGAGTATCGAGCTCGGTGAGTACGACATTCGTTTTGAGCCGCGTCTATCTATTAAGGAACAAGCAATCACTGATTTCCTCGCTGAATTCACCTCCTCCAGGCATCAAAAAACTGATACAGAAGACCAAGAAGTAACAAGTTTACACCAATGGACCGTTGAAGTTTATGGTGCATCTTCTACATCGGGTGGAGGAGCAGGATTTGTCTTGCGATGCCCAAATGGTGAGGAGATCAAACAAGAGATTCGTTTTAATTTCCCAGTGACAAATAACATGGAAAAGTACGAAGCTGCTCTATGAGGCATGAAATTGGCCTTGATTTGTGGAGTACAAACCATTAGGATCAAGTCCGATTCTCAGTTAGTGGTCAACCAAGCAATGAGTACTTACGATGACAGGCAGGAAGGCATCAAAGATTACCTTGTTATACTCAAGGAATACGAGTTCAAGTTCACCTATGTTTCATACGAGTAGATCCCCAAAGGACAACTCAGCGGCCGATATTCTAGCCAAGACCGCAGCTTTGGGAGAGCATCCCACGATTTTACTCCAACAACTCCCAATGACCGAACTCATACCCACAACGGAAACCATCAACTCAATCGCAAATGATTCAGACTGGAGAATACCATACATGCACTACTTGACATCTGACGAATTGCCAGCAAATAAAACGAGGCTCGAGCACTACAGAACAAGGCAGCCAAGTTTTGTGTTCTCGATAACATCTTATACAGGAAGAGTTCAACTCGGTCATTGATCTGATGTCTTGATCGTATGGAATCCAATTCGATATTAACCGATCTACATTCAGGGGAGGCAGGTGCTCATTGTGGCCACCGAACACTAATCCGTCGGTTCCTCCTGGTAGGGTATTATTGGCCCGAGCTTGCAGCTGATACGGAAAGTCATGTGCAACAATGTCATAAATATCAGGAGTATACAAAGACACAGCATAGACCCAGCGAACCTATGTATAACGTTCTTGTTCCATGTCCTTTCGATAAATGGGGGATATATCTAGTGGGCCATTTGTCAATGGCTACTGGAAAGAGGAAATTCCTTATCGTCGCAGTAGATTATTTCTCCAAATGGGTCGAGGCCAAAGCTCTATTCCGAACACGAGCACAGGAGGTATGTGACTTCTTTCATAATCAAATTTGGACTAGATACGGTATTCCGTAAATTCTAATGACAGATAACGGTCCACAATTCCAAAATTTAATACTCACCAACTTCTGCAAACGATATGGGATTCTCCATCATTTTTCCACCCCTTATTATCCCCAGGCCAACGGACAGGTCGAAGTAACCAACAGGACGTTTCTCGAAGGACTTAAGAAAAAACTGGAATTAGCCAAAAAGAAGTGGTCGGATAAATTGGTTGAGGTATTATGGGCATATCAGACCACCCCGCGCTCAAAAATAGGAGACACACCTTTCGCCTTGGTATATGGCACTAAAGTATTCATCCCGGCAGAGATCATTGTACTAAGCTATCGAATCGAGCACTATGAAGAAGAGGCAAACCTAATAGCTAGGTCAACATGTTTGGACCTCCTCGATGAGTGACAAGACCAAGCCCGGGTACGAGCAGAGCACTACAGAAGACTGATGAGGGGACGCTTCAATGCTCGACTAAAACCACGCTCTTTTATGGAAAGAGAAGGTTATTTTAAGGCTCTAACAGTTGAACATGTGGCAAACTGGGACCAAATTGGGAAGGCCCATACACGATTATCTCCACAGGGCACCATGGCGCGTACAGATTGGCATATCAAAGCGGCCGAGCACTCAAACACCCTTGGAATGTGAATCACCTAAAATTGTATCGCCAAAATACTTAGATACTGATGCACTATTTTCCCTCCCTGATGGCGCGACGAGGTTTTTTAATGAGGCATCTTAAGACAACATTTAGTTCCTTTAATATAATTTATGTTTTCACCACTATGTGTTTGTTGCAAGTTTCATCCTTACAATTAGCGAAAGGGTCAATGACCACGCCATACGTAGCTACACAATAGACCAAACTGAGTCCAGACCAAGTATCTATAAACATGAATGGGCTAATTGGACACGTCTACGGGCTACATAATGGCCATACTTTACCTCATACTTTGTACTGAGTATAATAACGAACTGGTTAAAGACCAAGTCTAAAATAGACTACGCAATAGCGTCTACATGACCTCGCCGCGAACAAGCTATTATGACAATTATTGTCCAAAGCTACTGAATGAGCCCTACTGAGCTCGATATTGTTAGGATCTCCATGTATGGCAACAAACATATGCTTCACTTTCTCCAAAAACACTAATAACAGTAAACGTATACTCCTCAGGGTTCTATTTCAAACGCCCGAGTAAAAGTTCGATAAATATTAAAAAAATACATAACACAAGGTTTTTCACACAAAAAAAAACGACAACAAGACACAACAAAATTATCATAGCTTGGCACTTGGGGAGCAGGGTAACTTCACCTGCTCTAAGGGAGTAATTTCATCCACAGTCGGAGCACCAACTTCAACAAGGGACGCAAATGGTAAGCCAAGGTTTTGAGGTGATACAAGATTTTCAACCAGTGATGCCAACGATCCCAAGTTTAGCCCAAGATTCAACGCCAGCAGTTCGACTATAGCCTTCTTATTCTCCTTGGCTATCATCTATGTGGCAACAATGAATATATGTGTCTCCCTCTCTGCTACAGCTACATCCAAGTCCTTTTTCCACTATTTCCTCTCTCGTTCGAGCTATGCATGCCCCTCCTCCACTTGGACCATAAGTTTAGTATTGTCAGCAATCAGATTTGTTATTCGCTCAGCTCGTTTTTCCACCATTTTTGATTAAGTTCCTATCTACCAGGTATGAGCTCTAAGCAAAGAGTTCATCATTCCGCTTTAAGAGATTTTCATTCTGCTTCAAGACTGTCTTGTGATTATCAGACAAGGTTTTACACCTCTTATGCTGCATACCAAGGTTTTTTTTAGGGTTTCCATCGTAGTCTCCAGGTTGGCCTTCGCCTCAAGCGCCTGGTTTTTGGTCGTCTTTGTTGAGGTATACAGCCTTAGGAGAATAACCTCATCGGTGCTTGTTTTGGTTGACCCAAAAACCATGGATTCTGGCCTACACTTCTCCATAGCCTCTAAATCAGCTGGGGACATAGGTTGGTATCCTAGTACGACCCGGTTATGATGAATCTGCACGAAACCAAAAAATTAGACTCATATTACCACCTTCTACTCAACACACAAAACCAAAGCCTTACCTCATTGGCAAGCTCAACATGTCGTTGTAAGATCTTAGGGACTAACATCCCCTCATAATATGATAAGTCGGGAATTCGAAAATTTGGTAACATCAAGGAGGAGGGGCGTGGTATAACGACCTGCTTGGGCAACAACTCCTCCAGAAACACCTTTTGTTGACTGGGCACAGCACCCTTGTTTTCGCCTGTTGTTTTCTCCATTACCCCCACTTTTTGAGGCACAGTACCCTTCCCTGCTGCCGTGGTAAAATGAGGCATATTCGATGAGTTAACCCAGTTTTTCATCCTTTCTGCTTGCTCAGGAGAAATAACTTACTTTTTTGAAGCTTCATCTTTTTTCTCCTCACTACCCTCCACTAAATCAATCACGTTCTCCCCAGACTTAGGATTCTCCCCCTCTCTTCGTGCAAATGATGGTTGGGCTGGGGGACAGATTTCTTCTTCAGGCACGGCCCCTGGTTATCACTATCGTCGTCCCTTAGCTGCAATTTCCTAACAACAAGAGGAACAACATCTTCAATCACCTTTTGCTTCTTACTTGCACGCCTAATCAACAAGGGCGACTCAAAGTCCTCTTCCTCATCTGGCTCTGCTTGCACCTTGCTAGTCTGAGCGACCTCCTGAGTAGTTGGCGCATTCTTCTCAACCTGCTCGACCTTTTCACCCCTTTTACTTGCCACGGTCTCTCCTTGCCCACCCGGATGGCCAGGAGCAGATGACGAATCTCCTGCTTCAGTACCCTTTCGAGTAGTTTGCAGTACTACAAGCCAAATTCCTACACTATTGCTCTTCTGATATCTTTTTTCCATCAACGCCTTGATACACTCCATTGAGGCTTCAGCCCTGTCTGCCATCGTAACCTTACCGTATGGTGAAATCTCTAACTTAGATAGTTGTAGCGCGTAAATAGTTGTTTCGGGTCCTCTTTCCACGCCTCGCAAGCTAAATTCCCAATTCGAATTATAGGGTTCACGTAACCATTAGATTCTTATTATTTCCACCAGCTCTGACTAGTTTCCTCACCTACACAACAAAACAAAGCACTCATAAGTTGCTGATTAACAGGACTCGACCAACAATTCAATATTTCAACTAATTCTATCGAGGCTTACACTTTACTTTCCATCTCCTCTCTAATGAAGATTCATAGTGGGTGTCTTATGCTCCCAGTTGTCAGAAACAAACACAAAGAAATTCTTCTAATTCCTATCTGATGAGGGGATCTCGACAATATTTTTCATCCTTTTAAAATGGGTATCAAAGAAAGAGGATTTGGCCATTTTGGTAACATCGGTGACAATTAATAGGTCTGCTAAGCACACGTCAATTTCTAATAATCAGGAGCTCAGTACTACACTAAACAACAATCTCCACCCGTTTGCGGAAAGTTGGGTAGGACAGATGCCTAGTACATTAAAGTAATTACGAATTAGCTCAGGTAGTGATAACCTCAAACCCCAATCAAACAAGGTGGTGAACAGGCACGTCTCTATTTCTCGGGCCCGATAAGGATGCTCACCTACAACGGGCGCTCTTATGGTCACGTTCTCAGGAATACCACACCTATTCCTAAGAGTCGTTACTTCAGACTCATCTAAAAACGTATTTGGGGGAAATTTGCGAGAAATAGTTCTCCAAAGCACTGACTTCCTCAAACACAGGGTATATAATTTTATCTACCTTCGTCTTCGTTGCCCTTTTCGGTGTCATAGCTTCTACTAAGACTGTAAGGAGGTAAGGTTACGAATCATCATGTTTATAGCAGGCAAGGGTGAACGACTTGACATAGGGAAAACATGCACATTTGGGATATACCCCACTCACAAATGCCACACTCCATAAACTAGGGTTCTAAACTCTAGTATAATATTATGAGAAATTTTATTTTTAGAGGAATAACGTACCTGGTTTGTGATGAGAAAGACGACAACAAATTTTAGATAACGACTTATATTTTTTTCTCCACAAAGAACACACAAAAATGCTCGAGAGTGTTTCTGGTTCTTTCAAAAGCAAATAAACATACAATAAGTGGAAGGAAATGAGACCCTTAGAGTATTTTCGTATGATGTCATAGACAATTGGAAGTTGTACCAAAAACTCAAGCGCTAGGCGTTATATCCCAGATACGGCGGTATCAGAACCGTCACACGCCTACTCTACGCTTCTACCTTTTCATTTAACATTATTATTTATTTTATAGGTTCAATAATTCTTTTTTAAATTTGTTAAACCTATAAACTAGGGGGTGCCCTGATAAGGGAGGATTCCCCCGAGTAAGTATCCAAGCGAGCAGGAAAAGTAGATGACGAGATTGGAAAAGATCGTAAGGATATGAAGAACATAACAAGTAAATGAATGATGAGCTCATACACTTTGATCGACCTTAAGGATAAACAGAGCACGATCTCGAAGACAATCTGAGTAACAAGTTGACCGATTATATCAAAGATGTGATGAACAAATAAAGGATAAGCTCACATGTAAACCAATCGACCTTATAGCTAAATGGAGATCGAGCTCGAAGATAGTGAATTGACTTCAGACAAAAAAGAGCCAAGCAACCGGGAGTGGTACATTGAGCTCGACAACACATAGTTCAGTGCAAACCTTACCGCGCTCAAGAAACGAGCCAGCTCAAAATAACATGTGGGCGAATAACTGAAGAATAAAGCGTTTCCTTATTCAATATGCAATAAACGTTACAAATTTGGAGTCAACCCGTTAAGGCAGTTTGCCCAGAATTATAGGAGAAGTGATGTTAGTGAGTTAGTGGCGCATTAAGGGTGTTAAATGTGAATGTAACTGCCCACTAACTCACAGAACTATAAGTAGGAAGACTGTATTGATAAATAATACGATCTTTTTTGCCTCATCACTTTTCTACTAAAAACGTGAGATTCTACTTTGGCAAAACTTGTTATTTGTGTAACATTTATGAAATATATAATAATTAATAAATTTCAATAAAAACAATGCATATAATATGATAAAAGAAGGATTAGCCAGAGTCTGAATACACAGTTCACAAAACTATTTAGCATAATAGCTTATATTATATTATTAGGCTCGTCGTCTTTGTAACAATATATCTGTATAAATTGGGCTATCATCCCATAAATCCCATCTCAACTATTATAAATAAAGAATCAACTCTCAGTATCGGGATTTGATTATTCTCTTCTGGATTTGTTTTTATTTCTCACTATGTATCAATACAAGACTTTAATTTCTTTCTAAATCGTAAATTAATACATCGATATGTTGAGACCAGATCTACCTCAATAATTAATACCGCGAGAGCATAGTGTACAAGAGGATCTCATATAGGACCAACAAGATCATGTACAGTTGTTTCAGTTATAGTTAAATTAATTGAGGAATTCAGATTTGGTAGAGGTTACGAGCCTCCAAGAAAGAGTGAACAATCTCGAACAACTGCTGTTATTACTGACTCACGTGTGGTTAGAAATACATAAAATTATGGCTCATGCCTATAGAGTAGTTCTTGAATCTAACAAGGACGATGATGTATCATAAGTTTGTTCATCTTCATGCAATCGCAACCACTAGTTTCTTGCACATTTATGCTTACAAAGGCTCTTATGTCTCGCAGACACACTTTAATTTCTATCGGGATCTGAATCCAACACTAAAACTAGGAAATAAAGGCACCACCAAAATTATTCTTCGGTCATGATGCAGTCCCAATTCACCACTAAACAACGCAGTCGAGAGCGTTGGTCAGTAAGTTATCGGACCAAACAACCACTTAAGGTCCCTTTAGCCCCTATAGCGCTCGTGGTCATCCATCATCTAGCTAGATATCCACGAGTCTCGACTTCTCACATCCAAAGTTTCTCCCAATATGATAGAAATTTCATGCCAACTGGGCAGTCAATTATCTCGAAATATACCATATTACCTGATGAGTCCGGATTCTGTCACCACTTTGGACAGGGTTAGTTCGGACAATGTCTACCTAACCGGACAGGGGCAGTTCGGACACCATCATCCATTAGATTGTTCGAACAGAACTAAAGTACTTAAAACATAATCACTTCTTGACTAAGCTGTCTGTTCTCCTACTTAGAGCTAATGGGTCCTTAAACTCGACCCGGGTCCATTAAACACGACCCGAAAGCCCATAAGGCCCAAATATAAGGGTATAAATACCCAACCACCAACATTAAATGAGGGTAATGAAAATTAAATACAATCGGGCTGCTTAATTCTCCCTCTACATTCTACCCAAACATTAAATACTCACAAACTTCCACACAACTCTAAACAAAAATTACAAACTTACCCTTAGACAAAAATAAACCACACCATTACCCACAGTCAATTTTAAAGTGCACAACATCACCTTTTTTTAAGGTCATCATATTCCAATTAACGGGTCTGTATCATCCTCGAAATGGACAGCCATTTATCTCGCCATATTCAAGAAATATACCATATTACCCTATGTCAATTTCAAGGTGCAAAACACAACCCTTTTTTTCAAGGGTGTCTTATTCTAATCAATGAGTCTGTATTATCCACGGACTTGACCTTATTAGAATAATTTTAATCAATAGGGAGGTCTATACTAGACCGTTCCCTTTTATCCAGGTATCAAATATCGTACATATCTACATCATGGAAGTTCTTACCAAACGGGTTCCTAATTCTTTAATTCTGAAGCCTTCCATTATGCATGTCACCCATATCTAACCGACCCTGACAAATTATGGTTAGGTCTTATCAATGTATCGAATAGTAACATAGATTTATAATCTTAAATTTGCTTTTGGTACCGGAAATTATGTTTTCCATGTTTTCGTCTGAGGTGTGGTTGGGTATGCTCAAAGGACCTTCTATAAGAAGTCAAACCACCTACCAGTTAACCCCTCTAAGATCTTACGCAACCCCACATTCAAGCTTTGGTTTGTGACTTTGACCTATATGTTATCTTGTGGGTTGAAGAAAATTGAGGAGTTTTATTAGATTTTATTCGAAAAGATGAAGCAAGTTGAACATTCTGAAATTATAAACTTATACGTTGTGATCACCTTTGATGTTCTTAACATGGAACAAATGTTTATATCTATAATATTATTTACTTATTTTATTATGATCTTTAACAACGCCCGCAACCCACTTAGAGAAGTAATCTACTCTCATAAGGAGATAGTATTGGTCTCACAATGCTTTATTAATAGGCACGACTATTTCTAGTCTTCAACAGTCCTCAACCGTTTATAGGTGCCACAAATTTTAACCATGTATTTGGCATCGAAATCTAGAGTAGGCTACTAGTAGCCTACTAAGAGGGTTATTTTAACTATATTATTGTGCCGACAATGAGCCGATCTTACTCCCTCAGAAGTTCTTTCGACATATAATATGACTCATCAAGACCTAAGCATTGAACGAGAGGTTTGGAAAAGACTTTGATAATGCATTTCCTCTATAAGTAAAATAAACTTGTTATACTTTATATTAAAGTCGTGAGCTTTGTCTTTGTTGCTCAGTAAGGTCTCATATTGTTATTCTTGTAATGTTACTCATAGACGCATTCGAGCATATTAGTAAAGTCAATTAGTCGACCAAAGAGTTCTCGACTCTTTGTACTTGTTCAAAATAGACTGCTTTAAACTTACTTTTTAATTTTTTTCAATTCCATTAATTATTATATAAAATTACCTTTGTGTGCCTCCTCTTATCTGAAGGAAATATTTATCACAAGTTGAGAATCGTTGAGTTACTTCACCCTTCTAGACGAACATACTTGAGCTACCTGAAAGCCTGAGATAGGTGTTTGATACTCAGCCTCATTATTGGAAGCCAAAACATATAACTTGGTGAATTTCCTTGTCTAAGGGAGAAACCAACTGAATACCGGCTCCACAAACTGAAGAACTCGACCCACAATCTCTTAAGTTTATTCATTCTGGAGGTGGACTGCCATGAGTAAAAGGTAGCCTCTAGATGTGGAACTCGATTAAAAAATATGCAAATGTTTGAGCCTTAATTGTTTTCCTTAAATCGTGATATATCTAAAAGTCTTACAAATAAACTAAACAACAGGTGAGAACTTTAGAGACGCAAGGCTTATGCTAAACATTTGGAAGCAGAAAAGATGTTTAGACAATAATTGTCCTTGGAAATAAAGCCTCATCTTTCTGACTGCCATGAATGCGACACTAGCTAAGATCTTTAACTAGAAGTACTTTATTTCTACGCCTAGAAGGATCCGGGATCCTCTCTAACCTTGATTACTACACTGACATCATAATCAGATATGACAAGGTATATATAAAGTGTCTCGCCTAGTATGAGTTTTGCGAGAATCTCCAGAGAAGACAAATACTCGTTTATCTTGTTAAAATATTGGTCACACTCTTTTAAGAATTGAAAATGGTCATCCTTATTTAATATATGGAATAAATTGAAAAATTATCTAAAGATCGAGATATGAACTTTCTCAAGCTTGATATTCTCTCAACCAAAATTTGGACTTTTGTGACTGACCATGGAGGGACCATGGATCTAGGGTTTCCAATTGTGCTAGGTCTGCCTTTATTCTATTTTCACTAATCATGTAGCCCAATAAATTTCATGATCAAACTTTAAAAGCACATTTTATATTCAAGTTCATTTTAAATTAGCCCTCAAGTTCTAGAACGTTTCCATTAGGTTAGCGATAAAATTAGTGTTATTTTCACTAATATATCATTGATGTATGTGTTCTGCATATTTTGCTTCAAGAATATATGTTCACCAACCTTTGGTATGTGTCCCTTGTATTCTTCAATCCAAAACGCATGACCCACTAGAAGTAGAGACTTCAATCCGTGATAAAGCTAGTACTTTTTTTTATCGCTTGTGTGCATTTAGATTAGGTTGCATCTTAAATAGGCATCCATGAAAAATAATGGTTTTTTCCTAACTTGAAGTCTACAAACTAATCACTTGGGAACCATGCAGGAATGTTTCAAATAAGTCTTTTTTAAATCAGTAAAATTCACACACATGCTTCACTTCTTAGCCTTCTTTCGAACATTGATTGGGTTTGATATCCACATAAGTATCTAAATTTAAGGATGTGAACTACAATTGATAGTCAGTCAAACTCAACCACAATATTTTCAGCCTTTCCATGAGATAGAGCATCCCTCTTATGTTTGATCGACCGAACATTAAGGTTGACTGGTAGCTTTTGGAAAATTATGCCAGACGACACCCGTATCACGTCTTTAGACTTCCAATCATAAATAATTAGATGGTTAATTAAATAAGAAAATAAGCAAACTTGGTAGCTACCTGATAGGTTACTCTAATTTCTAAACACTTTCTTTCGACAAGCTGAAGTACTACTAATATCAGGGTCTTCGTGGAGGTTGTCAACCCCTTCAATCTCAAGTGAGACTCTTCTTTTGACTGTTACTTCTTTAATTATAGAATATTCATATAACATTCGCGAGTGACTTTCTAATTTTCCCTGATAACACCAACCTTCATCCCCTTATAATATACATTGTGGATGCGATAGTCTGTATTGTTTCAAGCTATGATCATCTCATAATAGCATTATAAGAAAAGAGAGAACCATCATATACTATAAACTCACGGTGTTCTTAAACTATCCCAGATCCAAAGTGATTGTGGCCTAAAAATTGCCATGCATAGGAGCATTGGCACATGTAAGTACAATCAATGTCATTTTGAAATTCCAAAGAGTATGAGTGTTCCTCTAACTATCAAGTATTCCTTTGAAAGTTTCATGTATCAACAAAAACTCTTCTAATTTCAGCCCATGCAATACAAGAAATTATAATCACAAAATGTAACAAAGGTCGAATACACCTTACCCCCTCCCTCCTTAAAATCTTTATTTTCGAAGATAATTTGAAGGTATGGATTTTGGTACAAACGTGTGGAGGTTTGGATTTGGTACCAAAACTCACGGTATCATTGGAGACCTCGGTCCATGATAAACCTAGTATTTTCTTATCGGCAGGGTGAATTTGGATTTGTCTGTGTCTTGAATAGACATCCATGAATGACAATAGTTTGTTTCATGGCGTGAAGTCTACCAACCAATCACCCTTGGCAAACCTGGAAGGGCTTTCTCATGTGAGCCTTATTTAAATTACTAAAATCCACAAATATCTTCTACTTTCCAGATTTCTTTCGAACGTGGAACAAGTTTGATATCCATATAAGGTAGTTAGATTCACGGTTATGCCCTACACATGATAATTCATCAAAATCAACCATAATCGCTTCAACGTTTTCAAAAGAGAAAGCATGTCCTCTCTGTTTTAAAGGTCAATATTTTGGTAGACCGATTACTTATGAAAAATTATGTCAGAATGCACTATTATCACGTCTTCGAACTTCCAAGTAAGAATATTTTGTTTCTTAAATAAGACAATAAGGTAACTCAATGGTACCTGATAGATTTACTCCAATTTTTAAACATTTTATATCGAAAAACTTAAGTACTTATCTCACATTGAGTTTTCTGTATCAAGAAGGACTTTTTTTATTTATATATTTGAATACAAAAAAGTTATGAGCATGACATCTTCATGAGTGTCAGTTAAGCTCCTGAAGGTCCTCATCTTCAAAGATAATTGGAGGATATGAAGTTTGGTACAAATGTGCAGAGGTTTTTATTTTATACTGAAACTCAAGATCATAAGCATGTCTCTTTCTTGAACTTGATGAATCTTAAAAGAAAATCTCATCGAGTTATAGTTCTAACTATGTCACGGTTGGATCAAGATCCAATGAGTTTTCATACTAGACCAGAACATCAAGTATGCGCATGACTCAACTGAGCTGCAAGGGATTCAATTCTCATAGCGTACAGTCTCATATCATACCACTTAGGCTCTAATGAGTTCGGAAACTTCAGACACAACCCACTGTATAATCTGGACAGGGGTAATTCGGATAAGGACACGCCACTAAAAAATCTGGACAGGACAAAAGTAAAACACCTTTGACTAAGCTATTTGCTAATCTACTTAAAAGACTAATGGGTCCTTAAACTTAACTTGGTTTCATAACTTGACCCGTAAGCCCATGGGTAATTAATTAAGAGTATAAATACCCCAACCACTCTCATTAATGAGGGTGATCAACATTTAATACAAGCAAGCTGCTCAATTATCTCATTACTCCTTACACTAAACAATAAATACTTTAAACTTCACAAAATACTTTACCAAACTACCCCAAGCCTAAAATGAACCAAACCAAATTGGCGACCACAGTGGGAGCACGAGGGTGCCTGAATTTTACATTCAAAACCATTAAAAAGAATCAGTTCGAATGGATCCGAACGAGCATGGAACTCCACCACTTGTGGTGGAAACGGTTGGGGAAAACAAGCAATACACCATTGAAGAGCGAGACAAGTTGAGAGCATAAATAAAGGTGTTAAGGGCCATAAAAAGCAGAAAATGGTATAAGGGAGAAGTCAGGGACGTCATCTATTCATCATACTGACAACCCTAGGGAGAATGATCCATCAATAAAGACTCATCTGAGTTTGAAAAAGACCCATGTTAGCTCTAAGAAGACTTATCGGTCTAAGCCTGTTGAAAGTTCAGATTCTGAGTCTTCCAGTAGCTCTTCGAAAGAGGCTGAGCTTGAGGAGTATTTGTCTTCAAGTAGTGATGAAGGAAGGTTCAGGAAAAAATGAAATTAATTAAAAAATATTCAAGAAAGAGGGATAGGCATGGGAGGCTTAAAAGGCATCTGGGCAAAGGGTCATCTCACAGCCATAGGCATGCTGATCAGTTGCTGATAGATCCTTTTGCTTTCCAGACTGAACCAGGTATTTTCGCAAAACCTAATGAAGATATAGTCTTCAGTCGTAATAAGAATTGGAGACAGCCACCTTTGTCTACCAAAATACTGTCCGGAAACCTACCCAAAAGGTTTGACAGCTCCAAAATGGAGAAGTATAATGGAAGTAAGGATCCGAACAACCATCTGGAGCAATTCAAGAACTTTATGATGAATTTTGATGATGACGACAAACTTTTGTGCAGAGCCTTCTCCCAAACTTTTACAGGAAGTGCTCTTAAGTGGTACAACAACTTACCCCATGGGTGTATCAGAAACTTTGATATATTCTGGGTTGCCTTCCGCAGGCAATTTGTTGGAAGTAAAGAGGTGAAGGGAAATGAAGATACCATTATCCATTATGTCCAAGAACCAAACGAGTCCTTAAAGTACTACATAATTCGGTTCGTGAATACAAAAAATGGGTTAGCAGATTGCTTCAAACAGGCGGAAATTGCTTCTCTGAGACAAGGGTTAAACCTTGGGAACCTGGCCGATTCAGTGACCAAGAAGAAAGCGATGACCTGGGGAGGCCTATTGAATCAGGCGTGAAAACAAATTAATATGGAAGAAACCAAGAAAACCAGGGTGCACCGTCAAGTGAGGTCCACCACAACAACTCAGAACCAGTCTGGATATAAGGTTAAGGAGACCGGACAAGGGTCCAACCGGGCTAAACAAACTCAGTCCAACCAGAATCAGTCTCGGAGCCAGTAGTCAAGAAATAAAAGAGGCCCTTGGGTTCAACCAGAGTGGTTTGCAGAGTTGAAAGAGAATGTGGCCACAATATATGACAAGACCAAGGAAGAATTCCACTTTTGGAAACCAACAGCACTGTAGTCTCCTCGAGAAAGTCGAAATACTTGTTTTTGGCAGTATCATAATGATATAGTCCATAACACTCAAGACTGCATAGTATGGAAGCATGAAGTGCAGAACCTTATTGAAAGGGGCAAGATGGGAGCTTATGTCAGGAGGAGAAGTGGAAACATGCCTGACAATGCTCATCGGACGGGCCCTACAAACAATGCGGGAACATCTGCTCAAGAAGGGGCAATGGTGATCCTTGAAAGATTTGATTTTGATTCGGAGTCCCTGGATCCTGATCCAACTCAGAATAAAGTGGGGGTCATAACAGAACAAACTAGGGTGGTTCCCAGACTCATTAATTTCTTTGAGTCACTCACCATTTTTGGAAGGGATACTGTGACAGCATCACTCCTTCATCAAGAAAGAGGCATGTACATAGTCTGGCCACTCAGTTGGAAGGGGTAATGTCTTCTCATCAGTACCAAACCCCTTTTCCATTCATAGTTTTTGATGAGGATGATTTGAGAAATATTTATGGGCCTCATGAAGATGCGGTGGTGATAGGAGCATCTATTGGGGGCAATGATATTCGTCAGATTTTGATAGACGCAGATAATTCGGCAAACATCCTCTTCCTAAGCTCCTACAAGCAGATAAAGAATCCGACCGTTATTAACACTCAAACATAACCATTATGGGCTTCATAGGAAGCTCTGCGGATGTAATTGGTGAATTTGAGGAAGAAGTGTTGTTGAGCAAGAGGCCCTTTAAAAAGATGGTGAGGATGTTATTCTTTGTGGTATATTGCCCCACATCCTACAATGTGATTTTTGGGAGGTCCTAGCTTTCGAGGATGCATGTTGTGGCCTCAACAGTCCAACAGTGTTTAAATTATGTAGTTCAAGGGCAAGTAGGTGTTGTCTAAAGTAGTCAAAAGATAGCCAGGGAGTGTTATGCCACTGCTCTTGCTACTAGAACTTTGGGAGTGATTCGGATCAATGAATATTAGTAGTTACTGGAGCCTTTTGAGAGGGAGGGTAAGATTGATGACCCCAGAAAGGCTCCTAGTTTTTAATACCAGTGGAAGAGATTGAAACCCACTCCCTTGCAGAGGGTAGAAGTATCAAGATTGGTCCCAAGATGGCGCCAAAGTTAAAAAATAAATTGTTGTCTTTTTTATTAAACAATTAGCATGTCTTTGCTTGGTGCAATAGTGATGTAATCGGAGTACCTGCAAGCGTTATCTCACATAAGTTGTCAATTTGGAGTGATGTTGCACCTGTTGTACAGAAAAAGAGAGCTTTATCTAAGGAGAAAGCTGATGTAATAGTGCAAGAAGTTGATTGGCTTACCAAGATGGGACACATAAATGAATTCTAGTATCCTTTATGGACTGCCAATCCGGTGTTGGTCAAGAAAAATAATGAGAAATGGCGTATGTGTATTGATTTACTGACCTCAACAGAGCTTGCCCAAAAGATCTTTATCCAGTCCCCCGGATAGATCAGTTAGTGGACTCAACATCTAGAAACAAGTTGGTGTCCTTCATGGATGCTTTCTTTGGGTACAACCAGATACAGGTGGATCTGAAGGACCAAGATCATACTACCTTCATAACAGATAGAGGTCTCCATTGCTACAAGGTGATGCCTTTTGGGTTAAAAAAAATGTTGGGGCTACTTATCATAGGTTGGTGAACAAAACATTCGCTAGTCAGATTGGCAGAAATATGAAGGTATACATAGATGACATGATGGTTAAAAGCTTGGAGGAGGATTTACACATAATTGACTTTCAAGAAAAAATTGTTAATTTAACAGCTGTGAATTTGAAACTGAATCCAGAAAAATGTGTCTTTGGGGTTCGATCCTGAATTTTTTTGGGTTATGTGATAAGTGAGAAAAGGATACAGCCCGATCCGGATCAACTTAATGCTTTATTAAAAATGGATCATCCTCCGAATATTAAAGAAGTCCAAAGGCTCACTGGGAGGTTGGCTGCCTTGAATCGTTTTATTTCAAGGTCTTCAGACAAGTGTGCTCCGTTTTTCCAAACTTTGAAGAATGCTAAAGATTTTAATTGGTCTCCACAGTGCAGCCAAGCTTTTGTTGAAATAAAGAAACATTTATCCTCACCGAAGACTCTTTTAAAGACCATTCAAAGATAAACACTCTATGTATACTTGGATGTGTCAGAATGTACTATAAGTGCACTATTGGTAAGAGAAGTGGACAATTACCTCGTCCGGTGTACTACATTAGCAAAATTTTGATAGATGCTGAGAAGAGGTACTTAAAACTTGAAAAGTTAGCATTAGCCTTAGTGATTGCGGCAAGAAAGATGAGGCCATATTTTTAGTCTCATTCCATCGTTGTCCGGACATCTTTCCCATTGAAGAATGTTCTTTAGAAAGCAGACACATCAAACAGGATGACCAAGTGGTCAGTAGAGTTGGGTGATTACGACATTGATTTTTCCCCACGAACGGCTATTAAAACTCAATCAGTGGCTGATTTCCTGGTAGAATTCCATTCGGACAGGAACTCCAAACAAACTTCAGAAGAGAAAACCAAGAAAGAGTGGGTAGTCCAAACTGATGGTGGTTCAAGCACCATGGGGTGTAGAGCTGGAATTTTCCTAACCTCTCCATATGGTGGTAAAATGTACCACGTTATATGCTTTGGATTCAGGGCCTCTAACAATAAGTCCGAATATGAAGCAGCTATAGTTGGTCTTAAATTGGATTTCCTATGTGGGGCTAAGAGAGTTCGGTTGATGAGTGACTTTTAGCTTCTTATCTATCATGCTCAAGATCAGACTGAGGCTAAGAATGAGCAACTAATCAAATATTTATTTATCTTAAAAGAGGTGGCATCCAACTTCAAAAGTGTTTTTTATGAGCATATTCATAGGCCAGGTAATACACTGGCAGATTCTTTGGCAACCATAGCATATTCTGAGTCTTACCCTTGGATTCACGTACAAGAATTCCCATCCATATAACTATGTCAAAACAAGAAAGAGGAGGAAAGCTTGAGCATACAGGTGATTCAACCTAAAGATTGGAGGTTTTCCCTTCTTCAATATATTTCTGATGGGGTTTTACCTTCGGATAAAGCTATGGCAAGAAAAATTAAACATCAGGCTCATGGTTTTTTTTTATCATAAGGGGAGTTCTCTATAAAAAAAATCTTTCAGTAGACCTCTCCTGCGTTGTTTGGGTGTTGAAGAATCTCAAGTTGTTTTATCCGAACTACACGATGGAGAAGGATCAACACATTGTGGGTACAGGGCCCTAACCCGTAGAGTGTTGTTGGTTGGCTATTATTGGCCATCCATAATGGCAAATTCTAAAGAAATTTTAAAGAAGTTTGATCCATGTCAAAGGTATGGCAATAAAATTCATGTGCCAGCAGTACTTATGGAGTCTATTTCTGAGCCAGTACCTTTTTCTCGTTGAGGATTGGATTTAGTTGGACATCTGCCTATGGCGTCTGGGGGGTGCAGAAATTTTATAGTTGTTATTGATTACTTATCAAAAGGGATAGATGAAGCTTCTTTGGCAGGAACCACTTCGAAGGCTGTCATTTAATTTATCATATCCAATATATGTTGCAGATTTGGGATTCCTCAAAAGATTACCACAAACAATGGGCTACAGTTTGATAACAAGGATATGAAGAATTTTTTTGCTTCAGAGGCATACAACATTGTTTTTCTTCTCATTTTCATCCACAAGCAAACGATCATGTTGAAGTTGCCAACATGACTATTTTGTCCAGATTAAAAAAGAATCTATAAAGAGCTGCAAGGAAGTGGCCAAGCTATCTGCAAGAAGTGTTGTAGGCATACCGAACTACTCCCCGCACTGCTACACAAGAGTCTCCTTTTGCTTTAGTGTATGGAATGGATGCCATTACCCCTATAGAAGCTACCCTACCATCATACAAGGTCCATAACTATTCTGAACAAGCTAATGAGATAGCAATTAGGAATCAGTTGGACTTAATAGAAGAAAGAAGGGTTAAAGCTCAATTAAGAACATCTCACTACCAAGGCTTGATGAGGAGCAGATTTGCTTCCAAGGTCAAGACAATATATTTTCAACCAGTGGAAAAGGTGTTAAGAAAATTTTTCTTACACACCAAGGAGAAGCAGTTCGGTAAGCTGGCTCCATACTGGGAAGGCCCCTGTGAGGTCTCTGAAAAACTTAAGCATGAGACATATAGGCTTCAGGACAAAGAAGGAAGAGTTTTGAAGCACCCATGGATTATTGAACATCTCAGGTTATATTTAGAATAAAATTTGTGTGTAAATATTTACTTGTTAGATATCAATGTAAATATTATGGGGCATACTCTTTCCTACCCTGGTGGCGCGGGGAGGTTTTAATGAAGTGTCCAGTTTTTTATTTAATAATATGTGATGTCTTCTTAAAACATTCAGAGTGGTTTTACTACAATTCAATTCAAGTACAAATCACTTGCTCAACACATTGGATCTTTAGTAGATCAGACAAACATGGTTAAGTGATGACGATTAAATACATGTCATCGGAGATATTAAACACTCTCACTATAATACTTCTGAAATGTTAAGGGCTACTTAAACATTAGCCATGAAAAATTTAAAGGAAATAAAGTATTAAATAAAATAAGGTTTGATAAATTAAACCTATTCAGACTTGAACCGAACAAGAAAACAAAACATTCCTTGGTCATCCAAGGACTTTAGGTGTTTAAAAGACTTATTCGGACTCTAATCGAATAACATTACAAAATTTGCCTTGGCCATCCAAGGACTTTAACTGTTTGGAAAGAGAAAATATATATGGTAAAAACTTAGGGCTTGTTCCCTTCGGACGTTCCTTGACCACCATCACCTTTTTAGGACTTTTGAGTTCGGCACTCAAACTCTCACCAGTTCTCTCTTCATCATCAGTAGTGGAATCTATTCCACTTGCGTAGTTGTGTTTGTCGCCATCTATTCTATAAGGGACCAAGGGTCATCTTCGGAAAAGTCTCATGGAAGAGCAGCACCATGTCAGACTTGACTTCATCATCTCTTTTCTCTAAAGAGTATCACTTCATTGGTATACTTATCAATACCGGCCTGAATAGCTTGCTCCCGCTGACTCTTTAAATCTTTTTTCTCCTTGGTCATTTTTGAAACAGAGTTCTCTTGTTTAGCCTTCTCATCGGTTAAGGTCTGAATGGAACAATCCTTAGTCTGCAATTCCTCCTTTAGCATTGTGAGGTCTTTTTCTAAGTTAGAATACTTAGTCTGGAGCTCAATTCTGGCTGCTTCCGATGAGGCTAACTTAGTTGTTAAATCCTCTTTATCCTTCTTCAATGCCTCCACCTCCTTCTTCAGTTCCTCTATACTCTATTGAGCGTTTAGGAGATTGTTTGACACAGATTCCTTGTCAGAGGTGAGGGAGTTGATAAGGGTGGTCTGACTTTTCACATGTCTTTCCAAGTCGAGTATTGGCTGGATATGACCAAGGAGGGAGTGGCTCAGAACATCTTGCTCTCCGGAGACGGAGAAAGATTTACCATTGAAGGTCACCATATTGGCAGAGCTGGAGGGACGGTAGGGACCTGCGAAATCATCCTTCTCAGAATAATTGAAGTATAAATCAATGTTTTGAAGGGCACTGATGTCCACTTCTTCATCCCCCCCCCCCCCCCAGCAATCTCTCCAGACTGTAGATCTGTTGGAATTTTCTCTTGTAAGGTGGGATCAAAAGGGGCTGGTGGAGGTTGGATTTCCGAAGGACGAAGAATTATTTATTCTCCCAGGGTGACCTTCTTTTTCCTAGCAGCTTACTCATCACTGTTGGCCCACCTTTTTTTGTCCTTCTTCCCCATCCTCCCTCACTGTTTCATCCTCTACTAATTTGAGCAGCGCAACATCAATTCCCCCTTGGTTCTCCGAACCAGTCCCTTCTGTGGCTGCTTGAACCAACTCTGTTACGGTTTTCTTCTTCTTGTTCTTCATCTTGCTGGGAGCCTTAGCTCTGGAAGGTAAGAACAATTTTCCATCCTTGGCCTCTGTCCTTTTGAGAATTACACCAGGAGGAGGAAGGGTAGTTAGCTCTTCCCATGTGAGTTCTCTCCGACCTGTGGTGTTCCACAGATGGGACCTCACAAGATTTCCCGATGTGAAGCAGTTGTGAAAAGCATTCCCCCAATGCTCTGCAGCCCATGTATTGAGATTTGCACATGTTTTTTTCCCCTCCTCTAAGTGTCCGGTGAACTCCTTCGGTAGCACTAAAAAGGAGTAAAAAGTCAATCATAATGGGAACATTTATAATTTAAAAGGAAAAACATAAAATACAAAGAGAGGAAAGGAACTTACTAGTACTTTTCCACCTGTTAGTCAGCATGCTAGGATTGGTGTTGGCTTTAATCTTCCTGGCGTTCTCCCATGTCCCACTGATAAACAAAAATTGTGTCCTCCAGTTCTTTTCGGACTCCAGCAAGTCATCCATAACTTTAAATTTGTTCCTCATATTGTGATGGTAGAATGGAATATGATGGTTCTTGCACAAGTTTGCCACAGCAGCAAACTGCTCCATCGGAAGTGGGATTTTGACAACCTTGATGCCATGATGCAACCAAGGAGAGAGTACTAGGAATTGGGGCTTAGCAGGCTAGGTCAGAGTTTAACTAAGTGAAAGTAACTGACGATTTCTGGGTCCAATGGATACCGGAGTCCCCAGTTCAGCACTTTGGTGAAAATTACCACCTTGTTAAGCTTGCAGTCCATGGGAGTCTCCGGAGTGATATGTATCCTTACCTTTAATGACTCCGGAATCCTTCATTTTGTCCGGATTTGGCCCAACTCAGTAGTATGGGTGTAGATGTAATTTATGTTTTGTAGGGCCAACATGTATTTGACGCTAACATGTTTGAAGCAATTGCCTACTTTTCCCTCTAAGCACTCCGAAAGAGAGTCTGGATGAGTCATGCAGACTTTCACCTTACCTTTGCCCTTCTTATCGGAAGCAGCATCTCCCGTTTGACCTGAGGCCTCGGTCTCAAAGGGGGCCTCCTCAATACTGTCTTCCATTACCTCTTCCATCACTGTGGAAGGTTTATCAACTGCCTTGGAAGAAGGGGGTCATTTTCTTGCACAGAAGGTTGTTCGGATGGTTGAGCGATTGTTGCCTCTAAAGGCCTGGTATCTGGTTGAGGTTGAGATCGGAGGGCTTGGCCTTTGGGGCTGCTTTAGATACCTCCGATCCGGAAGGTTTTGTCAGTGAAGGTGTAGATTGGGTTTTAGTTTGGCGGGTTGTCCGGCGAGGGGTTATCTTCTCCTGAGACTTCTCAGTATCAGAACCCATAACAATAAAGGGAGAGGGTTTTCTGATACTTGAAATAGTTTTTTCTTTAGGCACAGAAGGTTGAGACTCTTGAACAGAATAACCTGAGGGAAGGGGTGAAAGGCTTGGTTTGAATGAAAGTTATCTGGGCCTAGGGTTTTTGGATGAGGATGACCCTTGATCGGCGTCCTGAGTCGGTTCAATGGATTTCTCACTTAGAGAAACTGAGAGGCCGGCAGCAATGCGATTCTCTCTTTCTACCTTCTTTGCTCTTTCTAACTCTGAAAAATTTAACCAGCCATTTTTAACTAGTGTGTTTCTGGTTGTGAACATAAAACCTCGCAAGAACAAGTTGAAGGTAAGGATGGAAATCTCTCTAAAAAAACTTTGAGTGTGGAAGACAATGAAATAGTGAAAGAGAATTTATATAATAGTAAAAAAAGTAACAGTTACCTAGGAGAAGTTGAAGAGGGTTTTGCAATGATTAAAGGTTGCGCAAACGTGTGAAGAATCAAATGCTTATGTAACTTTCTAGTCTTAGTGAGTGCGCCGGTCTAGAAAAAATAACGGCTGGTAGGTCGAACCAAATATCGACATGTGTCCTATGATCCAAGAAGAAAACTCTTAGAATTCTAGAACGAGAGACTAGTTCTGACAAACTTCGAACTGAGTTGATGTTGAAAGTAAACTTCTTGGTACAGACCGCACAGGCAGATCAGATAAAGTTGATACTGGCTTAGTGGGTTTTTTAGCCCTACCAAAGATATTTGGCAAGGCCTAAAAAAGGGGCTACTGATGAGTTCGGAAACTTCAGACACAACCCACTGTATAATTCAGACAAGAGTAATTTGGACAATGACACGTCACTAAAAAATCTGGAAAGGACAAAAGTAAAACACCTTTTGACTAAGCTATTTGCTAATCTACTTAAAAGACTAATGGGTCCTTAAACTTGACCCGGTTTCATAACTTGACCCGTAAGCCCATGGATCATTAATTAACAGTATAAATACCCCAACCACTTTCATTAATGAGGGTGATCAACCTTTAATACAAGAAAGCTGCTCAATTATCTCACTACTCCTTACACTAAACACTAAATACTTTAAACTTCACAAAACACTTTACCAAACTACCCCCAGCCCAAAATAAACCAAACCATGCTCGACTTTAACTTATTTTCTCCCTCGGTAGCTTGACCTTTGACAAACTTAATGAGCTTTACAGTCTTAAATAAGGATTTGAATTTATTCTCTCAGCTACCCGCAATCTCTTATGTTATGACCAACATCATTATGATACTTACAAAACTTCTTGTGGTTCCTCTCTTCTCGGGGTTTCATTGTAGGGATACGTTTTTTAAAATGCACAAAATTCTTAGTTTTTCATAAATTTTCATTATACACTCGATTAACTTATTGTAGTTCTCCACCTACACTTGCAGTCAACTCGACCTCTTCTTGAAGATTTTTCATGCTTGGGACCCAAGTCTTTTATTTGGTAAGTGTGTGAGGTGATCGGTTGAGGGTGGGATGATTTTTGAATGAGAATAGTTGATGGCACAATTATTGATGTTGTAACTGGAATCTGACAGATAAGAGGTTGACAATTTGGCATGACTCTCAATCACATTGTTTCGGTTACTTTGATTTGTAATTCAACTTTATCTAGCAGAGCACTGAAGGTTTAAGCCTTCGTTTTCATTATGTCTTCAGCAAGCAAGACTGACAGAAATAATCCTTTAAACTCTCGTTCCGCTCTTACATACAATGCATAATGTAATCATCACCACCTTTGATTATCTTACTTCCAATGAACTGATTCTTAAACAAAAATAATAGCGCTTCAAATCTTCAGATTTCCCGTAGAGGTAACTAATTAAACAAAGTCAACAGTTTCATATAAAGCTCATAGCGAAGGCTCGACAGAGTAGTGATCATCCCCGCCAAAAATAAACATCTCAGTATTGAAATGCTCAATGTGATGTTATGTATCGCATGATCCATCGTATTTTCCTATCTTATATTCATTAAACATGAGATACATACTCGTATATGTATCCTCAATTTGGTCAGTTTAGGACCTGTAGAGCGATTCAGAAATTTCATCCATCATGACCTGACATCGATTTTTTTTTTCAATATCAATTTGTCAAACCTTTAACCTCAGTAATATAATATTAAAGGTCTCGTCCTCATGTTGTTTATTAACCTTCAAAATCTGGCAAGCTCAGAATAGGTCGAGTTGTTGTTGATCAGGTTCGAAAGGACTTCCAAATTCCTATTGGACAACCCAAAATGTATTGCGGCTTCGGCCACGGTGTAATCTTATATATTTCAGATATAGTAATATAAATAGCTCACAAACACCGATCTCTTTCCACGAATAGATCCCCTAATCAAGTTTGACATAAACAACTCATAAATATTAAATGTTTTGAAAATAAAAATCGTAAGCTGTTTTTTTTAAGCAAAGAAAAATGTTATTACTAAATTAAGCCCAAAATCAGTACCAATACATGCACTTATCCCTCGACACAATTCAAGCTCCAAAACCTTAAATTCCTTTTCTCCTTCACTATCCTTCAAAGACCCAATCTCCATAGACAGGAACTTAAGCCAAAAAAAGATGGAAATACGTGCCAAATTCCATCGATTAGCTTCAGCAATCCAAACAATTCGATTTGTAAACCGTCTTATAGTCCTCTTCTTTCCAGATACTCCAAATAACTCTAATCCTTTCTTCACAGCCATAACCATTTCTCTCTTGAATCCCAAATTCACCAACCACCAGCCAGATACTCCCAAAGCACCTGCAAAAGTGACAGAATACCAACAGATTTCTGGCCAAAATCGATTTGTAGATACATATCCTAAACCTAGGTTTTCTAGCAACACAATGGCAAGCAGTGGATTCGGGGCATTGAAATGAGAGAACAAAAGTTTCTCTTTGCATTTCATAGTCCACTTGGCTAGCTAATCTACTGCTCTGTTCAGAGTCCTAGAAATGTAAGAGATCTTCATCGAAGGAAGAATAAGCTCTCTGCAAATCGGGATGAGCGATTTGAGGTAAATAGAATACTTTCTATTTTTAATCATATTGACCAGCGTTAAACAATCTGTTTTAATGTCAATATTAACCCATCTATTGATTTTCCAGATTAATAATCCTTCAATAAGCGCTCTGGTTTCAGAAACTAGAGGAGTAATTTTACCAAAAAGCTTGCTGGAACCAGAGATAATGGAACCTTCATTATCTCTAAATATCATGGCTCCACAGGCTTCCCCATTTCTGAGGCAGGAAACATCCACATTGAGTTTTATTCTTCCAACAGTAGGAGCCCTCCAGTTCAGATAAGTTATCATGTTATTTCTGCTATTATATTCAGAAGAACGACACCCTAACGATTGACCAGCAGCAAAGGCATTTGTCCAATGCTTACTGGTCAAGACATTAGCAAAATTGAGACTCTGAATAATTCTATTGATAAAAGAAATACTGGAGTTTATACTAAACCCAGCATTTTTAAACTTAATAGTGTTTCGATTTTTCCATATCACCCAGCAGATTAAAGCTGGTAATGAATGGGTGATATGGACTTTGAGAGTAGAAAACCAGAAAAAATTATAAAAACATGTTTTAAAGTTATAAACTTTTAAATTCGTATGTTGAAAAGTATGCTGAAATGACTTCAAATATCCCAAGCATAGTTACAACTAACAAACAAATGGTTTATGTCCTTACTATTAAAATATAACTGACATTTAGAAGCTAAATGAACATGCCTTTTTTGTAAAATTGAATTTACTGAAATAAAGTTTTTACAAATTTTCCATAAAATAAATGCAAACCTTCTAAGGGTAATAGTAGACCAATTTTTTTTTTATAAAAACTAGAAGCAAATTTAGTTTTCCTGATAGAGTTTCAAGTGTTTTCATATTAAAATTATTATCATGAGAAAGATCCCAGATCATAACATCTTTTTTAGTTGAGTCAACTTTAAAATTTCTTATCTGATTCATTCTATTTGCAGGTACAGCCTTGGATAAGGCCAACTCATCCCAGGAATCACCCTTCCAGAAGGACTTCACCTTGGCCTCAAGATACCATTGATTAGTGTCAAGATTGTAGTCCACAATAGGATGCCAATGGTGCCAGTTTTCAGTCCAAAACTCCATGTCACCGCAGCCCAGCCTCCACTTGATGTTTTTCTCTGCAACATCCTTAATACCAGTAAGACATTTCCAAGTTAGTGAGCCTTTAATGTTTTTATTAACTTTTAAAGGATAAAAATCTATGTTGTAGATATCATTCATGATTCTACTCCAGAGTCCCTCATTCTTCCTATAGTTAAGTCAAAGTTTTTGAGAGAAAGTGGACTGAATATCAGCAAGATTTCTGATATTTAGTCCACCTTCATCAAAAGGGAAACTGAGTTTTTCCCAAGAAGCCTAATGAATCATTTTTCGTTAAATTTTGACCTCCAAAAGAATCTGTTAAAAAATTTCTCAAGTCTTTTCACAATACAATTTGGTAAAACGGAATTTTGCATCCAATAGTATTATATAGGCATAAAATTATTTTTAATCAAAGACAATCTGCCCACATAAGATAGATATTTTAAATCCCATTCTAAAGTTTTTGCATTGATTTTATCAATTAACGGGAAAAAATTCTTAGCCTTATTGTTTATGTGCAAGGTGATGCCAAGGTAAATGGTTGGAAGATTTATAATGCTGAAACCAGTGCTTGTTTCAAGAGTCCAAATTCTACACTGCTGCATCTTGCCAGAGGTAATAATTGCAGTCTTCTCTTTATTTATACTCTGTCCTGAAGCCTGTTGATATCTGTCTAAAAAACTACTTAGAATATTAATAGTATTAGGATGACTATTAGTATATATAATAATATCATCTGCAAAAGCAGTACAAGGAACCAAAAAAATTGTTCTAGAAGCATAATGCATAGAATTATTCATTCTAAACAGATTATATAAGCCATGAATCATAACCTCTTCACTAATATTAAAGAGGCTAGGAGATAGTGGATCACCCTGTCTCAACCCTATTTTAGTTCTGAAATATCCATAGTTGTTGCCATTAATAAGGATAGAAAGATTAACCTGAGTAATCATCTTAGAAATAAGACTGGTAAACTTATTAGAATAGACAAAGTGGGTTAAAACTTTTAAAATGAAATTGAAGAACATTCTGTCAAAAGCTTTTGACATGTCCAACTTAATCAAAATATCACCCTTCTTAGGTTTTCTATTAATGTCAAAAGATAATCTTTAGCAACCAGGATACTATCATGAATATATCTGTTCTTAATATAAGCATGAAAATCCGAGATAATATTAGGAAGGATAGCAGAGAGTCTAGTATTGATTAATCTAGCAAAGATTCTATTCAGCATAGTACAAAGGCTGATTGGCCTGTAATTGGACTAGCCAATAGGGTTAACAGTTTTAGGAATCAAACTGATCCTAGTGGCAAACATGCCAGTTGATATATTGTCACCTTGCAAAAAAAAATTATAGAAGTGCAAAGATCATGCTTTATAATCTCCCAACAAGATTTATAAAATAAAATGTTATATCCATCTAACCCGACAACACTGTCTGCTTTCATACTATTAATAACATTCCAAACTTCTTGATCACTTGCAGGCATCATAAGGGAAGCATTATCCTCTCTGGAGACCATCTTTGGGATGGAGGTAAAAATAGTACTAGTCAATGGGGCATCCTCATCATCCTTGCTATCCAATGAATCACAAGAAAGGTAGGACTTAAAATAACTAATAGCAGATTCACCAATGTTGACATTATCATATAACCAAACATTATCATGTTTTATGCCATGTATAGTGTTACGTCTTTGCTTCTTATTAACATAAGCATGATAAAATTTAGTATTTCCATCCCCTTCCTTAAGCCATGCATTATAGCATTTCTGCATTTAAGAGCCTTTAGGTGCAGAGCAATAGCTTTATTTAGATTAGCATTAGAACATAAGCTATTTTCATTTTGATGAATAATGTTCAGTTTACTAACATTTTCTTCAGCATCTTTTACTTTGCTAAAGATATTTCCAAAACAATTTATGTTCCACGATTTTAAACAACTTTTTAATCTCCTCATCTTAAACCAAAATATCTCATTAGGATGGGCATTAATGTTTTGAGTCCAGTTTTCCTTAACAATTTTCAAGAAAGATTCATCATAAGTCCAAGCATTTAAAAACTTAAAACTATTCTTTTTGTTAGCAAAGTTCTTGTTAATTGTGGATGCAGAGATAAGAAGATGAGCATGGTCAGAGCAAGTTCTGACCATGCTAATAAACTGAGTATAGTTGAAAAGGTTAGACCAGCTGCTGTTTAACATCACAGAATCTAATCTTTTCCACTTTAAGCTTTTGTTCCAAGTGAACTTAGAACCAACCATACCAGCATCATCAAGATCACACTCATTATAGTGTTGACAAAATCTTGAATGTTATAGAGATGTGCACCCTCTTTGCTCCTCTTCAGCAGCAACCACATTAAAGTCACCCATGGTAATCCAAGCTCTATTCTCAGTAGAGATATTGATAAGCTCAGTCCATAACTTACCCCTTAACTGTTTGTTACACTTAGCATAAACCACCGTTAACATGAAGATGCCACTAGTATTAGGATAGTTAACCTCAAAGTTAAGACATTGATCATGATTAGTAATAATATCCCTAATCCAAAAAACCAAAATCTTATTAGTGTAATTAGCAGAATAATTAGGAAACCCTATTTAGCAGCAACTTCACTAATAACATCCAAACTAGCCATAGGCTCTTGAACAGCAAGAATCTTCACATGCTTATTTAAGATAATCTCTTTTAATCTACTAATAGTAGAAATGTTATTAATGCCTCGAACATTCCAATTAAGAATATTAATCATGATCAGATGTTGACTTGTACCTTTTCTTTATCCCTGAAATATTCAGAGATTTAAGAGCTCTTTTGATTGGTCTTTTACTTACAGTTATTAGCTTATTTTTCATAATGTTGTTGAACCCCTGGTTGGCAGGAGAAGTGCATTCACTTCCAATGTTGTCTATATGTGGTGAGGTATCTTCTGTGTTGATGCAATCTTGAGGAATCTCAGCATCCATGTCTTTGTTAAGATTCATTAGGCATCTATTATTCCGATATCTTCAATTTGATTAGTATTGTCATTAACAGAGTCTTGTTGACAATCTTGAACCATGTTAACACCATTAGGACTTTGAAGAACATTGTTGTAAGAATTTTCCTGTTGTAAAGAAATTCTGGAATCTTTCCCAGCTTAACTCCTGTTGTAAAGAAATTTTGGAATCTTTTCCAACTTAACCCAAACCAATGAAACAAGGGACTCATACTTAATGTCAAAATAAGGTTTCCATCGAAGGACCCTCATCGTCGAGCTACATACTCGCCAGACACCCTTAGCCCACACCTTAATAACATCCTCCTTTGAATCAAATTCAATAATTAGATGCCTTGAGTCCCATTTACTTATACTATAACTGTGTTTAAACTTAAAAGACGACAAGAACTGATCCATAATACGTTTTTTTGGTAATCCAAGCGAAAATTTTCCATTGAAAGTGATTTTTGCCGAAGAATTCAGGTAATCTTTAACTTTTTTAGAAAACTGAATGAAGATATGATCCATATTGCTAGTAACTCTTTCCGGTTCCATACTCGGATCCATTGACAACTCCATCTTACTATCTTTAACAACATCAGCAAATTTCCTTAAGCTTACACCATTTTTATCTTGACCTCTATTTCTTGAGTTAAAAACAGGGAAGTCATCTTCCTCAAATATATCATTATTATAGATCTCCATGATGGAGATGATAGCATCAATGTGAAATTTAAAAAGAAGAGAGTAGATGATAGAGAAATAAACCACCATTAAAAGAGCAAAGAACCAGAGATCAGAGGAAAAAGAAGAATCAGGATCTTGGAGCTTTTTTTTTGTTTCATAATCAACCTGTAATGGTGTTAAAAAAAATATGGTAAGCTATAAATATTATATTGATTGTCCATAAGCCTAATCACCTCATTTTATAACAATTATACACAATACAAAAAATAGCAAGTAAATTGAGTAGACAAACAATGGATAAAAGAAACTAACAAGTGAGCGTAGTTTCCTACCCATTGCTACACTTTATTTTGAAGGAAATTCGACAAATCCACAACCATAGACGGAACATAATAAATATAGAAACCAATGAAAGAAGAAATTGAACACCCGACAACCTAGACAGCACAAGAGAGTCTATAGCGCATGTCCGAAGCAATTCGACAAGAAACTGCCAAAGCAAAAGAAAAAGGACCCAAAAGGTTTGGGAGTTGATTTCCTGTCACACATAGACATGATATACAACGGCATTAAACCAAATTTTCCAAAGAAAACATTGGTTGTTCGACGCTCATTGCCTAACAGTAGAAACATATTCGACCATGTTCAAGCAAAACGAAACAAGGCATTGTCGATTACTCGAGTTGCCCCAGATACTCTTAGAGAAGCTACGCTGGACCAGCAGGTGGTCCATATTCTCATTCCCACCCGGCGAAAGACTCAAGCATTGTTAGTCACAATGCCCCAGATGATAATTTTATACCAAGTGAACTTGTTCTGAATAGGCAGCCACATAACGAAAAAATGGTGAAAATGGCATATCCTGTAATACATGATTTACTTGGCATGTCATGTCAGGTCAAGTTTCATAGTAAGGTCAGTCATCAACCAAGCAGGCTTGTATAAATGAAATTTTTTTTTTTTTTTCATTTATTTGTTTGTTTTATACGTTAAAACAAAAGGAAAACTATATTTTAGTACGTTATTGAGAAATTTCAAAATCTTTTTTAAGATTTTTTGCTGAATAGAATAGCGCCAAATATAGTCAGATGACTTTGTTAATTCACTAAAAATATTGTGGTAACCCTATTGATAAGGTTTATCAAGCACTGACTATCTATTGACTAAAAAAACATAACAAAATCTGTAAAAAAATACTTTAATACAGACACAAAAACAATAGCAGATTTTAGATCTTTATCCAAAAAAAAATCAAAAGCAAATGGGGTTTCAAAAATCCAAAACCCTAATAGTAACAACCTTCATAGTATTCAACTTTATTCAATTCCTTTCTATGAATGCTCAAAACCAAGACAACATGTACCAACACAAAAAATCTTTTCAACCACCGATGGGCAGAGTAAATACTTTAAATCCTGACCCAATACCGGCTGATACATATACTTTAAATCCTGACCCAAAACCGGCTGATTCAATGGCCATGGCCGATAATAATCATCCAAAACCCGCTGATTCGATGGCCACGGCCGATAATTTTCATCCAAAACTGGCTGCCGAACATAATCATTTACACCCGCATATAAGACGGCGTATGAACCCTAAACGAGAATTCCTTAAGGCCCATAATAAAATTAGACGTCGCATGCGCGAGCCACTGTTCAAGTGGGACAATCAGCTAGCTGAATATGCGCGATCCTATGCTCATAAACGTGCCGATGATTGTTTGATGGTACATTCCGGCGGGCCCTATGGTGAAAATATATTCCAAGGGACCTTTAATCACTGGACTCCGAGTGAGGTTAGTCAATTGGCACTGTCCATGCGCGTGACAATATAATCCGGCATGGACAATCCTCCTCTCTTTTTAGACGTTTTATGTCGGGCTAGAGAGTATTTGAGTTCATATATTACATTAAATGAAGTTAAGTTTTGTTTGGTTGTGGTGTAGGTGGTTTCTGCATGGGCAGATGAGAAAGCCTTTTACGACCCAAAGGCGAATACATGCCAATTCGGGGAGATGTGCGGTCATTACACACAGATCGTGTGGAGAGATAGCAACAAGCTAGGTTGTGCACGAGTCGACTGTAAAAACGGTGGCCTTTTCGCTATCTGCGTTTACGATCCGCCTGGGAATTTCATAGGAGAAAACCCTTTTGTGCCTTTTGTACAACCATCAATGCCGATTCCTGGCTCTGAAATTGTTAAAGAATTCTTAGGATCTGTCAATCCTAATCCGTAAAAATTTAATCATCTGCTGTTCTTGTAAATCTTGTGTCTACTTCTTGTAATTTTATTAATAAATTAGAAATTAAACAATTTTATTTGTAAAAATGATCGACATTCAGTTCACATTCAAAATAAGTTTAACTTTTTTTAGGAATCCTTCAAGCTTCCCATTTTAGCCTGTACCTAATCGGTCGCAATCATAAACAACCAAACCCATACAGGACAACTAACTTATCAGTTAGCTATTCATAATATTGTCACTATCAGAAAGACAAAAACATTACAGCTAATATCTAATAATCATATATTTACCAGAATATAAACACAGAGAGAGGGGGGATTATAAGTTATAATGATGACGATCACCCACCCCCACCATCACCAACCAACTATATAATACAACCTTTGGTTTCAAGAAACAAACATAAATGCCTTCACTTTGAATGTTTCCCTTCTTGTTCTTGATTTCCCCCAGAGTGATAACGAAAAATCTAATGGGCATGTCGAGATTTTGGGTGTTGTTATGTCTTTCGACTCTTTCCTTAGGAAACAAGGTTTCTTATGCAGATGATGCGGATGCTGAAGTTGAAGTTCACACTTACGAACGAGCTGAAGATGGTGCTGGGTACATTGCTAGTGCTGGTGGAAGATACGATGGGTGTCACACTACAACTATATCTAACGTTCTTCCTCCTCCTTATGGTAATTTGTCCGACACTATTCTCTGCACACCTATCTGGAATGCTTTTGTTCTAAGGGTAAGCTTCCATACCCTATCTTTCATATCACACTCGTTATATTAACTTTATCCCAGCTTCAAATATTCATTGAAATTAATACTGGGTTTGGTTAGTCTCTTAGGCAGATGAATATACAAACTGTCAAACAGTATATGGAATTGTTTTAGGCTATAAAGTGAAAATTGTTTTCAAAGTCGATTTCCAAGAGGAATTTTGATTGACAAAAGGCTTAGAAGGGGGTATTACTATTTGGTTCCTACTAATGCATCACTATCTTCTGCATTTCAGTATTTTCAACGAGAAGACAATGTACTGACTATAATATTATCTGCCGTGTACACAACCGGATGGGTTGGAATAGGATTCTCAAACAACGGGAAAATGGTAGGATCAAGTGCTATGGTTGGGTGGGTCAATAAGAAAGGGATCCCAAGAATCAAGCAATACTATTTGCAAGGTACCCAAACAACGCAAGTAATACCTGACAAAGGTGAACTACAGCTAGAGAATGTTCCCCCTGTAGTTGTGCTTCAAGGAACTATGATTTACTTGGCATTTCAGGTCAAATTTCAAAGTCAGGTCAGTCATCAACCAATCATATTGGCTTTCAGTAGCACCTATCCAACAAAATCTGGGCACTTACCAATACACGAGGATAAAACAACAGTGTTGGTTGATTTCACTAAAGGTTAGTCCTAAGTAAACCATATGCTGTTTATATACAAGCTCTGGAAACCAAAGATACAAAATCTACTCTGTTTTACAGGTGAAGTTAGAGTTGTAGACGTGCCTACTACATATAAGATAACCCATGGGATTATGGGTATCATGGGATGGGGTTTACTCCTCCCTCTTGGGGCAATTGTTGCTAGATACATGAGACATAAAGACCCACTGTGGTATTATCTACATGCCATCATCCAGCTTTTGGGATTCTTGTTTGGACTTGCCACTGTTCTACTCGGACTGCAACTATATAACAAATTAAGAGCCGACATACCTGCGCATAGAGGCATAGGAATCTTTCTTCTAGTTCTTAGCATCCTCCAGGCAAGTCTCTGATCTCATTCGATACAGTTCTTGTGCATTATTGTGCTTTATGACATAATGTATAGACCAGACAAAGCTAACAGAGCTCAATAAATCTATATGTGTATAATCAGGTGATGGCGATACTTCTACGGCCTAAGAAGGACGTGAAGGTACGGAAGTACTGGAACTGGTACCACCACTGGACGGGGAGAATTTCTCTCTTCTTTGGTGCTTTTAATATAATTTTGGGAATTATATTGGCAGACGCGGGAAGTGACTTGAAGGTTGGCTACGGTTTGCTCCTTAGTATGACGATACTAGCAGTTATTGTTCTAGAAGTGTTAAGGATGAAGAGTTCAAAGAACTCTCCTCCCCCTTCAACCTTCAGATGAATCAAATCCAATAGGCGTTTTCCCTTACCTCAAAACTGTCATTCTTTGTACATATTGTTTTTCCAGTTGTCAATATGTAGCTAAACTTGTCAAGAGCTTTGAACGAAATAGGAAGAACTCTGATGTTGCTATATTTTGAATACCAAACAAGCGGAGAGAGGTTCAGCAAGCATCAGTTTTCCAATTTTCTAAAGGTAGGCCATGTCAAGCAGGACGGAAGTCAAGAAATTGTTATTTTGTATGAAGGTATTCAACGTACATTTAAGCTTAAGGTTGATGTCGTTATAGTGTTAAAGTTCAGGCGATTGGCTGGGGTTATAGGCTAAGTCATGAATAAAAGTTGCAAGAACTAAGTCCTCCATTTACATCCCTTTCCAGATACGAGAGTACCCAGAGCAAATTAAATAAGCCAGTAGTTTTGGATGGCTTGTTTCAGAGGAATGTTTATAGTGTTTTTAAAATTACATCTGAAGAAAACTATAATGATAAAGATTATCCCCGATTGACTAGCTCTATGACAATGTTTTAAGTATTATCGGCGTCTTGGGTTCAAGTAGGAGGTTGTCCACCCATGATATTAAAAAAATAGTGATAAATATGAAAATGCTCCATTACTTGTACCAAAAAAAGAATCATTGACAATTCAACAGAAATTATTATCAGTCAAGGCCAACGTAAGACAAAAATGTGGAACAAGTAACCAAAGATGATATATTCAAGATGCGAAACTTCCTACGATACTAACAACAAAAGGTTTCACCTCAAGAAAGGGCCAAGTGAGTCCCAAAAATCAACGTCTTGTAACCTGTAAAGATGTCAAAGAAATCATAAGCTCGTGACATACAAAGTGAACGTCTCCAGCTGCATACTACTATTGATCTGATCATCTAGTACGTAATTGAAAAATATATGCTGTCCGACATCAGAACGATGAGTAAGCACTCCTAGGTAGACATGAAAGTATTTTTTCATATATATAATATATATTTAATAACTCGAATAAAATAAACGTTGAGAATATTAGGCACAAAATCCATTGCTAGAACTGATCTTAAGCATTTTCTTTAATTCAGAAATCATCTACTTCAACTCAACTAGCTTGTTGGCTTATAACTTAAAGAGAGTAAAAAGCATATAACTACCTGATACTGAGAAAGAAAGACTGCTTCAACAATGAACTCCAACTAAGCACCAAGAAAAGATGATGTCTGCAAAATTATATTTACTCAAATATTAGTATACAATCTTAACAAAAAGAATTGTGTCCAAATCTAAACTATAGGAACTGAAAATGAGAAAATTCATCCGATCTGAGCCGTATGACTCATAATACTGAAGAAAGAATTTTATTGGGTTCGAGGAACCAACCTGCAAACTTCTAGCGCTGGTTAAATGAGAAAAACTGACAAACTAAATTCCCAACTGTCTTGACGTATACCGGAACAGAATTAAGATGCTAATCTTCCTTCTTGTTAACTACTAATCAAAGTCTGTATTAACTACGTCTAGAAACACCTGCTACACATGAGCAGTAACAAATTAAAAATCCCAGGGCTATGTTGCTTCTGCAGCACAACCCCTGCTTGAAGAAAAGCTGATAGGTTTTGGAGCTTCACTTTCTCTGACAACTCTGCTATACATAAGTTTAAAGGGTTGTGAGCCATATGGTCGGTTAAGTAAACTGATTGGCAATCTCAGAGTTTGTTTCCGGTTTCTCCTCCCCCTAATCAAAATACTGAAGGTTTTTTCACCGTCAATCTTCTTTTCGTTACTGCTTCCAGTACTTCCATTTGCACTAATGTTGTGACTCAATCCGTTCACAGCAATATCCAAGCCATGGGGGCTTGAGGATCCATTTTCCTTTATGTTTTCGAACCCAGCAGCAACAGCTTCATGTGTATTCTTTATTATCTCCGGCCTCTGATGATTCACTTCTTCGTCAGTAACAATGTCTACCGGTAATATTGAGGCTACACTGTGATTTGAAGAATTATCGAGAATGAGTGTTGGCTCCAATATAGGATTAGAAACTTGCTCGACAACAGGTTGTGGGGCAGAGAACTCTACCGGATGGCAGCCAGACCATACTGTTCTAGGAATAAACTCTTGAACATTGGGATTCACATTGCACTGCCATGAAAACTGACTGGGATGAAAAGGACCGCTAGTGACTGGGAAGGCACCGCTAGTGACCGGGAAGGCACTTGTTGGTATGGCTTGGGAATAAGTAGGGTACATAAAGGGAAGTGGCTGTATTAGGTTTGGGGTTGAAGGAGGTGAGGGATAAGGGCCAGGATGGAGAGTCATGCTTGCTGGCCAAGGAGCAACACTTGGAAGAGCACCAGGTCCTTGAGGATGGGGGATGTTCATGCCGATGGGTGGAGAACGTACAGCTGGTAGAGATGGGTTGAACGGGGCTGCTGATGCTGATAGCTTCTTGTTAGGCAATCCCCTCATATCACCTGAATTTCCAGATTCCTTGCTATCTTCTACCTTCTGTACAGAAAAGTTTGAGGTATGCTGGTGTTCCAAACTTATGGATGGCTCCTTCTCAGAGCCTTCCTCTTTAGAAGAAGTAAATGAGCCATCCATACCATCAATCAAGACATTATCTTCCCCCATCTTTTCAACTTCAATATCACAGCATCCGGGTTCTCCTGCAATCTCAAGATCTAACTGAGAAGACACTTCCATTGCTTCTGTTAGTTGAGTTTCTCCTTTTTCCTCCACATATCTGACATCCTCTTCTGAATGATCTGTTAATTTCAGTATAGAACTGGCGCTTTTCTCTTCTACTATATTTTCCACTCCTTTCATGTTTTGGGGCGCAATTTCTGTAGCCTTCTTCAATAGTTCGTCGTCAGGTTTTTCAACATTAACTTCTTGCTTATCAGGCGTAATAGTTTCTGGTACCCAGACCTGAAACTTAGCAATAGAACCAGGGGGTGCCAGCGCCACTTCTTTGTAGGAAGGAGATTTACCAAGACTAACAATGGAACTTTTAATAGGAAATATTTCATCTGCCATAGCAGTGAGGCCAGATTCTATGGGTAAATCAATAGGCTTAATCCCATGTCCAGAGCCTTCAGTAGGAGTAGCCTTGGTAGATGATGGTACGGACTTAATCCTGTATGTCACAGATTTCACTATTCGCCGCCCGTATTTGCTACCCTGGATCAAATTCATATTTTGATGGTCTGCATGACTTACATGTGATACCGTCCGCTTTTTCAAATGGTAATACCTATTATTAGGATGTACAGTCTTGAATGGAGGGTATTCTGAGTCCGTATCCGCATTCTTTTTCTGATAACTATAAACTTTTCCAATAGACGCTCGCCGCTGTTTAAGCCGCCTTCCATATGACCCGGCTGATCTTGGCCTTTGGACAGGTTGCCATCCTTCTTCGGCTTCAGTGCATATCTCAGGCAAAGGCAAAATTTCACTAGCAACTATTGGTTTTACGTCCGCATCCTCATCCACGACATGAAGCTGAGACTCAACTGGCACAGAGCTTACCTCCTGGTCAAGATTAGGTTTCGATTCTGATTCAAGAACATGTGTCTCTTCATCCGATGCTTCCTTTGAGTGTTCTTTTGGAGATCCATCAGAACTTGCTAAACTGTTGCTCTGGTAAGATTTCTCTTTTACCTGCAAAGAAGGTCGATATTCCATCAGAAGGTGTAGTCCAGGAGAAAATATACAAAATAGTTCTTCAAGCTTACAGTGTGTCTGCTTAAACCATGCTGGCTGTATCTTTTTAAACAATCTAGCATTGATCTACCTAGACCTTCCCTCTCCTTACAAGCATCCATAACTATTAATTTTAAATTTTATAGTGAATACTGTCTTGAATCTAGGAAGAAATATCTAAATGATGTATATCTCCTCCATTCTTGAGCCTATGGCTATGACAAAGTAAATCTCACTGGCCCGCAAATATGTGGCATACGTGAATTGTAATAAAGTTCAATACAAGCAAAGCATGTGCATATATTACCAAGACCATCTATTATATGTGTTTCATGTCTTCCTGATAATTGTTTTGCAATAATCTATTAGTCTGGCTTGATGATATCGATTCTGGATTTCTACTTTCAACTAGGCCTATTGTTTAATCACAGGTCCCTCTTTGCGGCAAGCTCGTTGATCATTGAAAATCTTATTAGGTCTGTTGATATGAATTTAGTAAATATATTTTAATAGAGACAATTAACCCAACACGTTACACAATAAAATTTTATTCAGAGTAACATTTAAGATCTCACTGATATAAAAGTAAGTCAGGATTGTCTACCAGGAACCCTGAGTTTAATTAGCCAGTATACCTTTGTAATATAGTTTTTTCTCTTTGCTGCAACACTATCCTTTCCTTTGTTATCCTGACTTGGATTAATGTAGTCGAGTAAATCTGATACACTGGCACGTAAAAGTACAGAGAATTAGTTTTCTGTGTAAGCTAAATGTAAAGAAAATTATAACAAATAATATGTTATCCTGACTTGGATTAATGTAGTCGAGTAAATCTGATACACAGGCACGTATAAGTACAGAGAATTAGTTTTCTGTGTAAGCTAAATGTAAAGAAAATTATTATTAATACTATGTTTTTCTCACTTTACTCCACAACAAAGACGTCAAATAACTTGGTATTTCTGTTTTTCTACCATTAATATGTATAGTGGAACATCTTTCACAATCCCTGGAGAAGAGACAGTTCACTACTAATAGGCCAAGCTATAAACAATTCGACTCATTCACATCCAGATCATGGCTAATTCGAATTGAAGGGTGATACTGAACCAGTCTATTTCCGACATCATATCCATAGTTAGAAGCTAGAATTTCCACTGGATTAGTGCCATTACTTGACTGAAAGATCGATCAGAATGCTCTCTTATCTTGAAAAAAACTAATATTTCACATAGTGCTTTAATACTTTCATCGAATAAGAAATCTGACTTAATTTGAATTTATATAGTACCCTTCACTCAACGTGAAAATAGGTCAGATTCTATAGGATGAAAAACCTATGGGACTTGAGGAAGGAATGATAGAAGGGAATAAAAATAAAAAATAAATACTATTATGCTGTATATGATTTTGAGTCCATATCTCACAGTAGATAGATATCATATCCATGGAGTATGCTTCACTTTTAAGATCCATTCACTAAATATTGACGATGATCGGAAGACTTTTTAACGAGGAAAACTACTTTTTCCTGTTATTCAAGGTACCAAAAGATATAACTCTTTTCACAAAGATAATGTTAATAAACCTGATTTCTACTGTTGGAAAAAATAACTATCCATAGAAAAATAGTTACGGAACCATATTACTAGACAAATGCTCAGGAGTAGAGCAATAAACCAACCACAAATTTACCTCAGGTGGCCTTTGCTGGCTATTGAAGCGTCTGGCTTGCGGGTACCATTTCGTGCTGCTTCCTGCTGTTCAAAAGCCTTTGACTCAAAGTATTCTAACCAAGCCGCAGCATCCTGTGGTTTTTTGACAACAACATAACAACAACAGATTATGAACAAGTTCTAATAGAAGCTTATAAACATAGCTAGTTCTTTGAGCCAAATGAGATTACCTGCGTACGGAGATCATCTGGGCCCAGCTTTGCTCGAAGAATCTGCAAGGTTGTTTGTTCGTGTTGAACACTTAAAGGGTATGCTTCCATCAATGAAAGTGCAATTGCTATTGCGTGGTAACTAGCAGCTGTCTGGAGAGCATCATAGCATGAATAAAGATATTTCAAACAATTATTAATGTTTGCAGCAAGCAACTAAATGATTTACTGGAAAAAAATAATAGATAGATGAGTCACACACGCAGGTGTATTCAATTTGATATATAACATAAGTGCATAATGTCAGTTGAAAAGTGACAAAGGGGAAGACAACAAAAATGGAAAAAAAAAACAAATGAACAAAAAACAGATATAAACCTGGATATGGTCAGGACCAAGCAACCTTTGATTACATTTCAAAGCTTTGTGGAGGTATCTAAGAGCAACATGTACGTTTCCAAGGCCTTCCTCCATCATAGCCACATTAATATATGTTGCAGCGGTATTAGGATGAGATGGACCGCATGTGAGATGCAGGAGATACAAGGCGCGCTTTACATACCTGATAAATGTCAAAAGTAATGAATTAAAGATATTGTCGAGACTACGGTAAGAAACCTGGAATACTCAACAATAACTAAAGAATTTGGACTTAATAAAGCCGGAAATTAATTTGACCATTTAGTTTTAGTAATTCACGATAGAACTATGTTCCTAACAAACCCAGTTCACACCTAATCAGAAATTTGTATAGCATTATTTGTGTAAAAGCAAAATAATAATATGACAAGAGTGCAGGTGAAGCTGTGGAGTACTGTACTTGAGAGCCAGCTCTGTGTGCTGAAGTCTGTAATAGAAGACAGCAAGATCCCCATAGCTCTTCATTGTATCTGGATGATCAAGTCCTAATTCTCTTTCGTTGATATCCAAGGCTTTTTGCTGATATATTGTTGCCTGTATTTAAATTAAACTTACTTTAGGAACCTCCCTACCATTGGACTCATATCAAATAAAAAAAACAAGTAATGTTGGAAAAGGTTCACGTATTTTAGTCTCAGCAAAATAACAATGCCCAGCAACAGTCAGTAAATTACTTAAAAAACAGACCTGATTGAAATCACCAGTGTGATACAAAACTACTGCAAGGAGGCTGTAAGCTCCAGCTGTCATTCGATGATAGGGACCGCATACTGCTACGAGCTTTGCAAGAGCCTTTGGAACCATACAAGTGTAAAACGATTTCATAGTAAGACAAAGGCTCCAAACCGGATTACTGTAAAAAAATAAGAGTGCTCGTTTGGAAGTGCTTTACCTTTGTTCCATAGGTTACTGCATCTTCAAGCTTCCCTTTGTCTAAAGCTGTTTTTGATGATTCCAAAAGTTGCCTTCCATCTGCAGATGAGCATGCTGCTTGCTGCACGGATATACATGGCAAATGATGCAAGATGTAAACAAATTCAACCCATATCGGCTCGGATCAAAATCAAATGTATGTTTTTCTTTTCTTATTTCTAAGTTCAGTACCTTATGCACTGGGACCAGGCTGACAACATCTGACTCCCGGAATGGGTTTGGAGAATCCATGTCAAAATCCCTAGGGACCAACTCAATTCCAACCTAAAAATTCAATGAGAAAAAGTATGAACTTATGGTGATCAAGCAAAATACAAGTATATGTGTATCATAAAAAATTATTCAAGAGTTGCAAAAAGACAGTCGACACCTTGCTCATGAATGCATCATAATTATTGGTACCAATAAACCAGCAAAAGTTAAAATTAACTGTTTTAACAGACAGCAATTAACCAAAGCTATAAACTATATCAACGTCATTATTAGATAAGAAAGCAATCAGATCCATAAAGTGGATTTATTCAACCGTGAAGCACAAATATTCATAGTTTAATGTCAACTCCTTCCAGCAATAAACCATGTCAACGTCATTATTAGATAAGAAAACAATCAAATCCAAAACGTGAATTTATATAACCGTGAAACACAACTATCTGTAGTTTAATGTTAACTTCTTCTAGCATGCACAAGTAAAGTTCAATACTGCTCAGGATTCTACTTATTCTATTTATTAACTAGGGACAATAGCAAGATGCAGACTCAGCTGATACTTAAAAATTGATTTTCAACCATTCCAAGAACCTCAGAGCTCAATGTTAAAAAAACATAAATATGCATCATCAATACTTATTGTTTAACCGATGCCAATACCAAGCCCTAAATACCTTGTGGCATAATCCACGCAGAATGGCAAACTTCCTCACATCCTTGTAATTAAACCCACGAAGATCCCACTCATATCTCTTCATCAAAAATTGTTCCAGCCATCTCCAGACAAGTGAGTGGAAATTCAGAGATTTATGCAATGCTCCATTCTCAGGACTACCAAGCATCAGGTTCAATGCAGCTGCAATTGAAACTGCGATTTTCTCTGTGTTACAAACAGCAGCAATTACTGCCTGGAGGATATGCTTAAAGGCTCTCACTATCATCTCATGGAGACAGAGTGACTGTACATGAGACAGCTTTTCTGAAAGTTTAACCTGTATGATACAAAAAAGTAAAGGATACTTTATGCAGGCAAATATAATATATTATCTTTATACAGAGTAAGTTCATTCACATCTTCTATATTTTCTGATGCATCACCTACAATATGAATTATGATTGAAAATAATTTTTCATGAAAATTGCTGCAAACCCATTAGTAATACTGAATATAAATAGCTTATAATATAGGAATGGATAGGCAATGATGGTGCAAAATAGTCAAACTTGATGGGAGAAGATGTATAAAGGTAAGTTCTTAGAAATAAAGAGACGGTGCCAAAGCTACAATGACAAATTTCTTTCCGGAATTTCAATATCAATAAAACATGCTCAAAAAAGTGATATTGCAAAATCAGTATGCCTGGGTGCCTTGAATATGATACTTACAACAGATCCCAGAGAACGCATCTGGAGTCCTCTTGTATGCATGAAATCAGTCAGAGTCCGACCATCAACAGGGGAAAGCTCCAATGAACCAAAATCTGCTACCTGTATACCATGATAAGTTTTATAAGCATGATTGAATTATAATGCTAGACTCGGTCAAACAAAGACAGCGAAAGCAATTACCAGCTTTGGAAGAGCAACCTCAGTATAATATTTTTGTGATAATTCGACAAGTTCCCGCAAACTCTGAAAAACAAATTTAATCAAGTAAGTTCACAGTCCTCCTACACAACTATAGTAGAGATTATAGCAGTAAAAATGATCCACACTACCTTGTGATGAAGTCCAGTATTGGATTCTTTCAGTCGAGTAAAAGCTGCATCAGACAGCAAATTTCCAAGTGCAAGTTTGTCTTCAATCACACCTCCTTCAGCATGAGATTCCAAAGAGGCAGAAGCAGCACTCTCAGCTTCAATAGATATACTATCTTCATGTGATTTCAAGTTTCCAGTCTGTATCTTCTGGTTGCTCCTGTCAGATTTCTTCTTGCCATTTTTTAAAGACCTAAGAGATGTTCCAAGTCCTTCAACCTTCATTTCATCTTTAACCTTATCACCCGATGGTTTTTTATCTTTTTCTGTATTTTTTTGGTCTTGCAGATGCTGCATCCAGCAGGCCCCAAGTTCCCATCTTATGAAACTATCGCTCTCTGAATTTTCTTCCTCAAGCTTAGCAAGACTTCCTTCTAGCAGTCTCTCAACAAAAGCTTGTGAAGCCATTAACTCTTCACGTTCTAAAGTTTCGGACCGTAGGGTTTGTTTGCTTGGTTCCGGCAGTGTTTTGTGCAAAAGTAATCTCAAACTGTTAATATTAAGAGCACTGGCACCGCCTTCAGGCTGTTCGAGAAGTTCAATGCTCTGAGAAGAAGAGCCAACTTTCGGGTTCTCCTTCTCCTCAACTTTGACAACAGCAACATACCCACAATACTTCACATTCACAATGCCAAGCGTACTAATGTCCTGCATTCAAGATAAAACCTCTCATCAACAAGTTCAGAGAGAAAGCAAGATCAACTTCAAGCAATCTTGAAGTATATTGACCAGAAAACACCTTGTCCATAAATAAATAAAAACAGAAAACACTTACATGGGCAGCTGTATTCTCATCAGCAGTAATCCCTTTTAGGAGGTTACGTTCCACTAGCTTCTTTCGAGCTAATCCAGTTGCTTGAATTCCATCGATTTTAGTATCAATCTTAGAGCTTGCATTGGAAGCATCGCGCATGACAGTAACACTCAAATCCCCTACTCTTTCGGTATTAAGAAGTTCAGAATTTGCGGCAGGTTCAATTGAGCCCAATTGACCCATTGCATTTTGAACAGCCTTGATGGCTTTAAAAATGGCAACATCAACAAAAAGGCTGTGAAGAAGAAATGCTTTCCTGTCTCTGATCTGTCTCTCCTCTGGTGTTTCACAAGGCATCGACGCAATATATGCGAAATCATTAGCCCAAGGAAACATATCATAACTGCCATCTCTTCCTAGACCACCTCCATTTCCTCCCCATCTTTCATCCTCTACTGGGAGAGGTAGGAAAGCTGCTGGCGATTGGGCTGCTACAGGGGGTATGAGCCATGTGTTGGCTCTGAAACCATAAGGAAGATTTCCAAACTGCATTACACAGGCAATAATAGAAAACAGATCAAAACAGTCGATGAGCATGTATCATTGACCTCCATTAAAATAGTCTATCGGTGTGATGGGTAATTACCTTGTTCCGTTCTGAAAAAGCTTTCATGAGATCGTTGTAAGCCTGAAATGTTAGAAACAGTACACATCAAAAACCAACAAATGTTTTACGCAATGAGTAAGGTAACATGAAAGTGCAAGAGTAAACCGAAGCCATATGTTGATTCGAACATGACAAGGATGATATAGAGACCACTAACAAGCCAATACTGAATTATCTGAACATTAAGCAGTAATATGTCTAATACATATTATGTGTGTGCGTGCTTACTGAAAACACAACAGCAAAAGATAATTAAAGAAGTAAAACTAACGTTTTCAAAGGCTCTACTGAGCTGCCGCAGTAAATCAACAAGATTATGACACAAAATCCGCTGCTTCCCAACATTGTAGAACCCCTTCTTGCAAGCCTCGACAAGTACCAACTTCCCATTGCAAAGTTTGACCTAAAACCATACAGAAACAACACACGAAATCATCACGAAGAACTATACACCTAACCTAGAGTCCCAAAATTTTGACAATGCGAGGGATTACATCGAGGGAAAACAGATGATCATCCGCCGAAATTTCTTCAATCTCTCGTTTCGCTGCCTTCCTTATAACTGCAAAATCAAAATCAATCAAACTATAAAACACTGTACACCAACTAAATTCGAAGTATTTGTGACAAACAGAGTACGTACATTGTATCGGAGGAGTAAGATGAGAAAGCGAGAAAAACTCATAGAAACTGCCAAGCTTCGGGCAAGAATGATTAAGCTCTCCGTCTTCATCGATAACGACATCCTTTGAAGAAGGTAAGGGTTGTTTCTCGGCGATTGATTTAACGTTATTCTGCTTGAGCTTCTTCGCGGTCTTTTCCTGCCCAACCGGCGCATTCTTTCCACCGCCGGATTTAGGCTGATCCTTCACCGGAGACGGACCGAAACAAGTCGTGCAGGCGACAATGTCGAGCACGCGTCGAACGTGCGCCACTGCCGTATCTTCATCGTAGTCCTCTGGTAGTGTCAAACCAAATGAAAAGCGAGACAGAGAGAGAAAGAGAGAGTAAGCGTACGATCGAGTGTAGTGAAAGATAACGACGTTAACTTTTTTAGGTAAACGGAAATCTTTACCTTCCGTTAAATTGAGGACGCATGGTTTTAGCGCTGAGATATCCACCGTTTCTTTCAATCTTACTCCTCTAATCTGTTAAACGGATGGTTAGGCTATTAAAATGTCGATATTATCCTTCCATTTTTTACTAACGATAATTAAATTATTTTTTACCTTTTCTTGTAAATTGATTTTGAAAATTAAATTCCGGATAATAAAACAAAAAAATATAGATAATTGGTATGTTTATATATTAAATATTGTCTAAACATATTATAAAAATTGTTTTAGTCATAATTAAAAAAACAAATCATTTAAAATAGATAATATTGAAATATTTTTACCTCATGCGATAGTGAAAAATTAGTTATGTTACATGTTTCCACATTGACAGATAAAAGCCGACGGACGTCTATAATCCTGTCCGTTGATATCCCCTGACAAATAATACCCGAATTAATATTTCAAAGTCAACATAAGTACTTACCATATATATTATACATTCCAATTCCAATTCGACTACTATTTTACAACCTCTTTCTTTTAGAAATATATCACTTGTTTACAGTATTTTAAGAGTATATTATACTATATTGGTATAATATTTTTAAATAAAATATTTAAAATTCTATCCAATAATTCATTTCCAGGGAGTCAAATTACGCAACCTATAATAACCACAAAACAGTCTAATAATAAAATCCACAGTAACCTAACTACTTGAACTTCTTATTTTTTGTCTAGTTATTACATCTTTCAAATAATTTTTTAAAATAATAGACAAACACACGCAAGTCAATATAAAAACAAATATTTCTTTCTCATTGTCAACGTTCCCTTCTTACTCGTATCACCTATTAATTATTCGAATAAATTATTCGAATAATAAGGGCATTAACCAAAGTGTGTGACCACACTTAAAAAACACAATCTTTGTAATGACCATAGTTAGTGCTTAAAACACATTAATTAAATATACACACAATAATCGTGGTGTAACAGCGAATCTGGTAAGATTAAATAAGGATTAATAATTTTGAATACCGAAAGATTAAAACTTTCCATAATTTTAATATGGATTTAAGGAAAAAGACGCGAACCTTTAAGATAATACTAGTTTCATCCACAAGGTTCACTGTAATATCCATAACAACTGGGAGAACTGCAAAAATAGATAAGAAGAAAATAAAAGAATAATTAAGCATAAATATTTGGTTTTGAACTTATAATTCTTAATTAACCAATAAGATTTCTACTAATTAAAAAAATATTATAACTTCAATTACCCTTATCTTCTTTCTTCTTCTTCTCTCCTTTTGTTTTTCCATTTCTGTTCTTGGGAGCCATTTCCAACTTTTCTCTGGTACAACAAAGAAAATCAATTCGACAGGAAAGTTACACTGAAATTACCTCATCTATCAAATTACAATAAAAACAATAAAATAAAATAAAGTTAAGTAAGAGATTAGTGTAACAAAATGAATACCAATGAGCAAAGCAGTGAAGCAGTGAATCGACACTTCTTAAAAACTTAAAGGAGAGAACGGAATGAAGAAAAATGAAACTATTTTGTGTTTTTAATGATAAGAGTTACAGGAGCAAGTAGTTCGTATGGGAGAAAAATAAAGAAAGGAAAGTATGAAAGTGAAGGTATATGTTTGGTTATTGAGGGATAGGGCAGAGCAAGAAACGAAGGTTTTGGTATCCTGCAAGAGAGAATTAAGAAGATAGAGATAGAGAGAGAGAGGGATAACAGAGAAAGAGAGAAATGTGGTGTGATAAGGAAGGAAGGGCGGAGATTTAAGAGTCAGATGATTTATGGCATTTTGTGGCTTAGATAGTAATTATCGGATACTTCAAATTTTTCTTCCAAATTATATTTACTCCATTAATAATTTACTTATTTTCATTTACAAATTATTAAATAAAATATCTCTTCCATTGTTAAGTATTTTTAATTTTATTTTATCACCGACTCTATTTTTCCTTTCACTAAACAGTATTTATTTTTTGTATAATAACATTTTAAAAAAAAATCAGTGGTCAATATTCAATAATCAATACTTAATTAACTTATAAACCAAATCAAAAATTATCAACTCAAGTCGTAATACATAATTTTTTTTTTATCGTAATACATAATTTTTATTTATTTTAAATCACATAAATTTATTAATGAAACCAACTTGGTAGATTTACCATTTCAAACAAAGTGTTTGTTGGTTTACATCTATGGAATATAATGTTGATTTTAGCTTTAAATATATTTAGACTTTGTTAGTTTTATATTGTGATGATATATTTTAATCTTCAATCCAATCTTTTTTGGGTTGATATATTCTAATTCTCAATCCAATACTTATGTGTTGATATTTTTGTCTTGATTTACATGTATGTACCTGCAAAATTGGAAAAAAAATTGATCAAGATTGCTCCTATCAATCAATCACGATGTATATGTTTTAGAGTTATTTGGGGTTTGATTAATTTTCTATAGCATTCTAATATTTGTGGGAGATACTATGGAGACTTGTCTCAACTTAACATTTCAATTAATTGCATATAATCTGATTTTATATAAACTTGAGTGAAATTGTTTGTGTGACATAAGGTTAAGCCATCCAACAATGCTCTGGTTTTTGCTATAATATATGAGTTTTTGCCATATAAATGGCCTATGGATTTGATTAAGACACCATTATGATTTTTTAATATAATTCCACTCATAGATTCTCCATTTGATAAACAGGAACAATCAAAATTTATTTTTAAATATATTTCTAGAATAAGGGATCAATTTGACAAAGATTAATGGTTTTGGGATTGGTAGATGGTTGAAATAGCCAATTTCTTTAGTTGTTTGAAGATCATTAGTCTGAGTTATGTTTTTGTTAATGTTTTGAAGGAATTGATTTTACCTTTATATTTCAAGTTATTTCTAGACAACCAAATGGTCCAGCAGATAATTGATGAAATGATGGATCTAATGTGAGTAGTTATGTTTGTTTACATGAACCAGCAGTATATAATATGGTTTAAAGACATATATTGGCCAATGAAAATTCTAAATAATCTTGCAAAGTGCTTCCGTACTTCTCAAAATAAATGGCAAGAGATAAATTAGTGGGAACTATATTCAATATTGTTACAGTGCTGGCATTTTGATGTAAAAGATAAATTTTTCTTTTGCATTATCGAATCAACTGAGATGTAACATTTAAGAAGTCTCCATCAGAAGGAATAAGCACTTCTTAAAAGAGATATTGTACCAAATTTTGGAGTATATGATTGATTTAGAATGATTGTCTCTCATGGATTGTCAAGTTTTTTTAAAAGATAAGGAACCATCAGAAGATACATTACATACTAGTGTATCATCAATATAATTATTGATGTTTATTTTAGTCAATTTATCTATATCAGATGGGAGAACGTGTTCACTTAATCTGCTTATGTCCCAAGAGTTAGTAGACAAAAAGTCAGAGACCATATTGCCTTTATACCATGAGTTATTTTCATTGTAAGATAAAGTTATAAAAAGATTTGAGTTATTCCACTTTCAAGCTAAAAATCTATAAGACGCTTTTTTATTTTCTAGAAAAATATATTTTTAGCAGTTTCCCTTACTTTGGTTATTCTCTTCCATGTTTTAGAGTCTGTTGGTTTGATATTTGTCTGGAGATGGTGAGATAATGGGCAATAAATTAAGTGCATTCGTTTATACCATAATGTTTTGTTTTCTTTGAAATGCATGAAGAGCTTACATGTGAATTTTTGTTGGATGTCATTTAAGTTTTTTAAGTTCAACTTTCTTCAGCAAATGGTTTACATATTGATGTCTAATGGGACCAAATGATATATTAATTAGTTTATTTGGTTATTTAATGGCATTTTTCATTAAAAGGTTGATTCTTTTAATTATAGTTTTAGGGATACTGCAACTTTGCATATAGAAAACATAAATCTCCAGGAGAACAGATTGAATCAATATCAATCTACCTCCAGAAGAGAGGGATTTACTATCTCATTCCACTATTTTGGTTCTTACCGTAGTTACAAAGTCGTCTAAGTATCTAATATTTATTACTTTGTGAATATTGATACCTAAATACTTAAATGGAAGATAATTGTCATTAAAGTCTGAAGTGTGATTTATGGATTGAAATATGTTTTTGTTCATGTTTTCAGATGATATAAAGATAAATTTTGTTTTTGTTTATTAATTGGCCTGAAATTTCCTGATAGTGGCCAATAAAATTGCAAGCTTTCTTGACATTGTTGATGTAACCATTTATGACAATGATAACATCATCTGCATATGTTAGGCGTTAGATGTTGATTGTTCATCTTGATGAGAACTACATTGATTGGTTAGTAAGAAATTGTTTTTTAATACATCTTAAAAGGTACTCTTTAACAATGATAAAAAGGTTGGGTGATAAAGGGTCACCCTACCTTACACAATTGCTGGATTTGAAATATCCATAGAAGGAACCGTTAATAAGTATAAAGAAATTGAGAGAATCAATTCCTTTTTTTTAATTATATCTATAAATTGATTTTTGAATCTAAGGCATTTCATTACTAAAAATATAAAATTGAAAGAGATTGGATTAAATGTTTAGCCATGTCCAATTTTAGAATAATGTTTTCACATCTAGTGTGTTTCTTGATTTTTAAACTAGTTCTTGACTTATAATAACATGTTTATTAATTTTTATGTTTTTTACAAATTATACATGTTCTAGTTATATTATCCTTGGTAGAATAGAGGCGAGTCTATTGTTAATTATCTTTGAGAGTATTCAATTAAATATTATACAAGGACTGATTAGTCTATAATATTGCCAATTATTACGATTTTTTTGTATTAAACATATTTTTGTGGCATAAATGCCAACATGGGTTATGTTTTCATTAAAATAAACCATGATTGTTTTGCATATATCAGTTTTGATAATTGGCCAACAAGTTTGGTAGAACTTGAAGTTGAATCCATCAACTTCATATACACTATTTTTGTTGAGAGATGTGATTAAGTTTAAGATTTCCTTTTCATTTAGGAGAGCCGAAATATTATTATTGCCTTGTTTAGTTATTATTTGAGTAATGAGATCTTTAATACCATCCATGTTTGGATAGGTTAGCTAACAAGTTAAGATATTTTTTAAATGCTCAATGGCTAAGTAAACTATTTGTGGTTGGTTTTTTAGTCCATAGACCATTTATTTTAATAACATTAGTCATGTTTCTTTTAATTATTTTCTTTATGTATCCGTGAAAGGTTTTAAAGTTTCTGTCACCAAATTTGGCCCAGTTAGAGGAGCTCTTCTGTTATTAGAAGACTTCTTCTCTAGGTAGGAGGTTAATGTTAAATTTTTTGGCCTTAGATAGCTCTGTTTTATTTTCAATAGTATTTTAGATGTTTAAACAACTTTATGCATGTTTAACTTTATTCTTTGTATTGACAATACTATCAAATATGTTTCGAAATACCTATTTATTCTAAGATTTTAATTTGTATCTTAATCTTTTCAATTTATACCAAAACATCATTATTGGATTTCCATGTATGTGATATCAAGTTGGTTTCAACTATATTGAGAAAATAATTGTGGATAAGCTACATGTTTTGAAATTTGAAAGGAGGTTTGGGTGTGTTGGTCAGATTTGTTATTGATATACACAAAGGTGAGTGGTCTGAGTCTGCTCTGACCAGATATTTCACCTTTGTAATATTAAAATAATCTCTCCATACAGTATTGTATAATGTCATATTGAGATGTTTTCATTTAAAGTTGTTAAACTAAGTGTATTTGGGTCTATAGTAACCTGAATCATCCAAAATACAATCAAGTATCATGTTTTTAAAGACACCAATCTCTCTGAGGTCAAGTCAATTACATGTTAGTTGTTCAGATGCATTGGAGATTATATTAAAATCTCCGGCTATTAGCCATTAAGTGTTGGTTACATAGATTTCTCTAAGGTTTTCCCAAAGATAAATTCTTTGAGCTCTTCTACATTTTGCATATATGATTGTGACTACTAACTCTTTATTAGAAGAGGAATATGTCACCATCATATGAATGAATTGATTATTGTCAATCAATGGGGTAATCTGATAATTATAGTTGTATATAATCTAGATTTTATCGTTAGTGTTTGCAATGCCATAATTGAAGCCAAGTTTGGTGTTATTGAGTCAAATTTATATTTAGAAATATTAGCTTTTGGAGAGCAATGAAATCAGTGTTTTCAGATTTTATTGTTGATCTAATTCTTCTAATTGTGTCTTTGTTGCCAATGCCTGTGGTATTTAAGTTTAGTATTGAAATAGTAATTTGAATGATGGATTTAAATATTTTGTACAGCTAAAATGAGCAAGATTAAGGCCTTTAAATAATTACCTTTTGATCTCGTTACTCTTTTATTTATGTTTTTGATTGGTTCTTTTTTTGCAAATAGGATTTATTTTATTTGTGATAAATGAAGGCTTCATGTAAAAGGTATTTTTGTTAACTTTTTTTTATTTTTTTGAATTTTTTAGGTCTTGAGATGAGGTAGAGGTTTTACCTAATTCAATGTTTTGAAAGGCATCTTGAATTCTTTTTATTTAAATTAACAGTTGAATCACCAATGGTGATAGAATTCATATATGAATTATCTTAGATGTTATCTTGTTCAAGATTTAAAATATCATTTAAGTGTTTCTTATCAAACAATTTGAAGGGATTTATAATGATTAAAATTTATCTATGGGTATATAATCATTTTTTGTGACGTTTAAGTCTTTATTCAGTTAAATTTGTTCCATTGAATGTTTAGAATTGTTATTAACAATTAGAGTTGTTACTTTTTGAACACACACAACTTTATTAGAGTGAGGGTTCAATTTTGGGTTGGGTTTGGAGGAGGTTGGTTTCTTATCCATGTCAATTAACCCATTAGTTTTGAACAAACCAAAATTAAAACTCAAATCATTATTAGTGATTGTAAAAACAGATCAGGGGGTAGTCTTAGAAGTTATTTAGCTTGTGTAGTATTAAATTCTATGTAGATTGTGGATAGAGAATACATGTGCTTATATTTAATATTAAAGAGAGAAAAATTCCAACCCATTTAATGTTATTTTTCAAACTATTTATAATCTTTTTGGATCCATGGGTCATTCGGATATGGTCATTTAATTGGGTCAACCTTGTAAGCCCCCAAGCCCAAAAGTAAGTAAACTAGGCACTTAGATGAGTCACTAGACACATTGCTTACTCATCATGATTTAGTTTCTAGGTTTCGATTGCCTCTCTAAGAAAAATATAACCCTCTTACTGCTTTAGCCTCATACAAAATCCGAACTTATCATTTATCCCCCTTAGCTCTCTCATAATTACTTCGGAGGAGCTAATACATCAAATGATTATGAATCCCCTCTCAAGAATATGCTTAAAGCTATTATTTTTTAAAGGTTGCAACTTTAATCTGGTTTCCTTGTTGACACACTTGTCAAGTAGTTATTGGACGTACTTACCGGTTTCGCTCTAAGTAATCGTGTTTGAATAAAAGAGGAAATGGGCTATATTTAACAGCCCCTTTAAATATTGACGGCTTCTTTTCCCTAGTAAAAACACTCAAGTTCTTATTACCTACCTTTATAAGGGTATACCTTTTACTGTTGTTATTTATTCAGTAAGAAATAATTTAGTCTAAAACTTTAAGTATAGAAAGAGTCAGATTTTTATATTTGAAATTTACCTTCTTTTAGTTCTTTCTTTATCGGAAATAATTTTTTCCAGTACTTCCCAAGGTTTGTATGTTTACAACTATGAACACATTAATCAAAGGCAGTTGGCTCAATTTATCCAAGTTGGAAAAATAAAAAAGGCAAGCTAGGATCGTCGCCGGATTACCTACTTTACCATGTGAAGTGGTTGAGAATTAAGCTTCTGAATATGGTAGGGTTTACTCATCTAACAAACAACAAATCCTTTCTAAAACAAGCCACATTGTCTATTATTCTACATCTCTTGACCAATCTGTTTGGTCAACTAAACCATTCTCAACAAAAAAGTTAGAAATCGTAAATCTTATTCGAATTTTATCGCCATGGGATCAAATATAGGCGAAAGTACTCATCGCATAATCACCATGATTTTTAAAGTTAAAGACAAACTTCCCTCATTGGATAAAGCAAAGGAAAAATTAGTTGAAACTTCTACAGATGCTAGCAATCCTCAAGGAAAACTCTGACCCTTTGAGATGCTACTATAGCAGAGCTTCATTCACAACTTATTTCATAAGAAAATCCCACAGTACCATCTACTGAACCCCCTCAAATCAATGAAGAGAATCTTATTATACTACCAGTGAACCCTCGTAACAAAGGCCACAAGTAATAGAAGAAATAATGGATGATAGCTGGTGTGGATAAAAGTTGCCTGAGGGTAGGCTGGTAATTTTAAGTGGAGTTTTAAGGTGGTGTGAGGGTGTTTAACAGTGTTTAAAGGTGTTTCACAGTGTTTAAGGGTGTTTCACAGTGTTTTAAGGGTGGAGAGAGAATTGTGCAGCTTGGCAGCAGTCAATTTTTCTTACCCATAGTTAATGCTGGTGGTTGGGCATTTATAGTGTGAAATTTGGGCCCTTATGGGCTTTCGGGTCAAGTTTAATGGACCCGGGTCATGTTTAAAGACCCATAAGTTTTAAGCAGATGTGCAGGTAGCTTAGTCAGATAGTGTTTAGGTTTTTTAGTACTTTAGTCATAGTTCGAACTGCCTTAAGTTTACAGTGTTCGAAATCATCTGTCCGGTTAAAAAGTCCTGTTCGAATTAAATACTTGGAGCCTGTCCGAATTCACGGGGAGATGTACTTTGGACTGCCCTTCCGGGGAGCACTTCGAATTCGGACTCATCAGGAGCCCCTTTTTTAGGTATTTGAACAAGTGTCCTTGTTAAAGAACTGAAAAACAGTCCGACTTAGGAAGTGGTCTTCCAATTCGAAGAGAGTTGAGGACAGGCCTGGACAGCCCAATCGTTACGAATTCTAAACGGTTCTTGTCAGAGTTAGTGGGACACGTGTCACTTTCTGGTTGGTTACTTCAGCCGTTTTTTCACCTTGAAAGTTGCACCACTTTCTCGAACAAGTTACCTCTTTAAATGCTATTAATGACATCAGCGCCGTCTTTTAATCATTGCCCAACTTTTCGGATTCTCCTAGGAATCAACCCCCCTTTTTTACATTTACTATAAATTCTATTCATTTTTCACAGCCTCATTATCACTTTCACTCTGCCATTTTACTCAAAGCTTCATCTCTCTAAAACTTTAAGATTTCCTTAGTCGTTTATGTTCACAGCAAGAACAGCTTTGATCAAGGGTGGCTGGCTTAACCTCTCAGAATTGGAGAAAGCTCAAAGGGTTGAAAAAGAGAAAAGACTTGCAGCAGGGCTTCCAGCATCGCCTGTCGAGAAACCAGCCCCTTCAATCGAAGAATCTGATAGAGGTTCATCTTCTTCTAAAGGTACAAAACCTAGAAAACTCTTTCAATCAACACTCTCCCCCATAGTATCTGGCTCATCAGTCCAAGAGTCAATCCCTATTGTTGAACCGGGGGTCACTGTCACAAGTGTCAGGAAGAAATCCACTTTCATTGCTATGGGGTCCGACTCCGACCATTCTCCAGATAAATTAATCATGAAAAGACCAAGCAGATTGGTTAAAGGACTTTCTTCAAAAAATACCAGTGATTCAGGGTCCGGGGCAACTGTTAGGACTCTCCGGGAAAGGCCAGTTGGTCCGGGGGCTAGCAGTCCACTACCCCCTAAAGAAACTTCAACCTCAGAAACTCAGACTGAGATAAAAACTCAAACTCATACAAAGAGCCAACAGTCTGGAGGATCAACTGTCCCAAGCTTCATCCCTTCTCGGGCTGTTTTTGCTGAAGCTCCCCCAACAATAATGGAGGAGAGGATGGAAGACTCCACTGAGGAGGTTAGGTTTGAGTCCGAGTCTTCCGGACAAGCTGAAACTGCTATAGTTGTTGCCAAGAAGGGCAAAGAGGACTTGTATCTGAGGCGTCCGGACCTGCCGGAGAGCCTCGAAGGGAGAGTAGGGCCCTGCTTTCACAAGGTAGAGTTCAAATACCTTTTATCTCTGTTAAAGACCAAGTATGCGTTTATCCATACTAAAGATCTGGGACGATTTCGTACTAAGTGGGGGATCCCTGAAAATGTAAAAATTCGAATTCCCATCGATCCGGAGACCCCGATGGATTGCAAAAGGAACGAGATAGTCTTCTTTACGGAGCTATTCAACTGGGGACTTAGGTTCCCACTGGATCCAGAGATAGTGCGCTATTTCCACCTAGTCAAGCTATGTCCATCACAGCTAAGCCCTAACGGATGGTACACCCTGATGTCATGCATTATGGCGTCTAGGTTGTCCGGAATCCCTCTTCCAATGGAAGAGTTCGCTGCTGTAGCTAGTTTGTGCAAACACCATCAGTTCCCTTTCTATCATTTTAACATGGGGAACGATCTTAAAGCTGTGGATGATCTCCTGGAGTCGGAGAGAAAGTGGAGGAGCCAGTTCTTGTTTGTGAGTGGCTCGTGGGAGAATGGCAAGAAAATCAAGGCCGGGGAGAATCCTAGCCTTATTCGAAGTAGATGGAGGAGCGATCGTAAGTTTTACTTTAAGTTTCTATTCGAATTTCTCTTTTCGTTTAGTTTATGCTAATCAGTTACCTTCTTGTTTTATCAGAGCTGCCAAAGGAGTTCGGAGACTACCTAAAAGTCGGACAGGTCACCTGTGGCAAGATAAACGCATGGGCCGCAGAGAACTGGGAGAACCGGTTTCACAAAGCTTTTACCCCTGGGAATTTAGCGAGATCCCATCTGTGGAACACCACAGGTCGAAGGGATCTAACCTGGGAGGAGTTCTCCACCCCACCTGATGAAGATGTAGTGCTGAGAAGGTCTCATGAATTGGATGGGACCCTCTTCCTTCCTGCCCGGGCCAAAGCCCCAAGTAAAATGAAGGGCAAGAAGAAGAAAGGCAGGAGAGCGGTAGAGGATACGGAGAAAGAGGCTCCCACAGGTTCAGAGGTGCCAGCCCAAGCTCAAGTTGACGTAAACCCTCTACAAGTGGTAGAGAAGGAGAGCGAGAAGCAAGGGGTGAACTCACCAAAACCTACAAGGGCTCCTAAACGGACTCGCAAACAAGCGAGTGACAGTGCTGACAGGGAAGTCAAAAAGAAAAAGACTTCTCAAAGTGAAGAGCTCACTCTCCGGGATCCGGAGCCCACCTTCCCAACCGATCCGACATTGGCTGAAGAGATCCCAGGGAATCTTAACGAAGGGATTCCAAGGGAATTCCATACCGATGAGATCGAAAGGGGAGAGATTAACATGGATGAAGTGGACGTCACCGGTCTGGGTCCTCTAGGTGACTACTTCATTGGCCTGTCTAGAGATGAGTTCGCAGGGCCATATGTTCCCCCAAGTAGCTCCAACACAGTAAACTTCAACGGTAGGACTTTCTTGGTTTCCAGTGAGAGGGATGTCATAGCCCATTCCCTCCTTAGCAACGTGCAACCAGTACTCACCCTGGAAAGGCAAGTCCGGAGTCAGGCAGACACCATCAAAGACCTCAAGTCTGAGAAGGAGAAGCTGTCCGAAAACCTCAGGACTGCTACTACTAAGGTTGACTTGCTTAAGGAGTCGAACGAACAGCTAAAGAAGAGTCAAAATGAAAGCAACACAAAAGTTGCTTCTTTAGAAGAGACCGTAAAAGATCTCCGGGCTAAGCTGTCCGGATTGGAGAAGGACTTGACAGCCTCAAGAGGAGAAACTGTAGCAAAGGAGAAGCTGGTCACCAACCTGACCACTGACAAACTTGCTTTAGAGAATGCAGTGACTCAGGCTGTTGAGGAGAAAGCTGCTTTGGTGAAGGATCAAGAGGCCATGATCAAGGCCAAAATCAACGCTTATGCCAGGGAGATGATACGGAGTGAAGAATTAATGATTGAGAAAGTAAAGTCCGATATGGTCCTCCTGTTTCACGAGAAGTTCCCGAAGAGGAGACTATGGGACTTATGGCGCTATGTGGATGACGATGATCTCCCATACTGGACCATGGTTGATGAAGGGTATACTGATATATCCTCGTCTGGTGACGAAGAGAAAACCGGAGAGAGTCCGGGTGAGGAAGAGGTTGACCCCAAAGGTAAGAAGATCATTGAGGAAAAAAGCGACATCAAGAGCAAGAAAACAGATGAGGGTGAGCCATCTTCAAAGGCTCCATCTTAATTTATAATTTGTTTTGTTTATCTTTTGTTTGAACCAAAGTCCTTGGAAGGCCAAGGCACCTTTTTTGTGATGGTGTCCGAATTATTCTGACGGTTTTTTGTACTGCACCCAAACTTGCTTAAAAAGTCCTTGGAAGGCCAAGGCAATTATTGAATGAATGTTTTATTTTGCTCAACCATTTTCTTCTTTCATAGTCTGTTTAAATAGCCGGAGTTTAAGTAGTTTTAAGTTTTGTGAGAGTGTTTAGTTTCCCTGGCTAGAATTTAAGTAGCCCTTAAACCTTTCTGTCTGGATAGTATGATAATCAACAGAATTTTGCAAAAACTTAGAAAATTATTTAAGAAGGCTCCAAGTTTTATTGAAAGCTCTCCGTGGCGCCGAAGAGAGGAAGTGGTATGCCCCCAAATATTTACATGGATATTTAAACAAGTAAATATTTACACAAGTTCATTCCAAGTACATTCGAAGGTGTTCAATATTCTAAGGGTGAGTCAAAACCCTGCCATCTTTGTCTTCTAACCAGTATGTGCCAGGCTTGATTCTTTCAACCACAGTATAGGGACCCTCCCAAGTAGGGGCCAGCTTGCCGAAGAGCTTTTCTTTAGTATGCAAGAAAACTTTCCTCAATACTTTGTCCCCTGGCTGAAAATCCCTTCTTCTAACTTTAGAAGCAAATCTGCTTCTCATCAAGCCCTGATAGTGTGCCATTCTAAGATGAGCTTTCACTCGCCTTTCTTCAATTAAATCAAGTTGATTTCTAACCGCCATTTCATTAGCCTGTCCGGAGAAGTTGTGGACTCGAAAGGAAGGGAGTGTCTTCTCTATGGGGGCTACTGCATCCATCCCATAGACCAAGGCAAAAGGTGATTCTTGTGTCGCAGCCCCAGGTGTTATCCGGTAGGCCCACAAGACTTCTTGTAAATAACTAGGCCACTTCCCAGCAGCTCCTTCCAAATTTTTCTTTAAACCGGACAGTATTGTTCTATTAGCCACTTCAACTTGCCCATTGGCCTGTGGGTGGAAAGGTGAAGAAAAGCAGTGCTGAATACCCCTCGAGGCACAGAAGCTCTCCATTTCTCTGTTGTCAAACTGTGGCCCATTGTCTGTTGTTATTCTCTGGGGGACACCAAATCTGCAACATATGTTGGATAGAATGAATTTTATAACAGCCTTTGATGTTGTCCCTGCCAAGGGGGTTGCTTCTATCCACTTCGAAAAGTAGTCAATGGCTACGATTATGGTTTTACGCCCTCCGGACGCCACAGGGAGAGGCCCAACTAAGTCCAATCCCCATCGAGCAAAATGGATGGGCTCAGAAATTGATTCCAAAGGAATGGCTGGTACATGAATTTCATTGCTGTACCTCTGGCATGGGTCACATCTTCTTACCAGCTCCTTAGCATATTTCATTATTGATGGCCAATAATATCCGGAGAGAAGCACTCTTCTTGTTAATTCTCTAAATCCACAATGGGCTGACCCCTCACCATCATGCCATTCGGAGAGAACCATTTGTGACTCATGATCCCCTAAACAGTGTAGGAGAGGTTTGCTATAGGACTTCTTGTACAGGACCTCTCTAATCATGATGAAACCACGAGCCCTGTGTTTTAACGTTCTGGCTTGTGGTTTATCCAAAGGCACGATGCCATCAGACAGATATTGCATAAGAGGAGACCTCCAGTCTTGAGGCCGGTTTACTTGTATTTCAAAGACTTCCTCTTTTCCACCTTCATCAAATTGAATAGAAGGGCTTTCGAGCACATGGATCCATGGGTAGGACTCTGTATATGCTATTGTTGCCAATGAGTCTGCTAGCTCATTTTCTGTCCGAGGAATATGCTTATAGACAACGGCTTTAAACTTCATCGCCTCATTTTTCAAGAGAAGTAAATACTTGATCAATTGCTCCTTTCTAGCTTCTGATAGGCCCAAGGCATGGTGGACAAGCAATTGGGAGTCACTTAGTAGCTTGACCCTTTTTGCTCCACAGATGTAAGCCAATTTCAACCCAGCTATAGCTGCTTCGTATTCGGACTCATTATTGGATGCCTTGAAAGCAAAACAAATAGCTTGGAACATATTGTCCCCATAGGGGGAAGTGAGACATATTCCTGCCCCAGATCCTATGGCACTGGATCCTCCGTCTGTTCGGACAATCCACACTTTTTTGTCTTTTGAATCAGCAGGTTGTTCTGAGTCCCTATCAGAATGGAACTCAACCAGAAAGTCAGCCACAGCTTGAGCTTTTATTGCTGTCCGGGGAGCGAAATCTATGTCGAAGTCCCCCAACTCTACTGACCACTTTGTCATTCTGCTCGAAATGTCTGCTTTTTGAAGGACATTTTTAAAGGGAAAGATGTCCAGACAATGATCGGATGAGCCTGAAAATAAGGCCTCATCTTTCTTGCAGCTATCACCAAGGCCAATGCTAGTTTTTCAAGTTTCAAGTAACGTCTCTCAGCATCAATCAAGCTTTTGCTGATGTAGTACACTGGGTGAGGATACCCATCAACCTCCCTTACTAACACAGCACTGATGGCACAACTTGAAACAGCCAGATATACAAAGAGAGTTTCCCCATCGATTGGCTTGAACAAAGTCTTGGGAGAGGACAGATGCTTCTTGATTTCATTGAATGCCTCATCACATTGTGGGATCCATTCAAAACCTTTTGCACCCTTCAAGGTTTGAAAGAAAGGAGCACATCTGTCCGAAGACCTTGAGATGAATCTGTTCAAAGCTGCTAACCTCCCCGTTAACCGCTGTACTTCTTTAATGTTTCGAGGAGGCTCCATTTGGAACAAAGTATTGAGTTGGTCCGGGTCAGGCTGTATTCCATGCTCACTTATGATATACCCTAAGAACTTCCCGGACTGCACTCCGAACACACATTTTTCAGGATTTAACTTTAAATTCACTTTGGCCAGGTTGGCAAAAGTCTCTTGGAGGCCGGACAAGTGCAGCTGCTCATCCACACTTTTCACCATCATATCGTCAATGTAAACCTCCATATTTCTTCCAATTTGATCAGCAAATGCCTTATTGACTAACCTTTGATAAGTAGCCCCAGCATTTTTCAAGCCAAAGGGCATCACCTTATAGCAGTGCAGACCTCTATCAGTAACAAAAGTGGTATGCTCTTGATCTTTTGGATCCACCTGGATCTGATTGTACCCGGAGAAAGCATCCATGAAGGAGAGTAGCTTGTTCCCAGAAGTAGAGTCTACTAACTGATCTATCCGGGGAACCGGATACAAGTCTTTTGGGCAAGCTCGATTGAGATCTGTGAAGTCAATGCACATTCGCCATTTACCATTTTTCTTTTTTACCAAGACAGGATTGGCAGTCCACAAAGAGTACTGCGATTCTTTAATGTGCCCCATCTTTGTGAGTCTGTCAACTTCTTGCACAATGACATCAGCCTTTTCTTTGGAAAAAGCTCTTCTTTTTTGAACTACTGGAGCTATATCTCTCCGGACGGATAAGTGGTGTGATATCACCTCTGATGGAACCCCAGTTACATCAGCATTGCACCAAGCAAAAACGTGTTGATTGTCTTTTAAGAATTTCAACATTCCTTCTTTCAACATTGGTGGCATTTTGGATCCTATCTTAACATTTTTTCCCTCTTCCAAGCAGTGTGTTTCAACCTCCTCAACTGGGATCAACACTCCGGGGGTCTCTCTGGGGTCATCAATTTCACCCTGACCCCCAGAAAGGCCCTCAAACTGCTATTGGTCATTTATACGGACTGCCCCCATCGTTCGTGGAGCCAAGGCAGTGGCATAGCATTCTCTTGCAACTTTTTGGCTGCTCCGGACAACCCCAACTTTCCCCTGAACAGCATATTTTAGACACTGATGGACTGTCGAAGCCACTGCATGCATCCTAGAGAGCCAAGATCTCCCTAGAATAGCATTGTAGCAAGTGGGACAATCCACCACAATGAAGAGTATTCTGACTGTTTTCTTGAAAGGGCCCCTGCCCAATAGCACTTCTTCTTCAAACTCACCGATCACATCGGCTGAGCTGCCCGTGAAGCCTACGATCGACCTGTCTGACTTTTGAATCACAGCTGGATTTTTCATTTTCTTGTAAGTGTCTAGAAAAAGGATATTGGCAGAGCTCCCAGTATCCACCAGGATTCGCCTTATCTCATTGCCCCCTATAGATGCTCCTATAACGACAACATCCTCATGAGGGCCAGCAATGTCTCTCAAATCATCCCCATCAAAGACAATGAATGGGAATAAACTTGACGATTGATAAGAGGTCATGCCCCCCTCTAGCTGGGAAGCCAAATTATGAACATGCCTTTTTCTTGATGAAGTGGTAGGAGCTGTTACAGTGTCCCCTCCGAAAATTGTCAAGGACTCGAAGAATTTAATGAGCCCGGAGACCGATCTAGAACGTTCCTCTATAGCACCCACTCTGTTTCTTGTTGGATCAGGATCCAAGTATTCAGATTCCACATCAAACCTTTCAATGATTACCATAGCCCCTTCCGGGGCAGCATTAACCGGACCAGCCCGGTGAGTGTTGTCAGGCCTGTTGCCTCCTCTCCTTTTGACGTATGCACCCACTTTTCCCCTTTCGATCAGGTTTTGAACCTCTTGTTTCAATGCTATGCAATCATCAGTAGTATGGCCAATATCATTGTGATATTGACAAAAAGAACTGTTTCGATGTTCTCTGGGAGACTGCAAGGTTGCTGGTCTCCGGTAGTGTACTTCATCTTTTGTTTTATCGAAAATGGTTGCCACACTTTCTTTGAGTTCTGCAAACCACTCCGGTTGGACCCACGGTCCCCTTTTGTTTCTAGACTGCTGACTTTGTGCAGGAGCAGCTGGTTGAGACTGAGCTTTTCCCCTTCCATGCCCCTGTCCGGTTTCTCTTGCTTTGTTCCCGGACTGGTTTTGATTCGGAGTTGGTGTCACCGGGGTGGATCTCACCTGTCTGTGCACCCTGGTCTTCTTTGTTTCATCAACATTTATTTGCTTGCCAACATGATTTAGCAATCCTCCCCAGGTCATGGCCTTCTTCCTGGTTACTGAATCGGCCAGGTTGCCCGGGTTCAAACCTTGTCTCAGGGATGCTATTGCCACTTGTTCAAAGCAATCAGCCAGCCCGTTTTTTGTGTTTACAAAGCGACTTATGTATTCCTTTAACGATTCGTTTGGTTCTTGGGCACAATGGATTATGGTATCTCCATTACCCTTTAACTCCTTACTCCCCACAAATTGCCTTCGGAAGGCCACCCAAAAAGTATCAAAATCTCTGATACAACCCTGAGGCAGGCTGTTGTACCACTTCAGAGCACTCCCCGTGAAGGATTGGGAGAATGCCCTACAGAGTAGTTTATCATCATCATCAAAGTTCATCATGAAGTTCTTGAATTGCTCCAGATGATTGTCTGGATCAGTATTGCCATCATACTTCTCCATCTTGGTACTATCAAACCTCTTAGGGAGGTTCCCGGAGAGTATTTTAGAAGACAATGGCGATTGCCTCCAATTCCTCCCACGACTGAACGCAGTATCCTCATTAGGTGTTGCAAAGATACCTGGCTCATCATGGAAGGCAAAAGGATCCACCAGCATCCGGTCTACATGCCTCCGGTTGTGAGATGATCCTTTCCCAATGTGCCTTTTCATTCTTCCATGGTGATCTCTTTTTCTGGAATACTTCTTAACTTGTTTCTGTTTTTTCCTAGTTCGCCCCTCATCACTGTTGGAGGACAAGGATTTTTCATTTCCCTCACTGTCCGAAGAGCTGTCCGAAGATTCTGAACTTGAGTCAGAACTCTGCACAGGCTTGGACCGGTGAGACTTTTTAGAACTGGCATGTGTCTTTTTAGTGCTCACATGAGTTTTTGAAGCCTCATGCTCTCGAGGGTTATCAGAGCGATGAGCAACTGACGCTTTGGATTTCTCCTTCATGCCCATCTTGGCCTTTTCAGCCCTTAGAGCTTCTATTTCAACCCTCAACCTGTCACGCTCTTAGACAGTATATTCATCGTTCTCTTCCACCACTTCGAGCAAAGCTGGTGGAAGCTCTGGATTATCCGGATTCATTCGGAGAGAATTTCTTTACTTGGTTTTGAATACTTGATTCAAGCACCGTCGCCTCCCACTGTGGTCGCCAATTTGGTGTGGATAAAAGTTGCCTGAGGTTAGGCTGGTAATTTTAAGTGGAGTTTTAAGGTGGCGTGAGGGTGTTTAACAGTGTTTAAAGGTGTTTCACAGTGTTTAAGGGTGTTTCACAGTGTTTTAAGGGTGGAGAGAGAATTGTGCAGCTTGGCAGCAGTCAATTTTTCTTACCCATAGTTAATGCTGGTGGTTGGGCATTTATAGTGTGAAATTTGGGCCCTTATGGGCTTTCGGGTCAAGTTTAATGGACCCGGGTCATGTTTAAAGACCCATAAGTTTTAAGCAGATGTGCAGGTAGCTTAGTCAGATAGTGTTTAGGTTTTTTAGTACTTTAGTCATAGTTCGAACTGCCTTAAGTTTACAGTGTTCGAAATCATCTGTCCGGTTAAAAAGTCCTGTTCGAATTAAATACTTGGAGCCTGTCCGAATTCACGGGGAGATGTACTTTGGACTGCCCTTCCGGGGAGCACTTCGAATTCGGACTCATCAATAGTGACGAAGATACCCCCTTAGAGACGTTCGGTCAAACTGGGGACACTCAATATGTGACTCAAGAAAAATGAAAAAACTTTATCTTGCCTGAATTTGAATCGCTTATGGAGTTCCTCATTGGGCGAGTTGGGCCTAATTTCACTAAAGCTAATGTCAAGTATCTACTGGATGAGATCCGGAAAAAATGGGGATTTCTCAAATTTTCCAAACTGAGGTTACCTCTACCTAAAGATACTCTGATATACTGCAAGGACGGAGAGTTGGTGATTTATAACGATGTACTCAATTGGGGCCTTTGGTTATCCCTGGACCCATAAATAGTAAGGTATTTTAATTTGGTAAATTTATGCCTAAGTCAACTAAGCTATAACACCTGGTTTACGCTTTTAGGTAGAATCATAGCTTCCAAGCTATCCAAAATGTTGATGCCTATAGAGCAAGTAGCTATTGTGGCTAGTTTGTGTCGTAGTCGTCATATCCCCTTTTATTATTTTAATATTGGGAATGACTATAAAGTGGTTGATGAGATGTTAGAAGCTGACAAGCCTTAAAGGACTCAATTCCTTTTAGTTAGTGGTGCTTTGGAAAATGGCATAAAATGACGTCTAAAGGAAATCTGAGTAAGCTCACAAGATACTAGAAAAGCTTAAGTAAGTGCTTTTAAATATTTCTTTTGTTCCATATTTTGATGTTATCATTTCTCAGTTCAGATTTGTTTTGTAGTGTTGTCAAAGCTCTTTACACAATATTTGAAAGACGAGAAATAAACTTTCATAAAGTTGAATCAATGGGCCACTGAAAAATGGTCAATTGGGTTTCACAACTGCTTTACTATAGGAAATATAGTGAGATCCCACCTGTAGAGAAAAAATGTGATCTTTGAACTTTCATGGGAGCAGTTCACCACTCATCCCCGATCCTTTGTAATTTTTAAAAGAACTAAGGAGGTTGATGGTAAAATTTATTTACCAGATAGGAATAAGGCTCACAGTCACCGCAACAAGGAAAAGAATAAGAAAAAGAAGAAGTATGTCTCACCTCAAGTTATTCCCAAACTAGGGAGTAAGGGGCCAATTGATGAAATTGATGCAGCACGGTTGGAAACTGTTGCAGTTACCACTCGAGAGACTGAAAGGACATTAGATTCTTTGACTGCTAAACAGAAGAAAAGGAAAAAAGAGTAAGGAAGGTAGTGATAAGATGGAAATGAAGAAGAAGAAAACTTCAGTTAGTTCGGAGATCATTCTCTGAGTCATCCATTTAATCACTCTCATCGAAGTTCCTCCACAAATTGTTAATTCTACTGATCCCCTTTCCTCATCACTTCCCTCAGATGATAGGCCAATCTTTGAAGGTGGTGATCAAATGGATAACCTAGGGACCTTAAGGAAATTTAATTTCAAATATTTCGAACTAGAGTTCATTTACTCCACTAGGCTTAAGAATGTTGTGATATACAATGATGAATCTTTCGAAGTATCTAAAGAACATGATGAATTGGGGTGTGCAGTCTTGGGTTATGTAAGGTCAATAATTAACTTGGAGAGGCATGTAAGACCTCAAGCCAGTGATATTATCTCCCTCCAAGACGAAAATCAAGGTTTGAAGAACTCTATCAAGGAAGAGAAAAAGAAAACTGAAAATTTGGGCAAGGAAATGAAGACCCTTAATGAAGAGTTGGTTCAAACCAAATCCGACCGCGATAAGCTATAGTCTAATTATACTAACTTGTAGTCATCCAATTCCAAGGAAACCACTTCCTTAAAATATTAACAGAGTAAGGATAAATAGACCATTCAACATTTATCCGAAAAGAAGAAAAAACTCAAACTTCTTTCTAAGAAAAAAGAAGATGAAATCACTTATCTTAAGGAAAATATTGCTCAAGAGGTAGCCAAAGCTGAGGATGCATATGCTAACAAAGTGCTTGAATCTTTACAAGAAATTGATGAATCAATTAAGTCGGATATGGTGTTGTTGTTTCATAAGATATTTCCCAAACTATCTCTTAAGGATATATGAAGGTACGTGTCAGCTGAACATATACCTTAGCATAACCTAGATTTAGGTGATAAGTTTAATATTTATGATGACTCAGAAGAAGATGAATCTGATAAAGAGGATGAAAAAAACTCTGATGGTGAAAACCACAAAGAAAAGAAGGAAATAAAACTGATGGGAATGAGCCATTGGGTTAACGTATTTTTATGTGTATGCGTGCTTGAATTTAAGTCCTTATACGTACAAGGTATTTTTTTTTATTTAGATCGGGTAAATTTGTGCAAGTCCTTGGTAAGGCCAAAGGCATTTTATAACCCAAATTCGGATTTGTTTTGTTTAGCCCTTGGATAATCCAAAGTAGTTTATATTAACTTTATTTCTATCATTTCAATGTTTCAACATTTTTTTACTTCCATTCATATCCAACCCTAATTATATGTTATATTTAAAGATGATCTAAATTTAGAATAAACAAAGGCAATAAATTTTAATCCAACCAAGCCATTCGAAGGCAATCTATTCAAAGGAAATAAAATTTAATCAAACCAAGCCATTCGAAGGTAATTCATTCGAAGGCATAAAATATTAATCCAACCAATCCATTTGAAGGTAATCCATTAAAAGGCATCAAAAGTTAATCCAACCAGGCCATTCGAAGATAATTCACTCAAAGGTATCAAAATTTAATCCAATCATGCCATTCAAAGGTAATCCATTCGAAAGCAATAAAATTTAATCCAACCAGGTCATTCGAAGGCATCAAAATTTAATCCAACCAAACCATCAAAGATAATCTATTCGAAGGAAATAAAATTTAATCCAACCAAGACATTCAAAGTTAATCCATCAGAAGGCAATACAATTTGATCCAACCAAGTCATTCAAAGGTAATCCATTCGAACGCAATAAAATTTCATCCAACCAAGTCATTCAAGGGTAATCCATTCGAAGGCAGTAAAATTTCATCTAACCATGCCATCCGAAGGTAATCCATTAGAAGGCAGTAAAATTTAATCCAACCAAGCATATTAAAGACATTTTTTAAAGGTGAAAGACGATAGATTGATTGTGATTCAGACACCTCAATTAAACCTTTACGCGACACTAAGGTAGGTATGTCCCCTACTATTTGCACTAAACCAAAACAAAATAAAAATTTACAAGGTAAGCTTATCCAAAATATAAACTTAGATGCTCAATGTTTCAAAGGTGCTTCAAAAGGTTTCCTTCTTAATCCACGAGCTTGTATGTTCCTTGCTTGATCTTTTTATACACAATGTAAGGTCCTTCCTAGTTTGAAGCCAACGTTTCGAACTTCTTTTCCTTGGTATGTAAAAATACTTTTCTTAGAACTTTATCTCCAACTTGAAATTTTCCTCTTCTAACTTTGGATGCAAACCTGCTTCTCATCCGTCATTGGTAATGAACAATTCTCAAATGAGATTTTATTCCCCTTTCCTCAATCAAATCCAACCGACCCCTTACTACCATCTCATTATTATCTTTGGAATAATTTAAAACTCTGAAATATTTACTAAAATAACATGGCACTGTGGGTCTTATTTACTAAATATTTATTCATTAAAATAACTTCAAGCTTATTCCAAATCACATGGCAATAGATCATTCAAACACCTCATTAATTAATTTATCACCTAAACTCAAGATCAGAGCATCGTGGGTTTTCGACAGTATTTTGAAATCTATCTCATTTACAACTTTCTGATCAATTGAGAGAGACAATCCCTTATGATAATGAGAGATTTGATTTTAATTCTATCAAGATTAAAATCATTATCTCTGGTGAATTTATCAAAATCAAATTTCATTAAGCTCATCTTCAATGATATTTGTCCTTCTTATTCATGTTGATTACCAACAATCAATTGATTTTCAGTTCCATATCTAGATCTTCACGCTTACAACACCATTTGTTATGGAAATTAAACCTTGAATTTGGATTTAAAAATATATATATTTCTAATATTTAATTTTTGTTATGGAAATTAAGGACAAACAAATGTTCGAAAAATCAACTTTTATACATGTATTTAAGCCCTCGTAAGTATGGAAGAGCTTAAATAAATGAAACAACAAATAACACAAGATTTATGCTTCTCATAATATGGAACAACCCTTCATCAACAAGTAATATAACTTATATTTATTCACGAGAAATTAAAAGTAATTACAAAACAATAAATACAAGATCATAAAATATGTACAAAGATTCTTTAAGATAATAGAGTATAAGTTTTTAGCGATTTTTCTTAGCTCTCGATATTTCATTCAATGTATTCTTAGTGATTCTCTCCTAAGAATTCAGCAGTCCCCAAATCACTAAGTTTATTTAATTTTCGCTCTCTCTCAATTATTCATTTAAAAATTCAATTACTATAATATGTAGCAACTTCATGATATATATAGGATCTCCAATGGAGTGTATAGTAGTACAAACATACATAATGCTCAAAATAGTAAACAAGGCTATTATAACAAACTTGTACCAACCGGTAGATCAATGGTTATAATCAAATAGTACACACGCTCAGTTATAACACATGTATACCATATTGACACAACATTTATCAATCTTAGTTACAAATTGTTTCCTTATAAATAGTTGAACCTTGGAGTTACCTGGGGGTGAACCTTCTTACAAGGAAAAACCTTATTATGAGGATTAACCTTATTACGAGGTAGAACCTCATTGTAAGGCATACCTCCACCCCCATTTTCTTGGGTGAAACCTCTAAAACCCTCATTCTGAGGTAGAACCTCGATAGATCTCGACATGTACTTGATCTTTTTCCATTGTCCGAACCCTCCATGTAAAAGTTGATCCATATTCAGTGGACTAACCTCCTGAATAGCATGACGAGCATGTATTCTATTTTCATTCACTTGAAGCCTACATCTAACACAAGACAATCTAACAAAGAAAACAATATAATAACAATAGTAACTACAACTTTTTTTTTATTTTTTTATTTTTAATATGTACATGTATATATATTATTTCGGTCATCCATGATGTATCTGGGAAATAGAATGTCAGCTTTGAAATCTTCATCATTCAATCAAGAAAGATGATGACTCAACAAACAATTTAGTAAAATATAAGAGGTTATTAAATGCATGAAAATAGATGATAACCTCTACATATAAGATCATAAGAAACCTTTAAGCACATAAAAACATAAGGTGACCCTCAAGCACAAAAAAAAACAACATAGGAGGACCCCCATAACACAAACAAATATAAAAGGAAAATTAGTAGATGAAATTAATCAAACTACGTTCCTCAATGTTGGTAGAAAATGACATTCTTCGGCATAAGCAATCAAATTACGTTGCAATTTAGACATGAAAACAACACTTCATACATAGATATGTAGACTACACTCGTTAGAGTAATCATCATTTTTTTCACTAAAGTGCAGTGGCATAACCATGACCAGAATATTATGTGTCATGGATTTCATGGTTATTATCAAAACTATATATATCAAAATAAATTAAAATAAAATATTAAATGGTCATAGCAAATATGGTTTATATTAAAATCTCAAATCTCAATTTGTTATATTCGTGACATAATATACGTTACACAAATAACCAAAACATAAAACGATAGTAGTTAGTGTTTGAAGCTTAAAATCAGATAAAGCATGAGAAATTAGCAGCTTGTAGTTATGGTTTTCATAATAATAGTAGGAGAATAATTGTTTAACAAGACTGTAGTTTGTAGTTATGAGTTTTCTTAATGATGTAGTTAGGATTTTTTTAATGATAAAAAGGGGTTGTATTTAGAGATTGGGCTGGAAAAGTGTTGAACATGGGAAAAAATAAACAAAAACTATAGTTTCGAACCTATGACCCGTGGGTTCTTAGCTTTGATGTTTTCTACTATGCTAGAATCTACCGACTATTACTTAATACTAAATATACAATATACATAGAAGAGTGGATTCGTGGCCCCCCACATAAACCCACCTAACATTTTCATTGCTCTATGCAAATAAATGACCAGTTTTTGTGTAGGCTAGAATATGAAACTTTTTCAAGTGTATGATGCATATATCACCTCCAAAAAGAGCTTTGAGGTATAAAAAACTTGGATATCATCACATGTGTGACCCATATTCTTGAGGATAATCGGATGAAGTCAAGTAAAATAATAAATTTATCTAATAAAAACGTATAAGTCTAATGCTAGAGGCTAATAACATATGAAGAGAAATTAGTAGTATGATGATTCATGTCTAACGACTCTTGAAGGTGAAACATAAACCATACCGAGGAAAAAATCCAAACCAAATAAGAGAATATAATAAAATAAAAAACCAACGATGAAGTCACACTAAATAAAAAGGATGCAAATAAGTAGAAAACCCACATTAGTGCAAGAAAACTAAGAGAAAACAACACAAACAATATAAGGTACCTAAACATAAGTAGGTCGATAAATACCTAGACAGTCAAATTGTTGAACATTAGCAAAAGTATGTAGATGTTCGTATTAGAAAATACAACTTAAGAACCTTTAATGCTAATATGCTAAGCACTTGGGCTAGATAAGAGGCTTAGGTATTGACACAATCACGACCCAAAGATATGAAGACTGCCAATATGAGTCAAACGTGTAAACAACAAGGTCATCAAGGAAAAATACTAAGTTACTAAGCCAAAAAAGATGACAGAACATAAAGATCTTATTATAAGCATGAATATTCATTTTCAAGGATTTCTGAAGCAAAAAATAAAACCAACATACCCAATTAACTTCAATAAATCAACCAAAATTTAAGGTTCAAGTCCCGACAAAAAAAAGACAAATGATATCATTTATACAAATAATGTTCTATTTTACAAGCAACCCGATAAAAAACATATAGGAAACGAACTTAAACAATAAACAACCATTACTCTAAGACACAAATTATGGAAGGCAAGATGCCCAATCCTGCCTACGATTATAAAAGGAATGGACGGCCAGATGATGCACCCAAATAAAGATAATTAGACACAATTATCATTCATATCAAGGCAAACGATTCACAAATGATTCAAAATAGTAATCAATTAAACCATATTAAGTTGTAATAAGATGCAATAGAAAACAATTGAGAAAATATATTTCTCACTATTATCATTAACAATTCAGTAAGCATCTATACCCCCACAAGATGACCTTTAACAATATAAAAATAAAGGAAAATTTGAAGATCAGTATACAACGTAAATTTGGTGCATTGTATACTAAGAACCAAGAATAATTAGGTATAAATAATCGTCTCATTAAAATCTTAACCATTTATGATACAAAATTAATTAATATGAAGATTGATAATGGTAATCCATAGCAAAAATCACTTGGATTTAAAAAATACAATACATGAGAGTCGTGAATCGAAACGGAGCACAATTGTACAACATTTTCCATTATCACACTCCCTTCAACAATCACTTTCAGTAATGCATAAATATAAAATTTAAAATCTTTACAAATATGACTTCATGACAATGAAATGCTAAAATAAAATAGAAGTTCAACATATACTAATGAGCACATGATTGTATACAAGTATGTTATTCTTTAATACAGATAACTTATTCAAATCTGAAATGATGTTCTTTTATTCACTGAGATCATTTGTTATATTTGAGAGAGGTAAAGTAGTTAAATTGAAAAAACTACTATCAAAGTGGTAATAGGAAAATGATAAGAAAATATAATACCCTATGACCTGAGAATTGTGAATAACAAGATATTAACATACAACGTCATTCTTAAAACATAATTTCTACAACAAATTGTTTCCATCGCCTTCTTCAAGCACCAATGTCTTCATAATCAACCGAATACAAAGACAACCGCATAATGAGAAAACTAACTTAAAGAGAGAAAAATGTTATACAATTATTTGTAAATAATAGAAATCACACCAATCGGACGACAAAGATGAGGTATGAGAGAATAAATACGTAAGATAAAATTTATGAATCATATGATCAATAAATATATAAAGGCAAATTATCCATTAATAAGGTCACAGACGATTGTGGGGCTAAAAAGCATTGTTAGTCCCCATGTTTACCATTTGTATCAATATAGTCGATTTCATTCACTTTTGCATAAATCTCATCCCCTTCATTTTAAAAATTTACACGATTAGTCCCTCCGCATATTCCGGGGGACCAAAAGTGATACAAAACTTGGGATTTAGGGACCAAAAGTGATACAAAACTTAGAATTTAAGTGCCATGTGTCATTTTTTAAATGGTTTATATTTGCGGGGGGACAATATTTGCAAATTTCATAAACGAAGGGGATGAGTTTTATGCAGAAGTGAACGAAAATGACTATGTTAATAAAAGTGGTAAACATGGAGGAGTAATAGTATTTTTTACCTCGATTGTGGTCACCTAAAGTAAAGTTTTAAACTATTTTATTTGGAAGTCATCATTAGGTATAAGTAAATGAAATATTCCAGCTCCAACATCAAAATATACAAAGAGATCATATATCATGTAAAAAAGCTAAAGTATCATACATTATGCGACAAATAAATAAGTAACAAACTTCATCACAAAAGATTATGAGACATATAAGCCATAATTGGCATACTCACTCCACTCATTAACTTTGACAACAAACAAACTAGTTTCTTAGTTTTCTTAGTTTTTTTAACAATTTTCTTAGTTTTTTTAACATCCACAAATAAGTGTTTTTTTCCTTAGTACATCTTAGGGAACAATCAGATTTTTCAGACGCAACTTGTCACATTTCACCAATTATAAAATAATTATATAAATAATATTCAAATAAATCGTAAATATTGTGGTATAAAATGATCACGAGACCTGCATCTAGAATAACCAATGTCTATAAATCTAAACAAGAAAATATTTCACTAATATATGATAATTTACAAAATCTATACCAAAGTATCAAATACATTGAAAAAATACCAACGTATAAAACCTCAACCATAAAGTAAAAAACATATATGTTATATTAAAAAACCTACCAAAAAGAAAACATTGGGAAACATACAACAAAGTATGTAATGTGAAAGCAAAGTAATCAAACACCTCGTATAACTAACACCATGGTATGGCATGTAAAAAAATTATTAATGCAAATATCTCATGTAACTCATACCAAATAAATTATGCAACAAAAACCATACCAATATTCACACACATCATATGATCTATACTAAGAAACATTCGTTATGTTATGTTTTAATCTCTATAATAACCTCTCGAGTCATCATATCCTTATCCATATATTATGATCCGATCTAATATTTGTGTTTTAAATTATGTTTAGTATTAGTTCAACCTACTTTACAAATATTACTTTCTTCAACGCTTTTAGTTTTTTCTCACAAATAAGATGATTTCATGTAAATTAAATGAAGAGAATTATTGACAACACGAAAGTATTAAAACAAATTAACTTATTTCAACCTTTACATGATTTATTAAAAAATCCTGTTTCAATGTCTAAAAACTATAAAAGAGTGAGGGTTAGCTGATGTAGGTTATAAATATTTCCCATGACTACAAGTAATAAAAGCCTATGGATTAAAAACTCGATAATTCGAAAAAATAAAAATAATAATAAGTCTCAATGAAGGATAACTATCTGAATTGTTAAATAAAGGAATAGATATTGATTGGTGATGGTAATCCATGGAGAAAATTAAATTGAAGAAAAATTATATAGATTTTAAAAATATTATACAAGTAAGTCATTAATCAAATAAAACGCATAAATATGGACAAGTATCTTCCATTAACACACCCCCGCCGAGAATCGACTTCAACGACGCAAACGTGTAAAACATATAACATCTTTATGAAGTTATTTTTGTGATAATAGAATAATAAAAATAAATATAAATTCGAAATATACTCGTACACACATAATCATCTATATATGTCATATTTTTTTAACACATATAACATAAGTGTGTAAAAATTAGTGTTGATGTATTTACCAAACCACTTATTAGATTTGACAAAGACAAAGCAGTATAAATTAGGAAATTTTTTGTAAAAGTTTAAATAGGCAAATGACCATCCAATATAATATTATATGAGCCATGAATTATTAAAAATAAGATATCAAGATACAACGTTATCCATAAAAGATAATGGTTTAACAAATTATTCTCATCGTTTCCTTCAAACACATGTGTTTCAAAATTTAACCGAATAAAGATACATCTACATAATAAGGAGAACAACTCTTGAAAAAAAAATGTTACATGGTTTCTTTAGAATTAATGGCAAACACAAAAATTGGTTGATAAAAACGAGATACCAGATATTAAATACGAATAAGTTATCATTAGAGAATCCAAAAATAAACCAAAAAAACATATAATTTAATACATAACGTAAAAAATAAAAAATCATCAATGTAAATACCTCATACAACCTACACCATGGTAAGACATGTAAAAATAGTTATTAATGTAAATATCTCATGCAACTCATACCAAAATAAATTACACAATAAGAACCATAACAAGATTCAGAGACCTCGTGTGATCCATACTAAGAAGCATTCATGATGCTATATTTTAATCTCTGTATAATAACCTCTCGAGTCACTCTATCATCCTCTATATATTATGGCATGATCTAATATTGGCGCTTCATCGTCTACCAAATATTAGCTCAACTAACTTTGCAAATGGTATTTTCATCAACGCTTTTAGTTTTTTTTATCACCAATAAGATGAATTCGGATAAAATAAATAATGATAATTATTGATGATGAGTCCGGATAACTTAACCACTGCCTACTGAGATTTATGGACAAGATAAATTCAGACAAAAACTTACCACTAAACTATCCGAACACGACAAAAGTAAAAAATGACCAAACACATTTTGACTAAGCTATATGCTAATCATCTTAATAAGTAAATGGGTCATTAAACTTGACTTGGTTTCATAATTCGACCCGAAAGCCCATGGGTCCATAGTAAAGGGTATAAATACCCCAACTACTTTAATGAGAGGAATGAACATTTAATACAACCAGCCAGCTCAAATCTCTCACTACTTCACACTAAAATATTTAATACTCTCAAGACTTTCCAAAACACTTGACAAAATTACCCTCAGCTCAAAATAAACCTCACCAAATTGGCGACCATAGTGGGAGGAGAAGGTGCCTGAATCTAGCATTCAAAACTAGTAAAAAGACCTGTTCGGATGGATCCGAACGAGCAAGCAACACCACCACCTTTGGTGGAGGTGGTTGGGGAAAATAATGAATACACCACCGAAGAGTGAGATAAGTTGAGAGCTGAAATATAAGCGTTGAGGGCCATTAAAAAGGTAGAGATGGTTTAAAGGAAAAGTCAAAGGCGTCAGTCATTCACCATACTGACAACCCAAGAGAGAATGGCCTATCAGCAAAAACTCATTTAAGTACAAAAAAGACCCATGTCAGTTTCAAGAAGTCTCACCGGTCCAAGCCAATGGAAAGCTCAGAGTCTGAGTCCTCCAGTAGCTCTTCGAACGAGGATGAGCTTGAGGAGGAGTCCTTGTCATCAAGCAGTGATGATGGGAGGTCCAGGAAGATACAAAAGCTAGTTAAAAAATATTGAAGAAAGAGAGATAGGCATATGAGACTAAAGAGGCATCTGGGAAAAAGGTCGTCTCACAGCCACAACCATGGTCACAGGCATGTGGACCACCTGTTAATTGATAATTTTGCTTTCCATGATGAGCCATGTATTTTTGCAACACCTAATGAAGACATAGTCTTTAGTCGTAGTCGGAATTGGAGGCAGTCGCCATTGTCTGCCAAGATACTGTCCGGAAACTTTCCTAAGAGGTTTGACAGTACTAAAATGGAGAAATACGATGGGAGTAAAGACCTAGACAACCATCTGGAACAGTTTAAAAAATTTATGATGAATTTTGATGACGATGACAAACTTCTGTGTAGGGCATTCTCTCAATCCTTTACGGGAAGTGCTCTGAAATGGTACAACAGTTTGCCACAGGGTTGTATCATAAACTTCGACACATTTTGGGTTGCCTTCCGAAGGCAGTTTGTGGGAAGTAAAGAGGTGAAGGGCAATGGAGATACTATTATCCATTGTTCCCAAGAGCCAAATGAGTCACTAAAAGACTATATAAGCCGGTTCGTAAATACCAAGAATGGGTTAGCTGATTGCTTTGAGCAAGTAGCAATAGTTTCTTTGAGACAAGGGTTAAACCCTGGGAATCTAGCTGATTCAGTATCAAGGAAGAAGGCCATGACCTGGGGCAGTTTGCTAAATCAGGTGGGAAGGCAAATCAATATGGATGAAACAAAGAAAACTAGGGTACATAGATAGGTGAGGTCTGCCCCAGCTGCTCCAAACCAGAACCAATCCGGATACAAGGCCAAAGAAACCGAACAGGGGTCCAACAGGGCCAAACAGACTCAATCCCACCCAAATCCAGCTCAGAGCCAGGAGTCCAGAAATAAACGAGGACCTTGGGTCCAACCGGAGTGGTTTGCAGAGTTAAAGGAGAATGTGGCAACCATTTATGACAAAAATAAAGATGAGGTTCATTTCTGGAAACCGACAATACTCCAATCTCCCAGGGAAAGTCGTAATACTTGTTTTTGCCAGTATCATCATGATATTGGCCACAACACCGAAGAACTGCATCGCTTTGAAACAAGAGATACAAAATCTCATCGAAAGAGGCAAGTTGGGTGCTTATGTCAAAAGAAGAAGTGGGAACAGGCCTGGCAATGCTCCTCAAACAGGCCCTACGAACAACGCAGAAACATCAGCTCCGGATGGGGAAATGATAAGATTTGATGTGGACTCAGAGTATTTGTAACCTGGCCCAACTCGTAATAAGGTGGGGGTCATAACAGAACAAGTCAAAACAGTGTCCGGACTCATTAGTTTCTTTGAGTCACTTACTATATTTGGAGGGGACACCATGACAGTACCCACTCTTTCATCAAGGAAAAGGCAAATTGATAATCTGGCTACTCGGTTGGAAAGGGGCATGTCTTCATATCAGTCCCAAATTCCTTTTCCATTTATAGTCTTTGATGAGGATGATCTAAGGGACATTTATGGGCCTCATGAGGATGTTGTGGTGATAGGAGCATCTATAGGGGGTAATGACATCAGATGAATTTTGATTGACACTAGCAGCTCAGTCAATATTATCTTTTTAAGTTCTTACAAGCAGATGAAAAATATGGCAGTAATTCAACGTTCGAACAGATCCATTATGGGCTTCACAAGGAGCTCTGCGGATGTAATCAGAGAATTTGAGGAGGAGGTATTGTTGGGAAAAGGCCATTTCAAGAAGATGGTCAGGGTGCTATTCGTTGTGGTAGACTGCCCCACATGCTACAATGAAATCTTTGGGAGGTCCTGGCTCTCCAGGATGCATGTTGTAGCCTCAACGGTCCATCAATGTTTGAAGTATGCGGTTCAAGGACAAGTGGGAGTTTCCCGGAGTAGCCAAAAGATAACAAGAGAATGTTATGCAACTGCACTTTCTCCTAAAACTTTGGAGGCAGTCCGGGCTGATGAAGATTAGCAGTTATTGGGGCCTTCTGGGGGTGAGGGTGAAATTGATGACCCCAGAGAGACCCCTGGTGTTTTGATACCAATTGAAGAAGTAGAAACCCACTATTTGGCTGAAGGAAAGAGTGTTAAAATTGGCTCCAAGATGGCACCAGAGTTGAATAAAAAGTTGTTGTCCTTTTTGGTAGGTCACCAACATGTTTTTGCTTGGTGTAATGCTGATGTAACCGGAGTGCCTACAAGTGCTATATCACACAAGCTGTCCATCCGGGGAGATGTTGCACTCGTTGTGCAAAAAAGAAGAGCGTTTTAAGGAGAAAGCTGATGTATAGTCTAAGAAGTCGACCGGCTTACCAAGATGGGGCACATAAAGGTTGACCGGAAGATTGGTTGCTTTAAATCGTTTCATTTCAAGGTCTTTGGACAAATGTGCCCTATTTTTCAGACCTTGAAAAGTGCTAAAGACTTCAACTGGTCTCCACAATGCGGCCATGCTTTTGATGAAATGAAAAAGCACAAGTCTTCTCCCAAAACCCTTTTTAAGCCTGTTGAAGGAGAAACACTTTATGTATACTTGGCTGTGTCAGAATGTGCTATAAGTGCAGTGCTGGTAAGAGAGGTGGACAATTATCCTCGTCCAGTATACTACGTTAGCAAGAGTCTGATAGATGCTGAAAAGAGGTACCTAAAGCTTGAAAAGTTGGCACTAGCCTTAGTGATTGCTGTCAGAAAAATGAGGCCGTATTTTTAGTATCATTCCATCATCGTTCGAACATATTTTCCCTTCAATAATGTTCTTCAGAAAGCAGACATATGAAGCAGGATGACCAAATGGCCAGTGGAGTTGGGTGATTATGACATTGATTTCTCCCCACGAACTGCTATCAAAGCTCAATCTGTTGCTGATTTCTTGGTATAGTGTCATTCGAACATAAATTATAAACAAGCTTTAGAGGAAAGGTGGATCAAGCACAATGGGCTGTGGGGATGGCATTTGTTTAACCTCTCCATATGGTGATAAATTGTACCATGCTATATGCTTTGCTTTCAGGGCCTCTAACAATGAGTATGAATATGAAGCAGCTATAGCTGGTCTTAAGTTAGCTTTTATATGTGAGGCTAAAAGAGTTAGATTAATTAGTGATTCTCAGCTTCTTATCCACCATGCTCAAGGTCAGTCCGAAGCCAAGAAGGAGAAGTTGATCAAATACTTATTCGTTTTTAAAAAAGTAACAGCCAACTTAAAAAATGTTTGCTATGAGCATATTCCTAGATCGGAAAACATGCTGGCAGACTCCTTAGCAACCATAGCATACTCTGAGTCTTGCCCATGGATTTATTTACAAGAATTCCCATCCATACAATCAAATCAGAACAAGGAGGAATAAGAGAGCTTGAGTGTACAAGTAGTTCAATCCAAATATTTGAGATTTCCCCTTCTTCAATACATCTCTGATTGAGTGTACTCTGAGAATCTACTTTGGATGCCTCCGATCCGGAGGGCTTATCTTGTGGGGCTCTAATAGACACATCTTATCCCGAGGGTTTATCTTTGGATGTTACTTTAGAGGCCTTCGGTTTGGAGGGTTTTGACAGTGAGGCAGTTGCTTGGGCTTTCACAAAACGAGTTGTACGGCGTGGAGTTGATATCTCTAGACATTTTCAATGTCTGAACCCATTTCTATGAAAGGGGAGGGTTTCCTAACAATTGATACTACTTTTTCCTGAAGATTGGAGGGTTGGGAATCCCAAACAGAAGAACCTGATGGAATTGGTGAGAGGCTTGGTTTGAACAACTGTTTAGGTTTTGGGTTTCTTGTGGAGGATGACCCTTGGTCAGTTTTTTGGGTTGGTTCACCAAACTTTTCGCTTGGGGAAACCGGGAGACCAGCAGTGATGCACTTCTCTCTTTCGACTTTTCTTGCTTTCTCTAACTCAGACACGTTCAACCAGCCGCCTTTTACAAGAGCGCTTCTAGCCGTGAACATAAAACTATCCAAGAACAAGTTTGAAAGAAATGGTGGAAAAGCTCTGTAGAAGGTTTGTTGAGTGATGAAGATAATGAAACAGTAAAAAAAGATTTATATATTGATAGAAAAAGGTAACTGATACCTAGGAGAAGACGAAGATGTTTTTGCAATGATTAAAAACGACGCTAACGTGGGAAAAATTAAATACATAAGCTACTTTCTAGGGTTAGTGGGAGCGCCAATCTAGGTAAAAACGTCTGGTAGGTCGAATCAGACTGTGACACGTGTCCCATGATCCAAAGAAAGACTCTTAGAATTCTAAAAAAAAAGTCAGTTCGGACAAATCTCAACTTAGATACACAAGCGGCCATTGAACAGTAAATCATCCCTCGACTATCGTGTTTGGTGGCAGATAGTCCCTTAACTTTTAAATGTCCGTTGACAGTCCCTGGACTATCGCGTTTGGATAAAGTTAGTCCACCAGATCCTCTGATCCATGAGAGGCTGCCACCTGCCACTATAGTCCCCAGATTTTTGTATCACCACTAGTCCCTTGAGTTTAGGTCAAACCTAAAATGTAGAATATTACGAATTACTAAACTCAAGGGACTAATGGTGATACAAAAATCTGAGGACTATGGTGACAGGTGGCAACCTCTCATGAATCATAGGATCCGGTGGACTAACTTTATCCAAACGCGATAGTCCAGGAACTGTCAACGTACATTTGAAAGTCAAGGTGCCACCAAACACGATAGTTGAGGGACGATGTACTGTTCAAAGCCTACAAATACTTAATCAGAAAAAACTAAATCAGAAACAAAACTATGAATGTGCTACAAATACTAGCATAGCTAAGGGAGATATCTTATACAAATTAACAAAACTAATCATTTTTTAAATATTTAAATCATAAGATATTAGAATCGTAAGTAAAAAATATAGATTGCAGACTATTTGTAGTCATATTCAATCACTATTAATCTTTTGTTGGTTGGTTAAAGACAACTTTTATTTATATTCGTTTCATCGCATCTAGTTAATCTAGTTTTCAATCTTGATAAAATATGCAAGAATACTAAACTTTATGAACTTGAACATCAATTGATTTAAAAAAAAAATTATCAGTCCATTTTTTTTTAAATCATCAAATATATTGAATATTGATTAATCACCCAATTTAAATATTTTTATTGATTTAAACATACAAAGTTACACGAGTTTTAATATATACATGAGGTTGTGAAATCTAAAAATCATTAAAAAAATATAATAATTTAATTGCATGAGTAAAAGATTATCTTTCGTAATACTAAAAATATAACCTCATATTTTTATTTTTTAAAATTCATAATTATATTATGTTATATTATAATCCTGATTTAATTTTAAATATGTTATTTTTATTATTATATTAACTACGTACCCCACTTTTTTTTTAAATAAATTCTAAAACTTTCCAATTATATCTCCACTTTAAAATGTATGTGTGTATACATTACTATTAATCCTATTACTTTTATTATTATATTAACTATGTACCCCCTGTCAAAAGTATTGTGTTTCTCAAAAAAAGTATCTTATTTATCTGTCTGGTTCACCTTTTTATACTACTTTGTAGCAGTTACAGCAATTAATATTACAATATTTATTTTCCTAAAGTTTACATAGACTATAGACTATTGACTATAAAATCTTTGACTAAATAAATGTACTAAATATATATTATACTAAATATATATTATACTAAATAAATTAGATATTAATTTAATTTATTTTCTGTAACACCCTCCCTCAAATTGATGCTGGTAAGTCAACCAGTAACAATTTGCCAATAAGAAATTGATGCCGCTGACGAGTCATAGCTTTGGTGAAAATATCAGCCACTTGGAGATCAGAAGAGATGTGAGGAAGAGATATCACCCGTTTCTCCAAAGTATCTCGAATGGAATGACAATCAACTTCAATGTGTTTGGTGCGCTCATGAAAAACAGGATTGGTGGCAATCTGAATGGCACTAGTGTTATCAGCATGAAGAGGGGTAGAAGTTGTTTGAGGAAATCCAACCTCCTCAAGAAGACCGCGTAGCCATACAATTTCGGAACAAGCACTAGACATGGCACGATATTCAGCTTCGGTAGAGGATTTAGAAACACGATCTTGTTTCTTACACCTCCAAGAAATTAGAGCGTCGCCTAAAAACATACACCAACCTGTAGTAGATCGACGTGTATCTGGACATCCAGCCCAATCAGCATCACTATAGGAAACAAGTTGAAGAGATGAGCCAGTTGGAAAGAACAAACCACGTGTAGACGAGCCTTGAAGATAGCGAATGATGCGTCGAACTGCAGCAAGGTGTAGATGTCGAGGAGAGAACATAAATTGGCTGACTTGATGAACAGCATATGATATATCAGGGCGCGTAGTTGTCAAGTAGATAAGACTCCCAACCAAGCGCCGATAAAGAGTAGGATCATCCAAAAGGTTCCCTTCATTTTTCCTAAATTTGACATTTACCTCCATGGGAGTATCAACTGAAGAAGCATCCTCCAGACCAGCCAAAGTGATAAGATCTTGAATATACTTTTGTTGGTTCAAAAAAATACCGTTAGCCCGACGATGAACTTCTAATCCTAAGAAGTATGTAAGTTGGCCAAGATCTTTCATATGGAAAGTTGCATGTAACTGTTTTTGAAGCTTAGTAATCAAACTACAATCAGTACCGGTGATGATAATATCATCCACATAAACCAAGAGAAGGACTATACCCGATGTAGATGTGTGGAAAAATAAAGAAGAATCATACTGACTTTGGGCAAAACTGAAAGAAAGAAGTGTACGGCGAAACTTTTCAAACCAAGCTCGAGGTGCTTGTTTGAGCCCATACAAAGAACGCCTTAACTTACAGACATCATGAGAAGAAGAAGTACTCATACCAGATGGAAGCTTCATGTAAATATCTTCTTGAAGATCTCCATGAAGAAAAGCATTCTTAACATCCATTTGATGCAACGGCCACGATTGTGAAGCAGCAATAGCCAAAATGCTTCGAACGGTGGTCATTTTGGCAACAGGAGCAAATGTCTCCTCATAATCAATCCCATATTCTTGTTTATTACCCAGAGCTACAAGACGGGCTTTATATCGCTCCAAAGAGCCATCAGAACGTAGTTTCACAGAGAAAACCCACTTACTCCCAATTGGTTTAACTGTAGGAGGACAATGAACAATATCCCATGTATGATTCTCCTCAAGTGCTTGAAGTTCTACTTGCATTGCGTTTTGCCAACACTCATGTTCCATGGCTTGTTTGTAGCCAGTGGGAATTGAAATACTAGATAAAGTAGTTACAAGAGAGACGGGGGAAGAAAAACCATACCTATCAGGAGGTCGAGAAGGACGAGCAGATCGACGAAGAGTTGTGGAATCAAGAGCAGGATCAGGCGTCGAGACGATATTAGAAGGGATCACAGTAGTGGGACCAGACTCATTTCGATTACGTCGTCGATATACAAAACCAGGTTTAAATCTTTCTATAGATTTTGGAATATCAGAAAAACTTGGCATGAGAGATAAAGATGCAGGAGGTGGATCAACATGAGATGGAAAAAAATATTGATTTTCAAAAAAAATCACATTCCTAGACACCCGAAGACGACGAGCATGAGGATCATAACAAACATAACCCTTATGAGGAATAGCATAACCAAGAAAAGCACATTTTACAGATTGAGCCGTAAGTTTATGACGTTCATGAGGAGGGAGGTGCACAAAACAAACACATCCAAAGGTACGAAGATCAGAATATGAAGGAGAATGACCAAACAACTTATAAAAAGGAGAAACGTGATTTAATGTAGGAGAAGGTAAGCGATTAATTAAAAAAACAGCAGTAGAAAGGGCTTCACACCAAAAACGAGGAGGAACAGATGATTCAAGTAAAATAGTTCTTACCACATCAAGAAGATGCCGATTTTTCCTCTCAGCCACACCGTTTTGTTGTGGTGTCGAAGGACAAGAACGCTGAGAGAGAATCCCTTTATTTTGAAGAAAGTTTTGAAACTCATGTGACATGTATTCACCCCCAGAATCAGATCGTAAAACTTTTATATTGGCAGAAAATTGAGTGTCAAGATATGCAAGGAAGCGTTTAAAAACTGAAAAAACTTCAGCTTTAGCACGAAGGAAGTAAACCCAAGTAAAACGACTAAAATCATCAATGAATGTAACAAAATATTTGTAGTGTGCATGAGAAATAATGGGTGCAATCCCCCAAACATCACTATGAATAACATCAAAACATTGTGAAGCACGAGATGCATGATGAGGAAAAGGTAAAACCTTGCTTTTACCAAGTTTGCATGATGTACAATCAAAAGAAAGATCTTGAAAAGAACTTATTTTATTGCCCAATAATCCAGAATGAACCAAAGTACGAAGTACATCAGAATGTGGATGACCTAGACGTCTATGCCACATTTGGTTTCGCGAACCAACAACATTACAAGCAAACGAAAAAGAAAAACTAGGATTATCAATGGAAGGAGACTTATATAATGGAAAGAGTCGTCCTACTTTAGGACCCTTCGCAATCATCTTTCCCGACACTTGATCCTGCACAACACAACCAGAAGGAGAAAAAGTGACATGACAATTATTATCAACCAATTGACCAACAGAAATAAGATTTGTGGAGAGGTCAGGAGACACAAAAACATTAGTGAATGTGGAAGAAAGATCACCAACAGCACTAATAGGCACAGAATGACCATCAGCAGTGTTAATTTTCAGATCTCCATCATATTTTTTAACATTAGACAGAGGAACAACGGTATTTGTCATATGGTTTGAGGCTCCAGAATCGAAATACCATGGTGTGGAATAATGTTTTGGCTTACCTGAGAGTCCAAAAGCAGAAAAAGCAGAAATTATCATTTGTTGAACCATTTCAGGAGTAAGTGTGTTTGGATTTGTTGTTGGAGAAGGAACATGAACAATCCGCGAGGCAGTAGGCAATGCAGTAGAACAAGCACTAGTGGAGGCATGATAAGCAGTACCTTGTCGTCTTTCAGGTCGAGTGGGACAAGCAGAGATGATGTGCCCTTGTTTCTTGGAGTAGTTGCAGACCTTTTTGGGACAATCCCGAGCAATGTGGCCGAACGAATTACAACTATAGCATTGGATGGCACGCATGTCTCTATTTTTATTTCTCGCTTGTGTTGCATAAGCTACCGGAACCTGTGTACTGATACTAGCTTGATGTTCAATAGATGCCTGAGTTATCATTCGCTGCTCCTCACGAAGAAGTTCACCCAAACATGCATCCAAAGATGGTACAGGATGACGATTCATCAGATTAGACCGTGCGATGTCAAAATCCGGTCGTAGCTTCATTAAGAACTGATCTCGTCTGCTGGTTGCATGCATTGTCTGGATAGCAGAAAGAGCTGAAGCAGGAATATCGGCATAAATTATATCTGAATAGTCGGCCCAAAGGTTTTGGAAACCTGAAAAATATGCTTCAATGGAAAGACTGCCTTGAGTGTAATTAGCCAATTCAAACTCCAATTGGAATCTTCTAGCAGAGTTGTCTTGATTATAAATTGTTTTTAGATAATTCCACATACCAGCAGCGGTTTTATAGGGCTTCAAGTTGAGAACAAGATGAGGTTCAAGCGAACTAAGAATCCAAGTCATGATTCTAGCATCTGCTATTTCCCACTTGGACAAAGCATTAGCATCTAGAGGGGCAGGATCACTCCCATCAATATGACCCCATAATTCTTTGCCTTTCACATACAATTGAAATTGAAATTCCCAAGCAGAATAATTTTTCCCCGTAAATTTAATATGAAACGGTTCAAATTTATCGAGTGACATGACCAAGAAAACAGATCCACGAGAAAAACTCACCACCCAAAATACGTGAAAACTCACCACCAAAAAAGAAAAAAAAAAACTCTACGAAAAGAAATCCCCAAATACTCTCGAAATTCAGAAAAGAAAAAAAAAAAAACCCACCACCCAAAATACGTGAAAAACTCACCACCCAAAAAAAAACTCTACGAAAAAAATCACTCACCAAAAAAAAACTCTACGAAAAAATCAGCTGCGCTCTGATACCATGTCAAAAGTATTGTGTTTCTCAAAAAAAGTATCTTATTTATCTGTCTGGTTCACCTTTTTATACTACTTTGTAGCAGTTACAGCAATTAATATAACAATATTTATTTTCCTAAAGTTTACATAGACTATAGACTATTGACTATAAAATCTTTGACTAAATAAATGTACTAAATATATATTATACTAAATATATATTATACTAAATAAATTAGATATTAATCTAATTTATTTTCTGTAACACCCCCACTCTATAATAATTCATTTTTTAGTCAGAATAATTTATTTAAAAACATATTAATAACATTTACAACTAAGTATACTCATATAAAAAAATAAATTTATATTACTCTATACTACGATTAGATGCTCACGATATATAATGTTCTTTTCCAGAGTCTTATTTACTTATCGGCTATAATACTCTTCATCAACTTGTATTCTGAATTTTCTATTTATTACTAACCCTATAATAATAATAATAATAATAATAATAATAATAATAATAATAATAACTATAACTTTTATTGAGAAAATAACTACTTACATATATTTATTTCCATAAACCATAAACATTTATCTGATATGCAAAATAAATAGAAGATTAACGTGATACATTTTTAATAATAGTTAGAATTTTATAAAGAGAGATTTACAATTAAAAACCTATCCAACAAAGGGTAAAGATCTAAATTTTTTAATAGACTTTATATCTTAAATACATGATGTACTTAAGAAAGTACAAACACAAATTTATTTTATTTTATTTTATTTAAATATTTTATATTATTTAAATCAAATCTGATTATATCAAGATTTTATTTTATTTTATTTTAGAATATTATTTTATTTTTTTGAATTCTAATTTAGGTTTTTGAGAAGTTTTTTTTATAAAGCCTCACATGCCTTAAGTTATTTTAAGTTTTTGGAATAATATATTTTTATCTCTGAAAATTTCAGTTTTTGTTACCTTTAGATTAGAGTGTCATCGTGTTACCCTTAGATTAGGGTGTCATCTATTGTTGCTTCTTCTACTTCCCCGCGTCATCAGTTTTGTATCAGATCCTCGGTTCCTGCTACGGGGCAATATGTTTTTGAATCCTGATTTCATCTGATTCGAGATCTAAAGAAGAGAACAACATTTATGGCCATGAAATCTTGAAGATCGTTTGGTATACGGGGACACACCAGGAGTTTCGATAGACGATCTTATTGACCAGTTACAGAAGGAGTTCAAATTGGCTACTTATAATCAAATCAAGGTAAAACTTGCTTATCGAGATGGTATCTCAGGTTATGAAGAAGTTTTCAAAACCATTTGTGTTCATCAACTGGACATGGGGATGTTGTCTTCAGGCTATGAAAAGGTTTTTCGAAACCAATTTTTTTCATCAACCGGATTGCTTCAATGTGACTTCGAATAAGGAACACTCAAGAATAATTTATATTATTCTGATAAGTTCAACAATTATAATTCCTAATGTAACAATTGAAAAAAATAAAATAAAATAATTTTGGATGTTCATGGTGATGGTGCTATGAATTCGAGAACGAATTCTTGTCGATCAGGGGATGATGATGTTGTCTAGATAGTCCAAACACAATTTTATTTTATTTTATTCAAATATCTTATATTATTCAAATCAAATCTAATTATATTACGATTTGATTTTATTTTATTTTAGAAATATTTATTTTTTTCCTTGTATTCTAATTTAGGGTTTTGAGAACCTCTTTTATTAAGGTTTTGTTTATCGTTGTTTCTTCTTTTACTTCCGCCGCGTCATCAAATAGCATTCTATATAAAATACAGTAATCAACTTCTCGTTCTTTCTTTTTTTAATTTTAATTTTTAAAAGTCCGTATCTTTTAAACTGTAACGCGGAAAAAAAACTCGAAAATACATTGATTTTGTTTTAAAGACAAACAAAACTAGTACCATTCATAATATGTTTTGATTTTTTTTTTAAAAATATTTTACACACGTTTCTCAGTTATATGGTTTCACATCTAGTGACTGGTTTTGCGTACACCAAAATGAAGAAGGTTTTGCATCTATAAAAGCATATAGGTTTCTCATCTAGGAAAATAAAAAAGGTTTCGCATCTATCAAAAATAAAGAAGGTTTTGCATCTATCAAAATAAAGACGATTTCGCATCTATCAAAATAAAAAAGGTTTAACATCTATCAAAATAAAAAATGTTTCGCATCTATCAAAATAAAGAAGGTTTAGCATCTATCAAAATAAAAAAAATGTTTCGCATCTAGCAAAATAAAGAAGATTTCGCATCTATCAAAACAAATAAGGTTTCACATCTTTTTCGTTTACCCTAAAAATTTGAAATAATTAAAAGTCTGTATATTTTAAACCGTAACTCAAAAAAAAATCCGAAAATATCGTTGGTTTTGTTTTTTTAAGACGAACAAAACTAATACCACTTATGATATGCTTTGATTTTTTTTTTTGATTTTTTTAAAAAGAACAAATAACGTTTCACATCTATTAAAATCGTGTTTTGCATCTACCATTCTAGAAGAATTGCACGTTTCACAACTATTCGTACGTACAGATACAAACGTTTTGCATTTATCAAAATCGTGTTTTACATCTACCCTTCTAGAAGAATTGCACGTTTCGCAACTATCTGTACATACAAATACAAACGTTTTGCATCTCCTTCCCTTGCGTTTTACTCGATACATAAATTTCAGAAACTCAAAACCATACTAAAGTCGACGAAAACTAACTCAAATACAACATATGAACTACATTAGTAACGTAAAAACAAATGTAAATACCAAAAAAATATAAACAAAAACATAGCTCGAGTACCCCTATTTCCGAAATCAAAATTTGACTTACCACACACAAATCAACTTATCTAAACAGATATCCAAAATCAAAGTTCAAAATCAACTAAAAACACAACAAAAAACATACGAAAACAATAGAAAAACAAGAAAATTGAGTAAAAAAATGAAGAATCGCCTAACAGTTAGATCAATTCTATTCATGTAGAGAGAGGGAGAGAGAGAATTGGGGAAAACGTGAAGCATGAGTCTAAAAGCCTTTTATATTATAAAATTAGGATATTTAGTGTATTAGTAGGTCTTCAATAGTAAATATATGACTAAAACAGGTCTTTCTCGGGGAATAATAAAAATATGAGTCTTAGGTGGATAATAGTTAGGGTTTTGGATCTTAAATGATACTTTACCCTTTTATAAATATATATTATTTAAAAATTTATTAACATGAGTTTTGGATGATCTCGATTTTTTTTATATTTGACATTGTTAATATGGTTCGTTTCTAGCAAAAATTATATATGTGGAAGACTAAGCTTTTACTCTATTACTATCCATAAATAGAGTATTCACATAATAAATACTTGTATAAGGATTGAGATATGAAGTGATTAAGAGTAAACAACTTCCATGCAAGTATTTGAACTTCTTTAATAAAGTGGGATACTTTTATGAACGGCTAGTTAGTAAATGCATGTGTGTGTATACATATACATATATATATATATATATATATATATATATATATATATTTTTAATGAACATGCCATCAATGCAAATCTCCATATTTTGACTGAGTTGTTCATTTGTTCACCAATGTACGATATGTACGATAGACTGGTCCTACATTCTTTAACCCAAACAACATAAGTTTGTAACAATACAAACCTAATTATGTGACAAATTTCGTATTGTATTGATCATTTGGATACGCCCAAATATGATTATACCTTGATTAAACATCATAAGATAAATCATGTGATAAGATTATTCATAAGTGTAAAAATATTGTCAAGTAATAGTAAGTATTATGACTTGAATATCAAACTTAGACTGAGTATTAGAACTTGAATATGATTTGTGGTTTGATTTGTTAAAATATTAGATTAGTAATTGACACAAATAAGTAAATTGAAATTGGAAAACAATAAAATAAGCTGTAATCAAACATAGAAAATAATAGATTTATACAACTTTCCAATTAAAATATTTATACAAATACTATATTGTATTTAATAATTTCTCTTGAACATTACAACTTTCTAATCAAGGTGCAGAGAAATAAAGCAAGCTTTAGCACTAACCAAAATACAAAGAGCACTAGGAAACAATCAACATTGTTGTTGAAAAAGGTGTATACCTAGATTTCGATCTCAACAGAAAAATACTATGAGTAATTGTAGGAGAAAACCCGTATTATAGAGTCTTCAAGAAGTCAAGAAAAAGTTATACATATAAGGTAAAGGTAAAATTTCAAAAAACATTGTCTCCATATTTGTAAAAAACTTATACCTCAAGCTCGCACTTACAAATTATGATATGAGAGGTATAAAATGACCATACAGTAATATTGTACTAATAACAGTGGAGCTAGTCAAAGTAGAAATCAAGAGGGTGACAATATACATTAGAAGCTCAACAAATATATTATATAGAGGTAACCATGTAAAAATGAGAGGATTGACGCTGCTAACCCAAACTCAACGAATCTTGATAGGCTTCACCCGGGCAGATGCAAATGTGTTAAGGAAATTGACCCTAGACGTTGTCTTCAGAAAACAAAAGTATATGGAGAAATTATAATGCATATTCATGGTGGTTGACGCACATTCCTTTTACAATATCACATTATAGCAATTTTAGCTAGACCAAATTCATGTCGTAATTTTTTATGATTCACCAATACCTAAGGTACCAAATAAATGACAAGATAATAGTCATAAAAGGAAATAAAAAGACATCCAGGAAGTATAGTGCAATATCACTGCCACTCAAAGTAGAGCAATCAAAAGAAAATGGGGTTATTTTGGAAGGGCTATATACCCCAGAGAAGGTTCTCACCTATTACAGTCGGGGGAAGATATAGAGCATGTATTTATGAAAAAAGGAAAAATACTGAAAACCAAGTGAGATATTCCAACAGATCTAAAGTACAAAATAATATTTATTGTTTGCAAGATAACTTGAATTTGTGTGGAGTACACAACATGTGACAAGAGTCCCAACATAAGACAATTGCCAGCAACTATCTACTATTAAAACTTTTCGCCTATCATACAAAAAAGGACATTATACTCCAGATAAAAAAAAATGTTATTGTCAAATATGTAGATATGAGTCTCATTTGGAGAAACAACCATATCATAAATGCCACCACATGGATCTCTAGCCATGATTTCAAAATCACTTGTATTTGTAATAATAAATATCTGTAAAAAAAACTTCGATAAATTGTACAATCATTACCAATAAAATTCTAGCAGATCACCGAGCTATTGAAGAATTTACACAAAATTCAGTTGAGGCCAGTACATCCTAATCAGGCATAGCTTATTTATTAACACTGAATCGATTATCAAGTTATCATGATCATTTTCCATAACATTAGTCTCTTTAGAAACTCCAAAAATAATTTCACTATCAATAAAAACGACCATTTTTACGAGTGAAAAGCTTTTGAGGTTAAGACGTACATTTGCACTTAGTTTTTTGGCGTCCAAAGCGAAAGAAATCTGTTTGTTGTTTCTTAACAATCTTAATACCCTAAACACCTTCCTTCTCTCTCATATCCAAAGAGTTTGGTTGGCTCTGATGAGTCCGAATTCAGTATGCTCCCCGGACAGGGCAAATCGGTCTAGTCTCTCCGAATACCGGACATGTTACTTGGACCGGACAGGTTACTTTGAACAAAATAAACTTAAGGCTGTTCGAACTATGACAAAAGTACTAAAAAACCTAAACACTTCTTGACTAAGCTACTTGCTCTCCTACTTAGAGCTCATGGATCTTTGAACATGACCCGGGTCCATTAAACATGACCCGAAAGCCCATAAGGGCCCAAACTTTATACTATAAATACCTAACCACCCGTATTAACTAGGGGTAATGAGAATTAACTGCTACCAAGCTGCTTAATCATCTCTCTACTCTCTATTCTAACCGTTAAACACCCACACACCACCGTTAAACAACCATACACCACCTTAAAACTCAACTTGAAATTACCAGCCTACCCTCAGGCAATTATTATCCACACCAAATTGGCGACCACAGTGGGAGGAGAGAGGTGCTTGAATCAAGCATTCAAAACCTGCCAAGAAATTCTGTCCGTATGAATCCGGACAATCCAGAGCTTCCACCAGCTTTGCTCGAAGTGGTGGAAGAAAACGATGAGTACACTGTCCAAGAGCGCGACAGGTTAAAGCTTGAAATAGAAGCTCTGAGGGCTGAAAAGGCCAAGATGGGCGTGAAAGAGAAATCCAAAGCATCAGTTGCTCATTACACCGACAACCCCAGGGAGCCTGAGGCTTCGAAAACTCATGTGAGCACTAAAAAGACTCATACTAGCTCTAAAAAGTCTCACCGGCCCAAGCCTGTGGAGAGTTCTGACTCGAGCTCAGAATCTTCGGGTAGCTCTTCGGACAGTGAGGGAAATGAAAAATCCTTGTCCTCTAGTAGCGATAAGGGTCGAACCAAGAAAAAGCAAAAGCAGATTAAGAAATATTCAAGAAAAAGAGACCACCATGGAAAAATGAAAAGGCATATTGGAAAGGGGTCATCTCACCACCGGAGGTATACGGACAAGATGCTAATGGATCCTTTTGCTTTCCACGATGAACCAGGTATCTTTGCAACTCCCAATGAGGATACTGTGTTCACTCGTGGAAGGAATTGGAGGCAGTCTCCACTGTCTTCTAAAATTTTGTCCGGAAACCTCCCTAAAAGGTTTGATAGCACTAAAATGGAGAAGTACGATGGCAGTACTGATCCGGACAATCATCTTGAGCAATTCAAGAACTTCATGATGAACTTCGATGACGATGATAAACTACTGTGTAGGGCATTCTCCCAATCTTTTACGGGGAGTGCTCTGAAATGGTACAACAGCCTGCCTCAGGGTTGTATTAAAGATTTTGATACGTTTTGGGTGGCCTTTCGAAGGCAGTTTGTAGGGAGTAAGGAGCTGAAGGGCAATGAAGACACAATAATCCATTGTGGCCAGGAGCCAAATGAGTCCTTGAAAGAGTACATAAGTCGTTTTGTGAACACAAAGAATGGGTTGGCTGATTGCTTCGAACAGGTGGCAATAGCATCCCTAAGGCAAGGTTTGAACCCAGGCAATCTGGCTGATTCGGTGACCAGAAAGAAGGCTATGACCTGGGGAGGATTGCTAAATCAAGTTGGCAAACAAATAAACGTTGATGAAACAAAGAAAACCAGGGTGCACAGACAGGTGAGGTCCACCCCAGTGGCACCAACTCCAAATCAAATCCAGTCCGGGAATAAAGCAAGAGAAACCGGACAGGGGCATGGTAGGGCAAAAGCTCAGTCTCAGCCAGCTGCTCCCGCTCAAAGTCAACAATCCAGAAATAAAAGAGGACCATGGGTCCAACCGGAGTGGTTTGCAGAGCTCAAAGAAAGTGTGGCCACCATTTTCGATAAGACAAAAGATGAGGTGCATTACCGGAGACCGGCAACCTTGCAGTCTTCCAGAGAGCATCGTAACAATTCCTTTTGCCAATATCACAATGATATTGGCCATACCACTGATGATTGCATAGCATTGAAGCAAGAAGTTCAAAACCTGATTGAAAGGGGAAAGTTGGGAGCATACGTTAAGAGAAGAGGAGGCAACAGGCCTGAAAACACTCACCGGGTTGGTCCAAGTAATGCTGCCCCGGAGGGGGCCATTGTTATAGTTGAAAGGTTTGATGTGGAATCTGAATACTTGGATCCTGATCCAACTCGAAACAGGGTGGGTGCTATAGAGGAATGTTCTAGGTCGGTCTCCGGGCTCATTAAATTCTTCGAGTCACTTACAATTTCGGAGGGGACACTATGACAGCTCCTACTACTTCTTCGAGAAAGAGGCATGTTCATAATTTAGCCTCCCAGCTAGAAGGAGGCATGACATCTTATCAGTCACCGAACTCATTCCCCTTCATTGTCTTTGATGAGGATGATTTGAGAGACATTGCTGGCCCTCATGAGGATGCTGTTGTCATAGGAGCCTCTATAGGGGGCAATGAAATAAGGCGAATTCTGGTGGATACTGGAAGCTCAGCCAATATCCTTTTGCTAACCACTTACAAGAAAATGAGAAATCCAGTTGTGATTCAAAAGTTGGACAGGTCAATCGTGGGCTTCATAGGCAGCTCAGCCGATGTGATAGGAGAATTTGAAGAAGAGGTGTTATTGGGCAAGGGACCTTTCAAGAAAATGGTTAGAATACTCTTTATTGTAATGGATTGTCCCACTTGCTATAATGCTATTCTAGGGAGGTCTTGGCTCTCTAGGATGCATACAGTGGCTTTAACAGTCCACCAGTGCTTAAAGTATGCTGTTCAGGGACAGGTTGGGGTTGTTCGGAGCAGCCAAAAGATTGCAAGAGAATGCTATGCCACTGCCCTGGCTCTTCGAACGCTGGGGGCAGTCCGAATAAATGATCAATAGCAGTTTGAGGGCCTTTCTGGGGGTGAGGGTGAAATTGATGACCCTAGAGAGACCCCTGGAGTGTTGATTCCAATTGAAGAGGTTGAAACGCACTGTTTGGAAGAAGGCAAGAGTGTCAAGATAGGGTCCAAGATGCCACCAAGGTTGAAAGAAGAGATGTTGAAATTTTTGAAAGACCATCAGCATGTTTTTGCTTGGTGCAATGCTGATGTTACTGGAGTTCCATCAGAAGTGATATCCCATCACCTAGCTGTCCGAAGAGATGTAGCACCAATGGTTCAATAGAGAAGAGCTTTCTCAAAAGAAAAGGCTGATGTCATAGTACAAGAGGTTGACAGACTCACAAAGATGGGGCACATTAAGGAATCTCAGTATCCTTTGTGGTCTGCCAATCCTGTCCTGGTGAAAAAGAAAAATGGCAAGTGGCGCATGTGCATTGACTTCACAGACCTCAATAGAGCTTGCCCAAAATACTTGTATCCGGTCACCCGGATAGATCAGTTAGTAGACTCTACTTCTGGGAACAAACTGCTTTCCTTTATGGATGCCTTCTCTGGGTACAATCAGATTCAAGTAGATCCAAAAGACCAAGAGCATACCACATTTGTCACTGACAGAGGTCTGCATTGCTACAAGGTGATGCCATTTGGTTTGAAAAATGCTGGGGCTACTTATCAGAGGCTAGTCAACAAGGCATTTGCTGATCAAATTGGAAGAAATATGGAGGTTTACATTGACGATATGATTGTGAAAAGTGTGGATGAGTAGTTACACTTGTCTGATCTCCAAGAAGCTTTTGCAAACTTGGTAAAAGTAAATTTAAAATTAAACCCTGAAAAGTGTGTCTTCGGAGTGCAGTCCGGGAAGTTTCTAGGCTATATCATAAGTGAGCGTGGGATACAGCCCGATCCGGACCAGCTGAATGCTCTTTTCCAGATGGAACCTCCTCGAAATGTCAAAGAAGTACAACGGTTAACGGGGAGGTTAGCAGCTTTAAACAGATTTATCTCCAGGTCTTCGGACAGGTGTGCTCCTTTCTTCCAAACTTTGAAGGGTGCAAAGGGTTTCGAGTGGACCCCACAGTGTGGTGAAGCTTTCAATGAAATCAAGAAACACTTGTCCTCCCCCAAAACTTTGTTCAAACCAGTTGATGGGGAGACTCTCTTCGTATATTTGGCAGTTTCAAGTTGTGTCATCAGTGCTGTACTGGTAAGAGAGGTCGATAGGTATCCCCACCTAGTATATCACATCAGCAAGAGCTTGATAGATGCTGAGAGACGTTACTTGAAACTTGAAAAGTTGGCATTAGCTCTGGTAATAGCTGCAAGGAAGATGAGGCTTTATTTCCAGGCTCATCTTATCATCGTCCGGACATCTTTTCCCTTAAAGAATGTCCTTCAAAAAGCAGACATTTCGAGCAGAATGACTAAGTGGTTAGTAGAATTGGGAGATTTCGACATAGACTTTGCTCCCCGGACAGCAGTAAAAGCCCAAGCTGTGGCTGATTTCTTGGTTGAATTCCACTCCGATAGGGATTCGGAGCAAGCTACTGATACAAAAGACAAGAAAATGTGGATCGTCCGAACAGATGGTGGATCTAGCACTATGGGCTGTGGTGCAGGAATATGTTTAACTTCCCCATATGGAGACAATATGTACCAGGCTATTCGTTTTGCTTTCAGGGCGTCTAATAACGAGTCCGAATACGAAGCATCTATAGCTGGGTTAAAGTTAGCCTACATCTGTGGGGCTAAGAGAGTCAAGCTGCTAAGTGACTCCCAATTGCTAGTCCACCATGCCTTAGGCCAATCTGAAGCTAGAAAGGAGCAACTTGTGAAGTATTTACTCCTCCTCAAGAATGAAGCACTAAAATTTAAAGTTGTTGTCTACGAACACATTCCCCGGGCAGAAAATGAGCTAGCAGACTCATTGGCAACAATAGCATATACGGAGTCTTACCCATGGATCCATGTGCTTGAAAGTCCTTCAATTCAACTTAGTAAGGGTGAAGAAGAGGAAGTTTTTGAAATACAAGTGAAACAGCCTCAGGATTGGAGATCTCCTCTCATACAATATCTGTCCGGTGGTATTGTACCTTCAGATAAATCACAAGCCGGAACATTGAAACACAAGGCTCGTGGTTTCATTATATTGAGAGAAGTGTTGTACAAAAAATCCTATAGTAAACCTCTTCTGCGTTTTTTGGGGGATGATGAGTCACAAGTGGTCCTCTCCGAATTGCATGATGGTGAGGGATCAGCCCATTATGGATTTAGAGCTTTAACAAGAATAGTATTACTCTCCGGATATTATTGGCCATCAATTATGAAAGATGCTAAGGAATTGGTAAGGAGGTGTGACCCATGCCAGAGGTACATCAATGAAATTCATGTACCAGCCATTCCTTTGGAATCAATTACTGAGCCCATCCCTTTTGCTCGATGGGGGTAAGACTTAGTAGGGCCTCTCCCTGTGGCGTCCGGAGGGTGTAAAACTATAATTGTGCCTATTGACTACTTCTCAAAGTGGATAGAAGCAGCTCCCCTGGCAGGGACAACATCAAAAGCTGTCATAAAATTCATTCTATCCAACATATGTTGCAGATTTGGTGTCCCACAGAAAATAACAACAGACAATGGGCCACAGTTTGACAATAGAGAAATGGAAAGCTTCTGTGCCTCAAGGGGTATACATCATTGTTTTTCTTCGCCTTTCCACCCACAAGCTAATGGGCAAGTTGAAGTGGCTAATAGGACTATACTGTCCGGTTTAAGGAAGAATCTGGAAGGGGATGATGGGAAGTGGCCTAGTTATTTACAAGAAGTCTTGTGGGCCTACCGGACAACGCCTGGGGCTGCAACACAAGAATCACCTTTCGCCTTGGTCTATGGAATGGATGCAGTAGCCCCCATAGAGAAGACACTCCCTTCCTTTCGTGTTCACAACTTCTCCGGACACGCTAATGAGATGGCCATCAGAAATCAACTTGATTTAATAGAAGAAAGACAGGTTAAAGCTCGCCTTAGAGTGGCACACTATCAGGGCTTGATGAGAAGCATGTTTGCTTCTAAAGTTAAAAGAAGAGATTTCCAACCAGGGGACAAAGTATTAAGGAAGGTCTTCTTACATACTAAAGAAAAGCTCTTCGGAAAGTTGGCCCCTACCTGGGAGGGTCCGTATATTGTGGTTGAAAGAATCAAGCCTGGAACTTATTGGTTGGAAGACAAAGATGGCAGGGTTCTAACTCATCCTTGGAATATTGAGCATCTTCGGATGTACTTGGAATAATACTTGTGTAAATATTTACTTGTTTGAACTTCCATGTAAATATTTGGGGGCATACTCTTTCCTCCCTGGTGGCACGGGGAGGTTTTAGTGAGGTGTCCGGATGGTTGAATAAAATTCGATGCCTTCTTCAAAATTTTCTAAGTATTTTCAAAGTTCTATCTCTTGTTATACTACCCGGACTGAAAGATCTAAGGGCTATTTAAACTCTAGCCGGAGAATTTAAACACTCTTACAATGCAATAACTAAAAGCTACTTAAACTCTAGCTATTTAAACTAAAACAAACAATGGAAGAAGATAATGGTTGTGCAAAACAGAAATATTCATTGAACAACTTAAAATTGCCTTGGCCTTCCAAGGACTTTCGAGTAAGTCAAGATACAGCACAAAAAACCTGTCCGAACAAATACCGGACACCACAACAAAAAGAGTGCCTTGGCCTTCCAAGGACTTTAGTTTAAATAAAAGATAAGCCAAATAAACCATAAATTAAGATTGAGCCTTTGAAGATGACTCCCCTTCATCTGCTTGCTTACCCTTAGAGTCGCTCCCCTCTTCGACTACTTTCTTGCCCTTGGGATCATTCTCCTATTCACCAGGGCTCTCTCCGGTCCTCTCTTCATCATCAGAAGAAGACTCACTGGGAATTCCATCCTCATCGACCATTGTATAATATGGAAGGTCATCGTCATCCACACAGAGCCATAAGTCCCCCAGGGTTCTCTTCAGAATTTTTTCATGAAAAAGGAGAACCATATCAGACTTCACCCTTTGAATCATTAACTCTTCGCTTTTAATCATCTCCCTGGCATAGGCATTGATCTTGGCGTTGATTGTGGCCTCTTGGTCCCTTAACAAAGCATTTTTCTCCTCAGCACCCCGGGTTACTGCATTTTCTAGAGCAATCTTGTCAGTAGTCAAGTTGGCGATGATCTTCTCCTTTGCAACGGTTTCTCCCCTTGAGGCCGTAAGGTCCTTCTCCATACCGGACAGCTTCTCCTGAAGATCTTTTATGGTTTCTTCTAGGGTGGCAACTTTTGTGTTGCTTTCATCTTGTTTCCTCTTCAGCTCCTCATTTGCTTCCTTAAGAAAATCAGCATTGGTAGTAGCAGTGCGGAGGTCTTCGGACAACTTTTCCTTCTCAGACTTGAGGTCTTTGATGGTGTCTGCCTGACTCCGGACTTGCCTCTCCAATGTAAGAACTGGCTGCACATTGCTAAGCAAAGAATGGGCTATAGTGTCCTTTTCACTAGAAACCATGAAAGTCTTACCATTGAAATTGACCGTATTGGAACTGCTTGGAGGAATGTAGGGCCCTACGAATTCGTCTCTGGGGAGGCCAAGGAAATACTCACCAATTCCAGCTAGACCAGTGATGTCCACTCCATCGAGGTTGAGATCTCCCCCTTCTACCTCATCAGTATGAAAGTCCCTTGGGATCTCTTCAGCCAGTGTTGGGTCAGAGGGGTCAGTGGGGAAGGAAGGCTCCAGATCCCGGAGAGCGAGCTCATCTCCTTGGGAAGTCTTTTTCTTCTTGGCTTCCCGGTCAGTGCCTTCTCCTACTTGCTTGCGAGTCCTCTTAGGAGCCCTTGGAGGTTTTGGGAGGTCTACTTCTTGCCTTTCGGTCTCCTGCTCTACCACTTGCAAGAGGGCTGCATCGATTTGAACCTGGGCCGGCCCCTCCCGGTCTGTTGGGGCATCCTTCTCAGCATCACTTGCTACCTTTTTGCCTCTCTTCTTGCCCTTCATTTTACTCGGGGCTTTAGCCCGGGCAGGCAGGTAAAGTGTTCCATCTAACTCGTGGGACCTTCTCAGCACAATGTCTTCTGGAGGCTGGGTGGTGAGCTCCTCCCAAGTTAGGTCTCTCCGACCTGTGGTGTTCCACAGGTAAGACCTTGCTAGATTTCCAGCGGTGAAGGCTTTGTGGAATCGATTCTCCCAGTTCTCTGTGGCCCAAGCATTGATTTTGCCACAGGTAGTCTGTCCGGCCTTCAAATAATCCTCGAACTCCTTTGACAGCTCTGTTAGAACAAAAGAGAAACTGGTTAATTTAAACTAACTTTAAAAAAAAAAAACGGACATAGATTTAAAGTAAGGAACTTACGGTCACTCCTCCACCTACTCCTGAGGAGGCTTGGGTTCTCTCCGGCCTTGATCTTCTTGCCATTTTCCCAAGCGCCACTGACGAACAGAAATTGGCTCCTCCATTTGCTCTCTGACTCCAAGAGATCATCAACAGCCTTGAGATCGTTCCCCATATTGAAGTGATAGAAGGGGAATTGGTGATGCTTACAAAGGTTGGCCACCGCTGCGAACTCTTCCATAGGGAGAGGGATCCCGGACAGCCTGGATGCCATGATACATGACATCAGAGTAAACCAGCCATTGGGGCTCAGCTGGCTCGGGCAGAGCTTCACCAGGTGGAAGTATCGAACGATCTCCGGGTCCAATGGGAACCTGAGTCCCCAGTTAAATAGCTCTGTAAAGAAGACTATTTCATTCTTCTTGCAATCCATAGGGGTCTCCGGATCCATGGGGATCCTTATCTTTACATTTTCTGGGAACCCCCATTTTGTGCGCATTCGCCCCAGGTCAAGAGTATGGATGAATGCATACTTGGTCTTTTGTAAGGCCAAGAGATATTTAAGCTCAACTCTGTGGAAACATGGCCCCACCTTCTCTTCAAGGCACTCCGGCAGGTCCGGATGCCTCAAGTACAGATTTTCCTTGCCTTTTTTGGCAACAGCAGCAACATTTTCAGTCTGGCTGGAGGACTCAGATTCAAAAGGGACCTCTTCAACAGAGTCCTCCATTCTTTCCTCCATAATTGTTGGGGGAATGTCTGTGGTAGTGGTCTGGGGAGGGTTAAAGCTTGGCTCAGCTTGGCTACCGGACTGCTGGCCCTCTGTGTTTCTTTGACTTCTTGTCTTAGGGTGGGGCTCAGAGACAGAAGTCTCTCTTGGAGGTACCGGGCTGCTGGCCTCCGGACCAGATGATCTTTCCCGGGGAGCTCTGATGGGTGCTCCAGACCCAGAGCCACTGTTTTTTGTCCCCGATTTAGAGGGAGTATTCTTGGAGGCTAGCCCTTTGACTAGCCGGCTTGTTCTTTTAACCACCAGCTTCTCCGGAGAGTGCTCTGTGTCAGACCCCATTGCAATAAACGGCGAAGGTTTCCTAACACTTGTAGCTGTGACTCCTGGCTCAATAGCAGGTACTGACTCCTGAACTGAGGAACCAGAAACTATGGGCAAAAGGGTGGATTGAAAGAGTTTTTTGGGCTTAGTACCTTTGGAGGAAGATGAGCCTCGATCTGACTCGGTAACAGAGGCAGCTGGTTTATCAACAGGTGATGAAGGTAGCCCTGCTGCTATTCGTCTCTCCTTCTTAACTTTTAGTGCTTTTTCCAACTCCGAAAGATTGAGCCACTCACCTTTGATCAATGTTGTTCTTGTTGTAAACATAAACTACCTTGAAAACCCTTGCTTTAGAGAGAGAAAGCTCTGAGTAAATTTGCAGAGTGAATGCGAAAGAGATGGTAAAACAGTGGAAAATGAGTTTGAATTTTATAGTAAATCTGGAAAAAGGAGTTGATTCCTAGGAGAATTCGAAAAGTTTGGCAATGATTAAAAGACGGCGCTGATGTCACTACTTGTAATTAAAGAGGTTACTTGTTAAATAAGGTGGTGCGAAATTCAAGGTGAAAATACGGCTGGAGTGTCCAATCAGAAGGCGACACGTGTCCCACTAACTCTGGCAAAAACCGTTCTGAATTCGTAAAGCTTAACCTGTCCGGGTATACCCATAGATCTGTCCGGATTGAAAACCACTTCAGACATCGGACTGTTTTTCAGTTCTTTGACAAGAATACTTGCTCAAACACCTAAAAAAGGGGCTCCTGATGAGTCCGAATTCATTATGCTCCCCGGACAGGGCAAATCGGTCTAGTCTCTCCGAATACCGGACATGTTACTTGGAGCGGACATGTTACTTGGACCGGACATGTTACTTGGACCGGACATGTTACTTTGAACACAATAAACTTAAGGCTGTTCGAACTATGACAAAAGTACTAAAAAACCTAAACACTTCTTGACTAAGCTACTTGCTCTCCTACTTAGAGCTCATGGATCTTTGAACATGACCCGGGTCCATTAAACATGACCCGAAAGCCCATAAGGGCCCAAACTTTATACTATAAATACCTAACCACCCGCATTAACTAGGGGTAATGAGAATTAACTGCTACCAAGCTGCTTAATCATCTCTCTACTCTCTATTCTAACCGTTAAACACCCACACACCACCGTTAAACACCCATACACCACCTTAAAACTCCACTTGAAATTACCAGCCTACCCTCAGGCAATTATTATCCACACCAGGCTCAGAGTTGACCTCAAACAAAGCTTTTTTCCTATTTCAGTAAAATCATAGACTTCTTTATACTTATAATAAATAAAAAATCATTTCGTAAGACAAGGAGTAAGTTTTCCCATAACTAAAAAAATGGACTATCCAAATCTTCACACAAAGAAAGTTTTTAGTTACATGGAGCCTATACATAGTAGTTGCAAAAGCTCAAGAATTTGAGATAATTATATCAATAATAGGCTTTAAAACTGATGAAGGCTGACGAGCCATAAAAGATACAATTGCATGAGTATCATGTTGGACAACTACATGAGCCGGAGGTACAATACTTTCATTCTAAAAAACAAAAAAAATGTCTTCAGTAGTAACATTAATAATCTAAGAGATACTACATTTGGCTGCTAAAGTTTTTTTACACTTTATTAAAGGTATGTCGTCTTTCTCAAACTCATCTTCATCATCAATAACACTTAAAATAAAATTTATCTTCTTTAATCCAGTATCATCCATGACAAAAGATTTACATGTAGTATGTGATTACTCCAGACATATCTGAGGGGAATTTTTTTACAAAGTATTTCGAACTGAGTCATACAAATGTTAGAAAGATAAGCTAAAACAAAAAAATTAGAGAGAGAAACTTCCAAAATAGTAAAAAAAAATTGTTCACATTTTTCAAGAGAAAGTATATTGTCTTGTATAGTAATTGTGGTAGACCGTTGGTTATAGTTAGCCCATTTTAGCCATTTATTAATTCACTAATATTAAAAACAATTACTCTTTATTACACAAAATACCCTAAAAGTTACACATTTTTGGGTTTACATTACAAAGTAAATATCAGACCAATATTTTACTAGTTTTCGGTACATATTAGGTAATTCGGTTTTATCACTAAGACCCTTAGTCCTTGCTGAACGTTTTCGAGAGGATTAATTCTAGCGCCGTTTCATATTTTGTTTGTACCCTCACTCCAGGTTCTAAGTAACCCTATAATGTGAATTGATTCAGTTCAGATAAACTTGCCTCTAATTATCATTGCTTTGGAAATTACTAGTCTCGTGTATGTCACACATGGTTTTACTCATATACATGTGTCATGAAGGCCTTCGACCCATGAAATAGATATTTGGTGGTGAACCCTGACAACATGGGAAAGAATCCTCCACTTTACCATGTAAATATTTTTTGAGGTGTGAAAAGACAACTAAAAGATCTTTTTACTTTCCAACATAGTTGTCCGTTGGGCCTTCGGAAGGTATCTACTGGGATTTCAAGATATTGTCTATAAATTTTTTATATTCTTTGACTATTATGTGTGATTTTAGAGATAAAGAATAGAAACTCTTGTGCTCATGTCACCGCAAAACCCATTTTCTTCTTCAAACACCAGTGCAAAACGATTTCCAGCACAAACCCTAGCCTTTCTTCCCTATATCACCACATATTCACTTCAGACTTATATGTTTTGCAAGGATACAGATCTAGTATGGTTGTCAAGTTTTGAGCAAGCCGAGGCAAGAAAAGCTGATCGGATTATAAACGAATGGCATGTTCACATCGCTCAAGTATTTGACTACGAAGGGAGGATATCAAGAAGAAAATAGTCTGGATTGTCTTGCCCCTCTCCATCTTCAATCTCTTTGACTCAACCTTTAGTAACAAATAACTATTTTTATAGACCAACTCACTCTCAAGGAAATAAAAGTCGATCGTGTTTTATTCTAATAGGTTCTTCATATACAGACAAAATGTTCGTTTTAAAAGATTTTTCATTGCCTCTGAAGTAAATGAGGCGTTATCCCAGTCATCAATAACATAAAACCAAAAGGTCCAAGACGATCCTAGCACCTTAAGCTGCAACCCTGAAGGAATTGGTTGGGTTCGGTTAAGAAGATTTTAATAGAGATCAGGGGATTAGTGCACTTAAAGATACATCTCTAGAAGGATCTCAAAATAAAACATCGGTTACCAGAGATAATCGTATGCGGTTGAGTGATAAACCAAAGAAGAGGCAAAAGATTGTACCAACTTGGGGTCAAAGGATGATAACTAAGGCGAGAAATGAAATAATATTGAGAATAAAGTAAACATCTTAAAAGTTTATAAAAGGAAGGGTCTGAAGCCCAAGAAATTAAAAAATAAAGGAGTGGAAGTCGAAATGCCTTCCAAAATAGCTGAGATGCTAGAGGGTAATCTACACAAAGTTAATAAAGATAACTTATTGTTTTTATGAAATCAAGTACAACTATTACTCCGAAGAGGAATAGTCAAATATTTGGACGTGCCGGGGAATCTCGAAGTCAGTTGATATATGTTTCGCTAAAGTAAGAGAGATGCAAATTTTTGTTGAAAATCGTGAGCTAGTAGTCTATTCAGATTTCTTGAACTAAGAACTTTAGTTCCCGTTAGATTCTCATATTATTCGGTATTTTAAGCTAGCGAGTTTCTGTCCGAGTCAAGCTAGTCTGAAAACTTGGTTCATGTTTATGTATTGTTATATGTAACAATTTGTGTTGATAACTCATTTGTCAATGAACCCTTGTATCCCATTTTATTTCATCATTGTGGGGAATGAATATAAAATTGTGGTCGATCTTCTAGAAGTTGAGAAGACTTGGAAACTGAAATTTCTATTTATCAGTGATTGTTTGTAAAATGATAATGATATATCGATGAAGAATAATTCTATCCAAGTTCTGAGGGAGTGGAATAGTATAAGTGAGTTCATTTTTCTGTCGACCCAAATAATATTTATTACTAATTTTTAATGCATAAAAGCTCATGTACCCAATTTTTAGTAATATCCAAATCCCAACAACAACACTTGAAATCTGAAGAAAAGACTTTTACGATGTTAAACCAATGGGACGTTGAAAACTGTTCAAACGAATTTCACAAGTGCTTCACCAGCCAATTTGATCCGGAGTCATAGCTGGCACACAAATTCAGAGTTTACCCACTTCGTAGAGCAGTTGATGACTAGTGAAAATCACTACAGAAGAGAAAGAAACTAAGTTTATTGATCTAACGATGACTTGACACAAGAATAGGCATAACCCTTAAATAAAAAAATCATCACATGCATTAAGGGATAAAAAAGGGAAAATAAAAATGGAGAGAAGAAGAAATCTGTTGTTCCAAAAAAATCCAAAGTCAACAATAAAATATCTGATGCAGATCAAACAAACATTCTTTTATTTGAACGCTGTGATGCTCAAGCACCAGATAACCACTCACCACCTCTAGAGAACGACTAACAAGTTTTTGAGATTGAAAATTCAAAGGATTCATTGCCAAATTTTCTGAAGCAGAATCCATATGAGCTGAGACGATTCGCTAGTTTTAAAGGGTTGTTCTAGTTCCGGATAATTTTAAATCCTATAAACATACTCATTTTTTGTTTTTTTACATGAAATTATTGCAGCCATCGTTAAACTAAAAAGAGAATCAACAAAGCAGAAGGACACAATTTCACATCTCGAACAATCTAACTTGGAACTTCCAAAGACTGCAACATATCTTCGAGGAAAATTTAATCACATACAGAAAGCTATGTCAGATCAAATATCTCCCGTATATCAAATTTAATGTTGGGCCCTCTCTATAAAAAGAGAACTCGTGGAGCAAAGGTTTACTCTTCAGGTTGTATTGCCGCATTGGAATTTTCCTAGCTAGACAGGATTTAGAAGAACAACGAGACTGTGAAGGAAAATGACTTTCACCACGACCTTTTCTTGTCCAAGTTAAACAAATAGAAAATGGCTACTCAGAAGCTGAAGAAGATAATAGAAAAAATCTCGAGTATTTTATCTCAGTTAAAAAAGAGGTTTCAAGGGACGAAGAGGCCGCAGTTGTGGCTTATACTTAAGAACCAAAAACAGGGTTGATGAAGACAAATCTAAGTATGCAAATATTTTTATTGTTTTGTGCCATATTATAACTATTTATGACTTTTTGAATTGAAAGTCCATGTATGGCCAAGGAATTTTTATATTTTAGATTTTACAAATGCAACTTTGTTTATTTTTACTTATCGTAATAATTTTTTATTTCAAGTAATGTCTCCAGATTTTTACCCAGTTAAGGGTGTTTAGTCTACAGTCGGTTACCGAAGCTCTTTTAAAGATTTAGAAGTATTGAAATCTCAGTATTGACCAACTAGTGTTTGAACTCTTTAAACATGACTAACTAGTGTTGGAACCTTTTACATGTGACCAAATAGTGTTCGAACCTTTTAAATGTGACCAACTAGTGTTGAACCTTTTAAGTACGAACAACTAGTGTTGGAACCTTTTAAGTATGACCAACTAATGTTAGAGCCTTTTATACATGATCAACTAATTTTTGAACCTTTTAAATATTCATATTTGGATATGTCTGGACCTATTAAAGACAACAAAATAGAATATAAAATGCAAATGATTTATATTTAGACACATCATTAAAACCTTCATGCATCGCCAAAGTTGGAAAGAGCATTCCATCGATCAGCACACGAGTAATTTATAATATTTACAATTTTTACATAGTCACTCCAAATATAACCTCAAATATTCGTTGTTCCAAGGGTGACGAAATGGTCTGCCTTCTTGATTTACGAGTTTAACCCTATCAGTTACCGCAGAAGGTCGTTCCTAATTTAGCCCCAACTTGCCCAACCGTTTATCTTTAGTGTAGGAAAACCTTCTTTAGAATCTTATCGCCTCACTTTGAATTATCTTTGGAAAACTTAAGATGTATATTTACATATTGTTAAAGGATTATAATGAATGGATCTTAGACGTTCCTTCGTCATATTCTCCTTAACCAAGTCAAGTTTGGCTCTTCGACCTTCATCATTGGAAACCCCATAGTATTTTGTTACTCTAAAATATAGGAAGGCGGCTTCGACAAGGGGTATTGCGTCCATCACATAAACGAATGCACAAGGTGATTTTTGGGTCGCTGCCACGGGGGTCGTTCCGTAAGCCTACAATACTTCTTGTAAATAACTGGTCATTTTTTGGGAGCCCCCTCTAAATTATTTATGAAGCCATCTAGGATAGTTATGTTTGTAACCTCCACTTACCCATTGGCATGCGAATGGAGATGTGTTGAATTTTTTTTTTGGATGCATTGGGAAGAACATAATATTCTATGTCCGTGTTATCAAGTTGAGGATTGTTATCCGTTGTGATTGTTCTTGAGGATCCGAAATCTGCAACATATGTAGTGTTTCTTGATCAATCGAATCTATATATATCTAGTTGTAACCAACACATGCATCCATAAATGATAATAGTTTGTTACCTAAACTCGAGTATACAACTTAATCAATTATAAGAATGGAAAATAGGCCATTTAGACAAACTCTATACAAGTCTATAAAATAAACACACATTATTCATTTCCTTTTCTTTTTTGTAAGCACCGGGATCACTATCCATAACAGATATTGAGATTCTTTGTTGTAGCCCATGTTTTGTTAACCAATCTACTTCCGCAGCAATCGCTTCAGACATTTTAATGGAGAACGCTCTTCATTTTTGAATTATGGTTAGGTCGTACAATAGTTTTGTGATAAATAACACTCACAAGTACTCATGTTACGTCCTTAGATACCAGGAAAACATATGCAAATATTTTGATAAAACGAAAACATTTGTTCTCTTATAAAATGTGATAACTGGATACCGATCTTTAAAGATTTTATAAAGTTATAAATTGTAACATCTTCATCGGGTATTATCGAACTAGGAGTCTTCCTTGGATCATCTATTACGTTTGACTCTGAGCTAGACCATAATAATTACTATTCTTGCTTTCTTTCAGGCTTTTAACTGTCTTCGAATCCAATGAAGTAATGTAACACTCTTTTTCCACTTTCTCGTTACTCCGGACAACTCCTACATATCCTCCGACTACATAATTCAAACATCGATGAACAATAGAGGCAATGACATGCATTATTGACAACCAATATCTACATAAGATTTCATCGTATAATATTTCTCTATCCACAACTATAAACAATATTTTTACCATTTTATTGAAAGACCTTCAACCTAGTTACATGTCCCCCTCAAATTTTCCAATGACATTGATAGTGATCCCAATGAACCCACTATTATTCTATATGATCAGATAATGACATGAGGGTCCTCCATTTATTTATAAGTGGATATTAATAGGATGTTTCCCAAACTGCCCATATCAATTGGAATCCTTCATATTTCGATTCTTGCAATGGCTACTCTGATTACGACAACACCCTCGTGAGGTCCAGTGACCTCCCTTACATCATCATCATCATCATCATCATCATAAATATTCAATGATTCAAAAACTTGCACATTTTTTTACCTTCCCTTCAGTTGTAGGCTCGTCAATTACCATAACACTCCATTGGTTGGGGTAAGATTATAAATATTATGTCTCCACATTAAATTCACTAAAGGGTCCTATTATAACCATTTGATTTTCATGCTTTATAGAGAACTCTACAACTTTCGTCTAAATCACCCTTTGATCATTTAACAATATCATTCTCAATCAAAGTTTGAATTTCTTATTTTAAAGTTATGCAGTCCCTCATATCATGACCGATATCATTATGATAATTTCAAAATGGATTATTCTTTTCTTTTATCGGTCTATGAATCGAGAGGGGTTTTCTATTATTAAACAAAATTCCACATCATAAAACAAATTAGATGCTCTCTATCAACCTTGCAAAGTTATCAGGTTGAACCAATTGATCCGATCTAGGCTTTTGTTTCTGACCCTGAGGATTTTGGTTTACCCTCGGTTGATGGAGTAGTTTACTTGTGCCTCTCAAACAAAAGTCAATCAGTTTTTAGGCTTAAAGCTTTGGATTTTTTGTTATTGATAAATCAGAGTAGGTGACTATTAAATCCGTCTATGCAGAGGAATCATTGTTAATCTCTTTGATTCTTTCACCTTGATCTGCGTTTCGAGCTAATCTAATAAAGCACTAAAACTTAAAGCTTATTTCTAGTCACTATATCGGCTAATTCTCCAGAGAGAAGCCATTTATCTAAAAGAATAAATAACAACTTTATCATAACAATCATCCATGCTATTTTTTGTAAGAACAAAACATCTTGTATAATATTTTAAACTTTCTTTGTCCAACTGATTGCACTGGATTATCATGTCCCTATCCCTCACGTCTCCTTATTCCCCATAAATTGTCATCTAAATGTTTTCCAGAACATGCCAAAATTATTTATAGAACCTTAAGAAAACCAATTATACCACTTCAAAGCACCGTCCTTGAAGGTTTGTGAGAAAATACGATATATAAATTTATCATCATTGTCATAATTCATCATAAAGTTCTTAAATTGATCAAAATGGTTATTCGGGTCCCTACTTCCATTAAATTTATCCATCTTAGATATATCAAACCATTTCGGTAGATGTCCAAAGAGGATTTCAACTGATAATAGATATTTCTTCCAATTGAGCCCCTAATTATAGTGGTGGTCATTGTTAGTTGTTGCTTAAAGACCGTACTATGATGTATTTTCAAATTAGTTGCCTACTTGGTAATCAAAACTTACTTTTCCCAATCTTCCATGCAGTTGAACAAAAGTTTATTTGACCTGAACTATAGTTTATCTTGGTCGAGTTGTACCTCATGCAACCACCATATCTTTAACCTTAGAACATTCATGTTAATACGATGTGGTATTTTTTTATTATTCCCGCTCTCACTTTGAACCCTAACACCAATTGGAATGCCTCCTTGAATAATGTCTACCACCAAAGCTTCTGTTCTTTTTACTTCTGTGGTGACGATCCCTTACTCGAAAAGAATAAACTTTCTCAGAATCAGAAATATAATAATTACTAGATTTTTAAAGGCTATAACGATATCTACCATTTTGTTCATTTCTCAATGAATGGTGGATCCCGGTTTTACAAGGAATTAGACTCAACATCATCTCCATTGGAAACCCCACCCCCTCTAACATTCTAAATTTCTAATTGGACCTTGTTGGCTGAACTACCATTTTTTTTACGTATTTAACACAACAATTTCACTACGCAATCGATAACGATGCTCTTTTAGGGTTAATTAATCTTGTTTCTCTTTATAGTGGTGGTTGGTTTGGGCATTCCATACTAAATGATCAGGACCTTCTCCAAGTTTTATTCCTTTGGTAACTACCGCATGATCCACCTGCACTTCTCACTAGAATTTGAAGATAAGCCTAGTACACTAATGGTTTTGGATGTTCGTATCTGGGTACATGTCTAGGCTCTCACTGTGGTTGTCACTGATGAATCTAGAAATATCTAAGGGGAAAATATCTAAAATATTTCGAATTAAGTTACACAGATGTTAGAGAGAAAAGTTAAAACAAGAATTTTACAAAGAGAAACTCCCAAAAGTAGTAAAAAAAGTAATAATTTTCACAATTTCCAAGAAAAATGTAGATTGCCTATAGTAATGATGGTGGGTCGTGACCTACACGGTTAGTATATTTTTTGATATTCGACCCGATTAATTCAAGAATATTAAATATATTTACTCCTTGGTGCATAAAGTAATATCAAAGTAACACATTTGTTAGGTTTACATTACCAAGTAAATCCAGGGCCAATATTTTACGAGTTTCACGTATGGATAGAGTAATTTGGAATATGAACTTTGACCTTAACCTTTTTGCACTAAAATGAACAACACGCATTATTTTTGTATTTTTTTACCTAGTACGTAGTTTTTTATTTGAATAATGTTTCTTTATGATGTTATTTCTTAGAGACTACCTCTCACAGTCTTCTTCCCAATAGAATGTCCATTCATATTCTCTTCTTTAAGGGATTCACAAAAAAATAATTTACCTCGAGCTTCAGTACTCGACCATAACATGCTACATAAAAACTCATCGGGTAACATAATAGAATAACATGGATGAGAAAAAGAGGAAGTTTCTTTCACTAGTCGAGCATGCTTCATTTTTGCACGCATCACCCTCGGACGATCAAGTAAATTTTTTAAAAGAGAGAGCTGACGAAACAACACAAATACAATCACAATTACAGTTTTATTTAGACACATCAAAATTAAGACAATAAAAATTATGGAATAAAAAAAGATAACAACTTACCATTTGAAACCCAAAATCGATTGTAATCGGAAAATGCCTTTTCATGACCTATATCCTAGTTACTAAAGACATGTTCAAACTTGTCTCTCTATATATTGTTCAATTCTGGAAGGTCTTGAATTATTCAAGCATATTTATTCATTAAAAAATATAAGAAATATTTATATTTCGACCAGACATTCAGACCGCAGTAATAAAATCAGTCACATAAAAATGTTGATAAAACATTTGCAACAAGATAATTCCTCAAAAAAGAACCCTCCAAAAATTGGGTACAAATTGGTTAGGAAAAATCCTAGTCACTTCAAAGAGCTTTCGCATGTCCGAACCAAGGAAAATCAGATTTCCATATAAAAAAAATAAGCAAAGAACACAACCCCATTTTTACAAGTGTGAAACAGAGTTACCTAATAGCATGCAACTAAATACCTACGTCAAATCGCCTAATCAATATTTTTTACACCATAATTGTTATCGATATAACAATATAGATGATTTCTATTACTCTTTATTTAGACTTCATTTAAAAAAGTATCCATAATTTCAGACATTTTTTATTAGAAAATCAGGTATGTCCATACCTCTTATCGAAGATAAACTCATATTTTCAAGTGCATAAAAAGTAAGAAAATGTTTTAACATGACATGAATATTCATAACCTTCTCTTTTTTCAATTTTTTATGACATGTCGAGTTTAAAGAATAATGCCCATAATCTGAGTGATTTCTTCCCTCTTAGAATAGTCAACGGGTGTAACACCAAATAAAGCACTATCACTTTTGTTTTAAATGTATTAACCGCCTTTGATTCCTCTTGCCCATTTAATGAAGTAATAAAAGGTAAAAAATGCTTCAACAAGAAAATAAATAAGTTGAAAGATTAAAAAAAATTTAGAAAACTAGAATAGAAACATCAAAGGTTAGATGAATTACTCAAGTAATTTCAAAAGAGGTATGTGGGAAAATAAAAATCAATATCTTTGGTTTTCAGGAATCTCCAAAGTAGAAAACTAATTACAGCCGTCACTCCATCGTCCTTCATCAAGGGTTAAGAGGGGCTACTTGACTACCTCAGTAGAAGATCACCCAAATACAAAATAACAACAACTTGATTACTCAAAGTTTTTGAAAAAGCATCAGCATTTTGATTCATCTTATCATTCTTCACTTCATCATTCACTAAAGACTAGACAACAAATAGCGAAGAATTTCAAAGTATACAAGAAGAAACGATTTAGTCAATTAAAGAATAATTATTATTTTAACAATCCGCTAACTATAAGTTGTACTTTTTTCACTTTAGAATAATAATATTGTTTTCCTCAAGGAAAGTTTCGATCGTTAAATTTTTTTTAATAAGGCACAAACATATTAAATAAAAAATTAAAGAGTTCGACTAAATTAAATTAAACGTCAAATAAACAAACCTTAACGCTCTTAAGAATCTAGCTAACTGACATAATTTTGATATGCAAAAGATAATAGTTTTTTATGACAAATTAAAGCTTTGGGGTCATCAAATTTAAATGTACGTATTTCGAAAAATGTCAAATAGTATTCCGGAAAATGAAAATGTAGTCCTTATTGATACTGAAACAATGATTGTGATTGCTAATAAATGTGTAAATAGCTTGAACCGAAAACTTATGGTCGACCGGTCATAAGTGGAATAGTTATTCATAATACTTAATCATTTAAAATAACTAATTCTACAAAAGTTGTTATCTCGTAGATAATATTAAATGTGATATTTTCATACTATCTTAGAGATAGTATACTTATTTTTTAATTCTACAAATAAAAATCTATTATTGATAAACTATTTTTCCGTTATCTTTAATTTTTAGTTATTAATCGTTATTTTTATTCCATAATAATAATTATGACCAATTATTTCAACCCCATAATCATTTTACACACCGAGAATTAACATTATCAAGTACTGTTTATTTTTATTTTAATACTTTTCAATTGTAAATACTTATCTCATTTTGCATAATTTTAATTTTAACCTAAATTTTATAAAATTATTTTTCTTTTCTTGTAACTTTTTTTTAAAAAATTCGCATGTTAAAAATTTAATAAAAATATAAAATATATATTTTATATAAATTTTGATGAGAGAATAAATGACCAAGGAATATTTCGGATCTTGAACCTGATGTGACTAGAGAGAGTCTAGAGAGAGAAAGCACAAAGTGATTAGAATAATATTCAATGTCCCACCTACCAAGAAAGTAGGTCACCTTTTATAATAAAGTAAGGTGGACCCATTAATATTCTTAGTGGGCTGATTTTATTATCATTTTGGTCCCTCATTAAGCACATTGTTTACAAATTTGCCTCTAAAGGATAATAAATACATTAATAGCCATACCAAGTATTTTTTACTCATAATCAAACCCATATTATTTATTCCGGCGAATTATACCCTTATCAGTAGCCCCCCAGTCTTCGGGAGCATCGGGAGCGAAGACTCATAGAAGAACCTAAACATAGTAACTGCTGTCACCCGCACCATGGGTCGATGGTCATCCTTCTTCGGGCGGATTTCCCTTCTCCTGAGCGTCGGGCATGTTAAAACATTTACCGACCTGGTTTGATCTGTGGAGGCTTTCTTCCTCCCGCTGCACTCCCTAGCAAACTCTATCTGAGGGCAACGTTCGAATGTTTTTCTTCCATTCACCTCGCACCCTGTCAGGGTTCATAGTTCTAATCGGATCGACTCCCGTGCCTTCTTGGGGGTTTCTTCCTGGGCTTAGTGTGGTGGGCCGACTTTCGTGGCGAATCTAGCTGAGGCGGCCCATCTTACACTTCAGTTCGAAGAAGCTAGCCCAGGTAAGCCCTCGTCAGAAGATGGTTGATACGTGTCAACCGTTGACGCGACGCATGCTTGCCAGCACAGTTTCTTAGGGAGACTCTTCGCCTTCCCGCTGCTTTTTGTCGATTGGTATTCCCCGGTCATGTGATGTTGCCTATAAATACTTCACAAATCCTGATCTCTCTCAGAGGAATTCTAGAGAGAGAAAGTGTTGTCCGAACTTTTCTAGAGAGGGAATGCTCGTTTTATGAAACCCAGACATCCGAAGCAGCCATCGACCAAGAAAAAGAAGAAACCCGTGTTCGGTTTTAAAGAGTGGGCGAGCATTGGTCACCGAGCCGAAGAGTACCGACGTTCTGGCTTGATTTGGGGTTCTAATTCCAAACCGTTCACACCTGTTCCGCAACCCCACAATCCCGTTCTAGCGACTCCGATCCCCGCTGAATCCTTCTTTTCGCCCGAACCTCCTGGCTCTCTATCCCCTGAGATCGGTCTATCTCCAGAAACCGTTATCATCTCCTCTAGTAGTAGTTCCCCTCGTGCTCCGGTAGTTCGGTCAGAGAATCCGACCCCGTCGTCTGTCAACTCGTACGCCACTTCGCCTCCATTACCGCCCCGACGCGTACACAAGACCATGTTCTTAACCATGGGTGAAAACAACCCTCCAACCTCTCCCTTAGGAGGTAATTATCTTGAAATGGTTCAGCTCACTCCCTCCATACGAGGGTACCGAACTGGTATTAATACTGCAATAACTTTTTTAGGTCTTAACTAGCGGCGATTGACGCCAGAGGAGTTAGACCCCGAGCGGGCTCGTCGGGAACAGGACGAGGCTACTCTGGCGCATACTGGAAGCAATGCTGGTCCCACAAGTTCTCAGGTTCGGCCGTCAGACCCAGGCGTCGCGGCCCAAAGCTCTGATCAGGCTCTGATCTCGAATATTGAAGAGTCGGAGGTGGATATTCTTCCCGCAGAGGTTAGCATTGTTGCTGCTGGGAACGCCGCTAATCCTCCTGAGGATCCTCTTCCCGAGGAAGTATAGGCTGCAATAACCACTACATACTTCCGCTGGCTTCCGTCGAAGGACGTTGTTTCTCTTTTCGAAGGCAAATACTTCTACTTTCCAGCGGCTGAGCACAAAGAGCTGCTGATTCGCTGGGGGATTCCCGAGAGCATCACTGTTCGGTTTCCAGTCCCCGGGGAGACCCCTGTGCATGTCCAATCGCGGGAGATATTGGTTTTTACCGAGCTGTTCAACTGGGGCCTTCGGTTCCCCCTGGATCCCGAAATCGCGCTATACTTCCGCACCCTCCAGATCTGCCCTTCTCAACTGACGCCCAATGCATGGTATACCTTGATATCCTGTATCATGGCTTCGCGTCTGTCGGGTCGGGTTATGCCCATGGAAGAATACATCGCAATGTCTGGTCTGTCCAAATCTCCTAAGTCCCCGTTCTTCTACTCTTCCCTGGAAAACAAATGGAAGATAGTTAACGATTTTCTTGAGGGAGACAAGGGCTGGAAGCATCGCTTCGTATTTCTGAGCGGCTGCTGGGAAAACGGCCTCCCTTACAGCAAGGAGAACCAGAGGCGGCTGCTCCGATCCTAGGTTCCCGATGGTAATCCCTGTTTTTTTAAAAGGACCGATCCCATGTGCAGTGTCGAAGGAGTTCCTGCAGGGGCTGAAGCAAGATTACTCGAAAGCCGGTGAAGTCACATTCCAAGTGCTGAAAGACTATGCTAGGCAGCATTGGGGTCGGGCGATGCACCGGACCTTCAAAGACACCAACTTGATCATGAGTAATCTCTGGTGTTGCTCGTCAGAGGTGCTCACTATTGAGCAACTGCGACAGCCCCCGAGCATGGAGGACCTGATCGCGAAGAAAGACGCACCCGAGTTTCAGTTGTATCTCCCGAAACGTAACAAGGCGCTTAGCAAGCATCCAAAAGTAGACGACGAGGCCGGGGAGAATAACACCGGGGCTGAAGGGGCAGGGGCGGTTGCTCGAGAGGAGGGAAATATTGCTGAAGGTGGTGCAGCCGATCAGACTCAGGCTCCGGTGCAGAAGAGAAAATGTCGATCCGATGCAGAGGGGGTCAAGTTGAAGAAGCCAAAGCACTCCAAGAAGGCGAGTGGGGCCGTCGTTGATGCGGACAGTGTCACCGTACCGAAGCTGTTTGATCAGTATGGTGGGACTAAGGGCGATTCAATGGTTGATCCCGTAGTGGTGATTCCAGATGACGTTAGCCCATCCAAAACGTCGGACCCTGCCGCGGCGTCGTCGAGTGGTCCGAAGTACCCGGTGCTAGCTATACTTGGAAGTCCGCATACTTTCCCGTTGTAGGGATCCGACGGGCTGGCCTTATCCTTGTATAATTTGCTTATACCAGCGTCTATGAAAGAGCGTCAGGCGATCGAGCTGAGCCAGAAGCTAGAGGGCGCAGAGGCAAAGATCGTTGGTCTGGTAGAGGAGGTGCAGAAGGCTAAGGCGGCTCAAGCACTGGCGGAGGGGCGGGCTGCAGAAGCCGGCTGGGTCGTAAAAGAGACAAAGAAAGCCGAGGAAGATCGCGCCGCTATCTTGGCTCAGGAGGTCCAAGAGCTGAAAGCCTCGAACACTGCCTTTGCTGACAGGTGTAAGAAGTGGATGGAGAAAGAAACAGCTGACGCTAAGGCCGCGTATGTGCTGTCGTTTCATAACCGTTTCCCGGACCTTCACCTCGGGGCGATGTGGCTGGATGTGCCGGAGGAGGACCGCCCTTCTGATGTCGTTTGTGAAGATGAGTCGGACGACACCGAGTCCGAGGAGGATGACGAGTGATCCGGACGCCCTATTTTTTTCGTTTTAAGTATCTGACTTTGTTGTTTGATTGTTTTGTTGTATCTGACTTTTGGGGGCCGCGAGGTCCCTTATTAATTTTCCCTGCGAACAATCATATTATTTTTATGTTGACATGTGATCGGGTATTTCTTGCCATAATATTTTAGTAGATGTTTTTTTCAACTAAACCATCCATAGAGGTTCTGTTGATTGATATGATGGGTCGGAAATTGGAAAATATAGATTAGTGTGGAAACCAAAAAACCAAACGAGGTTCTGTAGATCAATATAATATTGAAAATTTCTGATGGGATCGGGAATCATAAAATGTGGATCAGTTCGGAAACTGAAAAACCAGAGTAGGTTCTGTAGATCAATATAATATTGAAAATTCCTGATGGGATCGGGAATCGTAAAATGTGGATCAGTTCGGAAACTGAAAAACCAAAGTAGGCTCTGTAGATCAATATAATATTGAAAATTCCTGATGGGATCGGGAATCGTAAAATGTGGATCAGTTCGGAAACTGAAAAACCAAAGTAGGTTATGTAGCGCAATCCAAGATTGCAGGGACAAACGCCGACCAGCTCGTCAGCTGGTCAAGTTTGTAACACTTCAAAAATTGGAAGGCAAAATCAAGTTTTGATTAATTCAATCAAAGGGGTCGGGTGTTTAGATGCCTCATTAAAACCTTCTCGTGCCACCGAGGTAGGAAAGAGTGCATCCCCGACTAATAAGTTCTTACAGACCATGCCTAACGAATTACAGACATTTATAACTATTCTAAATACAACTTTAGATGTTTGATGTTCCATGGTAGTCTCAAAGGCTGCCCGAGCTTATTCTGCAGGCGATATGTCGCGCTCTTGATTTGTTCTATGATTTTGTACGGTCCTTCCCAATTCGGGGCGAGCTTGTCGAGGCTTTTGTCTTTGGTGTGCAGAAATACGTGCCTCAAAACCTTGTCACCGACTTTAAACTCCCGACGACGTACTTTAGATGCGTATCGACTTCTCATCAGGGTCTGATAGTGCAACGAGTTCAACTGAGCGCGACTGCGTTTTTCTTCTATAAGATCGAGAGCGAGTCGTCTGCTGCCGTCGTTTGTGTTTTCATCATAGGTACCGACTCTGAAAGATGGAAAAATGGACTCTGCTGGGGTAACCGCATCCATACCGTAGACCAGAGCATAAGACGATTCTTGGGTCGTCGTCCGGCCATTTACCAGCCTTTCCTTCGAGGTTCTTTCTGAGTCCGTCCAAAATGGTTCGGTTGGTGACTACGACCTGCCCGTTTGCTTGAAGATGGAACGGAGCGGAGAAACATTGTCTGATCCTGTGAGTTGTGCAAAAAGCCTTAATTTCTCCGTTGTCGAACTGTGGTCCGTTATCCATGGTTAGCCTCTGGGGTACCCCGAACCGACAACATATGTTGGACCAGATAAACTTGATGATATCTTTGGCCTTGGTAGCCGATAACGGCTCAGCTTCGACCCACTTGGAAAAGTAGTCTACTGCCACGACAATTGTCTGTCTCCCGCCAGATGCCATTGGTAGTGGTCCGACAAGGTCGATTCCCCATCGGTCGAAGGGTAGTCCCTCAGATATGGACTCTAGAGGAACTGCGGGAACGTTTATCGAGTTTGCGAATTTTTGACATGTGTCGCAAGTTTTCACTATTAGTCGCGCATCTGCTGTTATCGTAGGCCAATAAAATCCTGCGAGAAAAATCCATCTAATTAGATCCTTGTAACCGCAATGTGCCGCACCCTCACCGTCATGTAGCTCGGATACAATTATTTGTGACTCGTAGACCCCGAGACATCTGAGCAGAGGGCGGCTGAACGATTTCTTATATAGTACGTCGCCTAATAGCGTGTAACCCCCAGCCTTGTTGCGAACCTTTTAAGCCGAGGCGCCATCACTAGGGAGTCTACCTTCGGCTAAAAAGGCTATGATATCGCGCCGCCAATCCGAGATTGTTACCGAAGAGACCTGACAAGCGATTTTAGGTCGATTATCGAGCTCTTGTCGTTTGATGATGGATGGATTTTCTTGCTCTGTTACCCAGGGATAGTTGCTTGAGCAGGAAGCTGTCGCTAAGGAGTCTGCCACCATGTTTTCGCTCCTCGGGACGTGCTCGTACGTGATTTTGACGAACGAGGCAGCTAGCACTCTAAGTGCTGCTAAGCACTGTACCAGATGCTCTTTCCTAGCTTCCGCAATTCCCGAGGCTTGGTTTATCAAAAGTTGGGAATCACTTACAAGGCGTACTTGCTTTGCACCACATACTTGCGTCAGCCGTAGCCCGGCCAGGGCAGTTTCATATTCAGCCTCATTGTTTGAAGTGTGAAAACCGAATCGAATGGCCTGGTGCATACTAATGCCCGTTGGGGTAATTATCTGTATCCCCGCTCCGCAGCCACTGACATTCGCCCCCCCGTCGGTACGGACGGTCCACTCATTAAATTCGGCCTCTTTGGATGACGCGTCCTGATCCGGACGTTCGGAGTGGAACTCTACTAAAAAATCAGCCAGAATTGTGCCTTTAATAGCTGTCCGCGGTTCAAAGTTGATGTCGAAATTGCCTAATTCAACCGACCATTTGGACATCCTCACGGACATGTCCGGTCGCTGGAGGACGTACTTGAGTGGAAACGAGGTTCGGACCACGATAGGATGTGCTTGAAAATATGGACGCATTTTTCGTGCCGCCGTTACTAAGGCGAGAGCTATTTTCTCCAACCTTAAATACCGTGTTTCCGCATCCAGCAAGCTCTTTCTTACAAAATAGACCGTTGTCGGGGCTGATCCTGACTCACTCATTAAGGCCGCACTAACTGTAAAGTCAGTAACCGTAATGTAAAGAAAAAGGGTCTCGCCTGTTACGGGCTTTGTTAAGAGGTTTGGGGACGACAGATATCGTTTAGTCCCCAAGAACGCTTCGTCACATTCGGGCGTCCACACAAAATTCTTCGCTTGTCACAGGACCTGAAAAAAGGGAGCGCACTTGTCAGAAGAACTAGAGATAAAATGGTTTAAAGCAGCCAGACGGCCAGTTAGGATCTGGACTTCCTTGATGCTCTTGGGAAGAGTCATGTCGGTAAGAGCTCGGAGTTGGATGGGATCGGCTTCAATTCCTTTTTCGCTAACGAAGAACCCTAGAAATTTTCCCGACCGGACCCCGAAGGAGCATTTTTCTGGGTTGAGCTTAAGGTTTATACCCCGCAGGTTATCAAAAGTTTCTCGTAGATCGGTAAAATGATCTTCGTCCGTGCCACTCTTGACTAACATATCATCGATGTACACCTCCATGTTCCTCCCAATTTGATCCACAAACATTTTATTAACTAGCCTCTGGTATGTTGCCCCAACATTTTCTAGTCCGAACGACATGACTTTGTAATAATACAGTCCTCGGCCTGTTATAAACGTGGTGTTTTCCTGATCCGCTGCGTGTAATTTGATCTGATTATAGCCAGTGTATGCATCCATGAAAGAAAGTAGTTTATTCCCCGAAGTCGAATCTACCAATTGGTCAATCCTCGACATTGGGAAAGGGTCCTTTGGGCACGCTCGATTGAGGTCGGTGAAATCCACGCACATTCTCCATTTCCCGTTTTTCTTCTTGACCAGAACGGGATTGGAGATCCACAATAGCTAACTTGCTTCCTTTATGTGCCCGACGCTGATCATTCTTTCGACTTCGCGTAAGATAATGTCTGCCTTTTCCGGGGAAAAAGCCCGACGCTTTTGAGAGATCGGTCTGAAGTTTTTGTTGATAGTTAGTCTGTGAATGACACAAGACTCTGGGACCCCGGTTACGTCCCTTGAGCACCATGCGAACAAATCTAGGTTTTCCCGTAGTAGAGACAATAACTGTTCCCTGAAGATTGGTGACAAGCAAACCCCGATCAGCGGAACTTTTCCTTCGGCAAACAGGTGTTGTTCGCATTCTTCGTTGGTAGTCAGATAGCTAGGGGCTTCCCTAGGATCATCAATAGGTAACGACCCTGGGGTGAGCCCCTTTAATTTCTATTCCCGCGCCTGAACCATCTCTTGATCTTTTTTAGGTGCCAACGTTGCTCGGTAACACTCCCGTGCCGCTTTCTTGCTACTTCGGACTATACCCACGTTGTTTCCAACCACGTATTTTAAACACTAGTGGATTGTAGAAGATACCGCATGCATCCGTGATATCCACGATTGGCCGAAAATTGCGTTGTGGGAAGCCGGTGCGTCTACTACCACGAATAGAACGGTGACTTCCTTCTTGAATGGTCCGCGGCCCAATTGAACGATGCCCTCAAACTCCCCGATGACATCGGCTGCCGATCCCGTAAATCCCACGATAGTATGGTCGGACCGTACAAGAACCGGAGGCGTCCTAAATTTTGCGAAAGTGGATGCGAAGATTATGTTGGTCGAGCTACCTGTGTCCACCAAGATGCTGACTTCCTCCCCCGCAATGGCTGCCCCGATCACGATGGCATCCTCGTGGGGACCGGCTATGTCTCTCATGTCGTCGTCGTTGAAATACAGGATAGGGGACGGAACGCTTTTGGATTGTTGGATCGGTCGAGCTTCTAACTGAGTGGTTAGATTCACTATGTGTCTTTTCCGGGAAAAGTGTGTGGTACCCGCCATAGAATCTCCACCGAAGATAGTCAAGGATTCAAATAATTTACAAATGTTTTTCACGTTACCGACGTGTTCCTCAGCCTTATGTTCGATGATCCCGATGATGTTGCGATCTTCCTCGGGGTCGAGGTACTCAATGGAGACATCGAAAGGGTCGGTCACCTCGGAGATGATCATAGCGGTTTCGGGCTTTGGAATTACCACGACTTCTTTCAAAGTTGCACTCTGCTGGGCTTTCTTGACGTACTCTAGGAGGTTACCATGCTCTATAAGCATCCGTATCTCTTTTTTGAGAGTAATGCAATCCTTAGTATCGTGCCCTACGTCTTCGTGATAGCGACAGTAACGATTGTTCCTCTGCTACCGGGGCGTTGGTATCGGGAAAGGTCTTCGGTATATCCCGCTTTTCTTGGTTTTTTCGAAGATTGATGATACACATTCTGTGAGATCCGCGAAGTAAGCAGGCCGGATCCACTTGTTAGATATGGGTCGCGAAGTCGTCTGATTCGTCTGTTTTGGTTTCTGGCTCGGTGGAGCCGAAGGTTTGGTGGATACGAATTGTGTCGGAGGTATAGTGCTGACCGATTGGGCTGCCCGAGCATAGCTCGATTGAGTCCCCTGCCTTATCACCACCGCTGCTTGTGCACTTTGCTGAATTTGCGCAGCCAGCTCAGACGCTTCGGTTTCTTCGATCAATATTTGCTTTTCTATTTGAGCCAAAAGGGCGGAGAAAGTGAATTCTTGCTTTTTCGTTACTGCTTGCTTCATAGGTCCCGGGAGTAAGCCCAAACGATACGCGGTTAAGGAAACATTCTCCTCGTAGTGGTCCATGTCGGTTTTAGCGTCAATAAATCGTCGGGTGTACTCCCTGAGGCTCTCCCCCAACTTCTGTCTGCAATTCATAATAGTGTCCTCGTCGGCTCGGAAACTCTTACTTCCGACGAAATACTGTCTAAACATCGTCCAAAACATCCCGAAGTTTTTGATGCAGCCTTGTGGTAAACGGTTGTACCATTTGGACGCCCGATCTCGGAAGGTCATAGAAAATGCTCTACACAGGAGTTTATCGTCATTGTCAAAACTCAGCATGAAATTTTTGAAGGCTTCCAAGTGGTTATCCGGGTCCTTATTCCCATCGTATTTCTCTAGTTTGGAAATATCAAATCGCTTCGGGAGCTGCCCCGCTAATATGTCGTCGGACAATGGCGAGGCTCTCCAATTAATCCCGAACCCGAAAGCTCCACCTCCGAGTCCTTCTGTCTGAACTCTGTAGAGTCCCTCATCCCCTGGACTGATAAATTGGCTGCTGGTTCGGTAACCTAGGTTATGACTGTTGGATGGTTGCCATGGCACTTGAGGCAGCGTTGCTTGCTCCTCACGACTGGCTGCGGGCATTTCTTCCTTTTCAAACGACACCGGAGTTTGTTTCTCGGTGCTACCGTTTTTATACTTTGGGGAGTCTGACCTGGGTCATCGGGGACATCGGGAACGATTTTTATGTGCGCGTTGGACTCTTTCCCGTCGTCGGTACTCCCTGCCCGATGAGTCATCTGAGGTGTAGTCAGCGGAAACGCTGCGATGACCCTCCGTGTATCGTTGTGTTCTGGTATTTTGCCCTTCCTCGGGATGAGGCTCTCGATAATACCTGACAGGTCGGGCTTCGATGCGAGGTCCAACAGTTGGGTTGCCCTCTCCGCGGTCCCCCGAGAGTGGTTCCTTTCCTTTTCCTTCCCGAACCCTTTTCTCGTCTAGTGCCCGCTCTCTTTCGGCGTTCAGCCTGGCAATGTCTTCTAGGAGCTGTCTTCGGGTCATGATTAGGGTCGACCGTTTGTCCCGACCCTGGTCGTAGCGTCCCCGACCTGGGGCTTCTTCGCCTTCGGATACCGAAATGGCTCGGATTACCTCTCTACCGACCCTCTCTCCCACATCCTCGTCATTCATCTTTTAAAGCGTGATTTTCAAAGAAAAAGATTCCTTTTTGGTATCACGGATTCCCACAGACGGCGCCAATGATGAGAGAATAAATGACCAAGGAATATTTCGGATCTTGAACCTGATGTGACTAGAGAGAGAGTCTAGAGAGAGAAAGCACAAAGTGATTAGAATAATATTCAATATCCCACCTACCAAGAAAGTGGGTCACCTTTTATAGTAAAGTAAGGTGGACCCATTAATATCCTTAGTGGGCTGATTTTATTATCATTTTGGTCCCTCATTAAGCACATTGTTTACAAATTTGCCTCTAAAGGATAATAAATACATTAATAGCCATACCAAGTATTTTTTACTCATAATCAATCCATATTATTTATTCCGGCGAATTATACCCTTATCAAATTCCACATGCATACATGATTTAAAATAACATGAAATATTTTGCATTCTCTAAAACGCATACACACACCTTTTATATATATAAAAAATACACAATCGGTTTTTACTAACATATAAAAAGATAGTGCATATGTTCTAATAGACAAAATTTATTGAATTAAAATTTTAATTAATCCTCGATAATGTTTTGAATTTGTGAATATTTTTTAATTATGAATTATATATATATATAATTTATAAAATTAGTTAAACTGAATTTAGTTGAAGATATGATAAAATATTATTTATATTTTATCTTGGGGAGTATCCTACATTTCTCAACTCAAAGAAAGTGTAATTGTCATTTAGAGGAAAATTAATCTCAAAAAATTTAAATGTCTTCGTGATAGGTACTTCTTCTTTAAATTTAACTCGGAAAGAAGGCTAAGTGATAAACAATAAAGAGAGAAGTAGCCGCAGGAGACGGCTAGGGTTTTGTGTTTATTAGAAAATTTTCCTTTTTGTATTAAACTGTTTTTTATATTAATAAACCCAAGTAAGGCTCTCAATATATAGAGAACTTAGAGGCATATACAAAGAAACTTAATACACTAAATATTCTAACAATATCCAAACATGACAAACATTTTTAATATTATGCAGCGTGAATGTGTTACATGCTAGCGCACTACAAACATGTTATTGCGTGAATATTCTAACACTCCCCCTCAAGTTGTGTAGTGGGATCACTAATACCCAACTTGGATAAAACTAATTTGAATGTTCTTGCAGCAACCGCTTTTGTCAGGATGTCTGCCAGTTGGTCTTCGGATCTAACAAACGGAAGTTCGACTGTCCCATCTTCAATCTTCTTCTTTATGAAGTGCCTATCTATTTCAACGTGCTTTGTTCTATTGTGCTGTACCGGGTTCTCTGAAATCTTAATCGCAGCTTTATTATTGAACATTAACTGAGTTGGACACTTCAGAGGGGATCTGATTTCTTTCATTATATTCTTTAACCAAAGTATTTCGGTAATCCCCTTAACGATTCCTCTAAATTCTGATTCAGCACTTGACAATGATACTACTTTCTGTTTCTTACTCCTCCAAGTCACCAAGCTACCTCCAAGAAGAGTAAAGTAGCCAACAGTTGATCGTTTGTCGTTAAGATTCCCTCCCCAATCATCATATGTGAATACTTCAACATCAAGGTGTTCATTTTTCTTAAAAATTATGCCTCTTCCTGGTGTGCCTTTGAGATATCGAATAATCCTCATTACTGCCTCCATATGGTGATCCTGAGGATGATGCATGAACTGGCTAACTACTCCCACCGCGTATGCAATGTCGGGTCGAGTGTGAGACAGGTAAATCAATTTCCCCACCAACCTTTGGTACCTTTCTTTACTCGCTGGTCTGGCCCCTTCAATTATCTTTAGTTTGTGATTCACAACCATAGGAGTGTCATTTGGTTTGCAATCCACCATGCCAACTTCAGCTAATAAATCCAATATATATTTACGTTGGGAGATATAAATCCCTCATCTTCACCTAAGAACCTCGATTCCTAGGAAATACTTCAATCCCCCAAGGTCTTTCATTTCGAACTCCTTGAAGAAGTTTTTCCTAAGAGAGCTAATTTATTCTTCGTCATTCCCCGTTATAATCATATCGTCGACATATATTATAAGACAAGTGATTAATTCTCCTCTCCTTTTGTAAAACAAGGTATGATCCCCATTACTATGTTTGTAGCTATACTGCTTCATTGACGTTGTAAATCTCCCAAACCAAGCCCGAGGAGACTGTTTGAGCCCATATAATGCCTTTTTCAGTTTACATACCTCATTTTCTTGAAAACCATCAGAGAATCCTGGTGGGGGATCCATATATACTTCTTCTTCCAAGTCTCTATGTAAGATAGCATTCTTTACATCAAATTGATGAAGAGGCCAATCTTTATTCGCGGCTATTGAAAGTAAAACTCTGATAGTGTCAATCTTTGCAACCGGAGAGAACGTTTCAGAGTAGTTTATACCATATGTTTGTGTCCCTCAATGGTACCATCAGATTTATATTTTATATTAAACACCCATCTACACCCGACTACTTTTTCCCTTGTGGTAATACACAATTCTCCCATGTACCATTCCTTCTTAGAGCTTCCATTTCAGTATTCATTGCCTCATGCCATTCACTCATCTTTTTAGCTTCTTGAGTTGTTTTAGGGATTTGTTCAGAGAGAATAGTAGCAAAAAACGCCTTTGCAATCTTCGTTATTCCTTTCCTGTCCGTTTTTACCGGATATGTAGAAGCTCGAGGAAGGTGTTCCGGTGAATACCGGTCAGGAGGAACCCCTATATTTTTTCTTTGGGGAAGAACCAGAGTTTGAGTTTCAACAAATGAACTTCCTGAAATGTCATGGTTAGTAGCATTTTGTGAATTATGACATTGTAAATTGTTTACCTCTTGATGGATATTTTCTTCGGCTGATTCGCTGGTAGTATCCATGGCATTTATTTCTTGTTGGACATTGTCTTCGTGAGAATCATTGGTGGTAAGAACTGCCTCGTCAGTCTCCTTTATGTTGGAAGAGGCGTGTTCGGTGGTGCCATCTATCGACTCTGTCGGCACATCCTCAAAGTAACTTTCATATAGCAACCAGTCGAGTAATTCACTTACTTTCTCCCCTTGAGCACGAGATTGGTGTTAAAAAATAATTAGATTCTAAGAAGTCACAGTCCATGGTGACATCGATTCGATGAGTAACCGGATTGTAACACCGATAACCCATTTAATGGATACCGTACCCAACGAATACACACTTTTCAGCATGGATTAAGTTTGTTTTGACTAGTTTTAAGGATATGAACAAACACCGAACAACCAAAGAGACGAGGTGGTAAGGTCATAATAGATAGAATTGTAGCTTGGGTGGCAAGCACTTGTAATGGAGTTTTATTTCCTAGACATGAGGTTGGTAGACAATTTGCAAGATACGTGGTTGTAGCAAGAGCTTCTGGCCAAATAGAATGAGGAACTCTAGATTCAATCATAATAGCACGAGTTTTTTCAAGTAAAGTACGATTTGTTTCGTTCTGAAGTACCGTTTTGTTGAGGTGTGTTTGGACAAGTGGTTTGATGAATAAGACTAACTATGTTCCATTATCAGAATGAAGAATCTGTATTATTATTTTTTCAAATTGAGTCAATATCATTTTGTAAAAACAAACAAATATTTCTGGTACTTTCGATTTATGTTTCATGAAGTATGTCCAAGTCATTCTTGAGAAATCATCTATAAATAAAACAAAGTATCTGATTTGATTGTTAGTGGAATTTGGTGCTGGACCATAAACATCAGAATGGATTAGCGAAAAAACATAATCAACTCTAGTATTACTTTGATTAAATGAGACCCTACGATTTTTTGCAAGAATGTAGGTTTCACATTTCTCATGAATGGAATTATTCAAAAAAAGACTAGGAAACAAACTTTTAAGATAACTAAAAGAAGGATGACCAAGTCGCCGGTGCCATAACCAAAGTTGCCTTTCGGTTGTTCCGTGAGCAAGCATGGCATGTCCCTTATGAACTACCTCATCAGCATAATAGAAACCTCCTTGTTCAGTACCACACCCAATGATCTCTTTCGTACGAATGTCCTGTAAAATGCGAAAAATGGATACATAAGAACCACACAGTTGAGTTGTTTTGCACTTGACTAACAAATAATAACTTTAAGGATAGTGAATGAATTAGCCCTCTTATGAAGGTCAAACACTTGTAACGAATCTGTACCAAAACCGTATGTGGTGGCTAACCCATCCCAGAGGGCTTTTGCAGTGGGATATTGCGAGACATTATTTACAAAGCTGGATCAAGATTCTGGATAATCCATGTGAAAACACATTGATCATCTTGTTCCCACCTTGTATATGTGTTGTCAGTTTTAGATGGAGGTGTCGGCTCCCTTGTAATATGAGAGCCTCCCCCCTTCCCCCAATTGCTTTCTTAATCAAGTTTGCCCATAGGGCATAGTTGTCACCACCGAGTTTAATCCATAGGGATAAATTCTCGGAGTTAGTTATTTGTTGTTGTGTTCCGATACCATTTCTCAGAATGGCAGCAATCTGCATTGTTAATTCATTATAGATTTGACTGACCACGAATTCATTCCCAACCATCTTTATTGAGGATGCTCAGAATTCCCAGAATCACACGTGCTCTGATACCATGTTGAACAACAAAGAGAGAAGTAGCCGCATGAGGCGGCTAGGGTTTTGTGTTTATTAGAAAATGTTCCTTTTTGTATTGAACTGTTTTTTTATATTAATAAACCCAAGTAAGGCTCTCAATATATAGAGAACTTAGAGGCCTATACAAGGAAACTTAATACACTGAATATTCTAACAATATCCAAACATGACAAATATTTTTAATACTATGCAGCGTGAATGTGTTACATGCTAGCGCACTAAAAACATGTTATTGCGTGAATATTCTAACACTAAGAATATTTTGGAAAATACCTCTTGGCACTTTTGTGTGCTTCTTTTAGTTCTCGAACAATGGGAGCCTCTAACTGTCCTTTCATAATATCATATCAAAGAGATCCCTATATAGGTTAACATAAGCTTCCCTTGGAAGTTTAGACCTCAAGCTTTCCTATATGGATTGTTGACCCATCTTGCAAAAACATACGACCAACATTAGCTATTGGACCTCTAAGTACCTCTCTTATGATGGCTGCCTGCAAATATGTACAAATTACCGGGCAAGTGTGTTGGTCATCATTTTCATTCTCCATTCCAGAGTTCTTAAAGAGTCTCTCAAACTTTTTATCGATATCTCTAGACTGGTTATGAGATGCAATTCTTTTGTGCTAAGGTGGTTTGAAATAATGTTACCGCGCCTTTATTTGAGGGAGACATTAGGATCATAGACTAAAAATCTAGAATTAGGCGGGCACCCTTAAGCACAACTGATCCATCGTTAACAATCCTCCTAACTCAATTTGGAGTGAATGGATTAAAATATAAAAAAATTAAAAACAATAACGTTTGGGTCATTAATCCTGGCTCCTCCTCCTCCTGGATTCGGAGGGAAATTTTATCCTTTATGTCTATGGCTAGTAATCTTTTCAGGGTGACTATTGGTAACGAAAAGAACACATCCTTCTGGTTTGACCATTGGATTCTCTCCATCTCCATTGCATCTCATCATGGACATACCATCATCCGTGATTCATCGTTATGTAAGAATATTACTATCTCTGATTTTATCTCCAACAGGGGTTGGATGTGGCCTCACAACATGAGATCCGCTAATGTTGACAACAAAAGCAATATCATGGAAATCCGCGACATCATTATCTCTCTTCCTCCTCTAAGTATCATCTTTGATGATATTCCCTTATGGACGGTTAATGATGATAATCCTCTATTCACGATCAAAGATTCTTATAATGCCATTTGTACGCATATCCTTGTCTCGGATGGGTGGGGTTAGTATAAAATAAATATAACACCTCTCGACTCTCTTTTATTCTATGATTTTCCATTGAAGGTAAGCTCACAACGCGCGAAAAACCTTTTTGTCTTGAGGGATTGCTACTTCCCCCTCATGCGTCCTCCGCCACTATGCTGATGAAAATATAAAGCATATCCTCTATGACGGTAGCTTCACAAGAAGCCTGTGGAAACACGCAAGCTTGAGGTCCTCTAAAACAACTTCAATTGGTTCATCATTGGCTTCTTGAAACTTCCAATTGACCCCCTCGAGCTTTAGTCATCTTTAGCGGACTTGATTTGGTGCTACCATTTACCATATTTGGAAGAAAAAAAAACAAGCTTCGGCTCCCCTCTGAACCTCGCATTTGTTGTCTCTTTTCGTTTGTTTATTGATCTCCGTCTCCACCTTATGGAAACTAAGATTGACTGACTTCTTTATCACTAACTTTCACTAACTTATCGTTGTGCCATTATTTATCTTCACTCACAGGTTGCATAGCCTACTTTGTGGATCCTTCCATCTACTTTATTACGCTCGTTATCATTTTTTTCCGATACTTTCATTCGTTAATTTATGGACTTTGTTTTAATTCTTTTAAGTTTTTCTTCTTTTACGGTTTTAACGACATCCCTCAGAATATGCCTTAAGTATTTGTATGAACATTTCTATTTTCTTCCATGTATTTATTTCAAAAAATAAATAAATTATCTAACTAAAAAATTAATAATGATTTTATAAAATTTATTTTTTATAAAATATTTAAAAATATATAATATAAATAATGATATAATACAAACGGTCTATTTAGTGATTATCAATCGATAATGATATACGAATTTAAAACCGAATTAAAAAATTCGGACCATCAATATGTAGTTATTGTCCATCTTAAAAGATAGAGAAACAAAGTAATGCGAGTCATCAACATTGTGTTTGTTGTCCTCTCAAAATAAAAATTAGAAACAAAGAAGGTGATCCTTGTTTGTTCTCGTGTCCTACAGTCTACAGATACAAGTTGGGGTGGCAAAGAAAAAATAGTGAGGCCACTAGACATGGACCCATGCAGTATCAGACAGACCACACCAATCTAGTAATACAGGATCACGGGGTAAAGGTAGTTACACGTATGTATCTCTTGGTCCATTGTTTTAACGAATGCCTGTTTCTCTAATTTATTCAAATATGCGGTAAAATTCACGGAAGTCAGTAAGATTGTATTATAAATTTACCTTGTGTAATTTTTCAAAGTTTTATATCTTAGTATTTTGTTGTTGTATATGCATTTCGTGTACAAATTTTGTTAAATTTATTTGTTAAGTTTGTATTTATAAGAATATAAAACAACTCGAATAACTTTAAAATTATGATATTTAATGTTGTATATACATATTATATTAAAAGAATATATATTTTACAAAAATCATGATATTTAATATTTTAAATAAGGACTCCACTCCAGATTTAAATAAAAAAATATATAAAACCCATTATTTTATCTTCCAATTTGTTTCATCAATTAAGAGATAGATATTTTTTTGTTAAACTTCAATTATTTTAATAATTTTTGTAAATATCAAAATGGTCTACTTTTTAGAAAACAAAATTGTATTAGAATTTTTCAACTAAAAAAATATAAGAATACACGTAAATATTTAAAAAAAACAAATGTATAAGAATATATTTTTAGAATTTACGTAATATTTTGTGACATATGGCTGTGTTTATAATTTTTGTATAGCATCATAGATTATATTTCAATTTTATAAATAAAGAATCTAATTTTAGTTTTTGGCCCGGATTCTTCTCTTCTATGTTTTTTTTCATTTAATTTGTATCAACTTGAGATTTAATTATCGCTAAATTATAAATTAATATTTGAATTCACTATTCAATCATTAACACCATACATAAAAACATCGATTCCGAAGAAGAATGAATTTTCTAAAAATTTAAAAAAAAACGTGAGCAATAATAGATGATGTATTTACAAATCAACGAAGAGTGTGTCAATATACCAAACATCGATTCTGAAGAAAAATAATCTTTTTAATTTTTTAAAAAATAACGAGAGCAACAATAGATAATGTATCTACAGATCAACGGAAAGCGTGCCATATACCAAACATGGTATACATGCGGATTCGGTACATGACCAGTAAAATCAGGTAAAATTGTTACAACAAAAGTTAAAGCAATTAAGACATGAACATTTAGTGGAGGTTACCAACCTCCAAGAAAGAGTGTGCGAGCTTGAGCAGTTCTCATTGTTGTCGCCCTGCAAGCCAAACTCGCATAGTAGCGCTCAACTCTGGCGAGCGTGATGATGTCTCAGATTTCTGTTATACTATGTGTAATCATACACCACTAGTTTCTCGTATCTTTGCACACACGAGGGCTTTTTCGTCTCGCAAGGGCAATACCTACCTTAATTCAGGCTCTGAATCCGACACTAAGACTAACAAATGTAGACACCACCAATGATTCCCGATTATGATACCGTTCCAATTTACATTAAACAGAATGGTCGAGAGTGTCGATTAACACGTCCTCAGACTAAACAACCGCTCAAGATCCCTTTAGCCCGACATCGCCCATGGTTGTCCATCATCCGAATGGACAATCACAAGACCCAGCTTCTAACATACAAAGTTTCCTCATTGTGATGGGTCTAGTATGCCAACCTGAAAGTTAGTTATCCCAACCTATCATGCAAGTTCATCATATTACTCCAAAGATATAGGCCGGTATCCGCAAAACACGACTTATAATCTATATTCGTTGAGAAATTCGAAGGCACACAATACAACTTTGTTTTTTGGGTCAAAGCAGTCTTTGTCATAATATGTATAGTCAACATGGAAGTCCATAACAGACAACCCCCTCTTATCTATGAAGCAGAAAACCAGATCGCTCCACATCAGGGAGTCACTTACCAATAGATCTATATGATCTCATTATATGGATCAATTTATCACCAACAAGATAAACAAAGAGGATGAAGACTACATAATATATTATAAGAAAAAATAAAAATAGATCACATGTGATTATATCCACCGTTTTGTAGATACAATGAATGGTTTGAAGGTCAATAGCGAGGTTGTGACATTTCCAACATTTAGATAGAGCTTGATATTATATTATTTATCGAAAAAACTGATAAAAATAAAATATTTATTTTAAGTAATTTATTAGCACAAATTCAGCCACAAATAAAGGTAAAAGAAACTGTACATGTGAGCTTGTCTAGTCACAGTATAAAGAACCATACTGCACTGGCACCATCAGTGCTCTATCTTCGTTCATCTAAATGATCAAGAATGTATGACTTTTACAATATAATATAATCTTCATGGTTATAATGTAATATGCTTGACTTTAAGAGCATGAGGATACAAATCTGAGGTTTGTGATAATACATTCACTCAACAATCATGAAGAAATATGGAAGAAAATATAGATGATATGTTAGTAAAAAAAGCCGAGACACATATCATTTGGCTGATCTAATATAACTTTTTAAAAATATTTAATCTACTAAGCTTAAGCTCAACCTAAAGAAATGAATATTTTGGGTGAGATCTTGAAATTCTCTATAATTCATGATCTGTGAGCGCGGAATCAAGACAAACCCCTCACAATTATCAGCTTTAGCCATCATAGAACTATACTGATCAATTAAAAAGGTTCAGATTTTAGATGATCGGCTGATAGTCTTAAATCATTTCATATCTCATTTTTATATAAATGTTGTAGATTTTTACATGTATTTTTAATGGTTAAAATTGGACCATAAACTATTATACGATCCTCGTAATAATTATGAGATTTTTAAGCATTTCAAGTGTTATGAGGTATAAGTCATGAGCGCTCTCTCGCTATCTATTTATCATATTATCTTATTATTTAGTGTGCTATATATGTGTCTCGGTTTCCTCGCATCTGGCACACGATTAGGCTCTATAAGCCAAATAGGACCAAATTATGGTAGGTAAAAAACATGAAATATTTCAAACTATGTATGATCTCAAATACATAGTAAATAGCCTATGACATGATAGGTATTTGATTTTTTATTTTCAAAATGAAGCTGAAAACAGTATAAATAAGTACAAGCACTTACTTTACGCCATAGTTCACTTATTTTTTGTAAACAAATAACACTTTTATTACTAAATTAGAAGAATACAAAAGTTGGAGGAGCCGATTGAAACAAAAGAACTTATACAAATGATTAAAGCAATATGACCAAAATTAAATAGGCTAAAACACGACTTCGACATCAAAGCTCAGTCGAGCTCCATTAACAGAAAACCAAGCTTTCTACATCAAACCACCAATCATAGAGCAAACCAACAGCTTCCATCGACCCAACTTAGAATAATTAGCCTAAAAATAGATAATCAACCCTCAAATTAGGAAAGCCCCAATTCTATAAACCCTAACACTTCATCAGCTTCAAAGACAGACCATTCAATTCATACAGAAGCCGATCTCACACCCTTAATCAGCAAAAATATACCCAAGGCCAAGACTTTCGAGAAAAACAACCGAAAACAATTTTCTAGGAGCAGAAAAATAGGTGTATTCCTGATTTTTCTTACAGAAAAGCATCCATTTAGCGATCCAATCAGACGCCTGATTCTGGACGCGAGAGATATGTCTGAGAGACATATTCTGGTGAATAAGCTTTCTACATATAGCTATATGCGATTGGGTGAACCAGTGATCAGTGCTTTTCGCAATCATATTGACAAGGAGGAAACTGTCAGTCTCGACGTCAACATCCAACCATACTTTACGTCTACAAACCAGAAGACTTTCGATTAGGTCCCTTGCTTCAGCAAGCAAGGGATTCAGCTTTCTAAACCTAAATTCAGACCCAGCAACGACGCCGCCTTCCCAATTCCTAACAATAATACCTCCAGTAGCTTCACCAGTGTGGGAACAAGCCCCATCGACATTCACCTTGAGTCGATCTTTCTCAGGAGGCCTCCATTTGAATTAAGTAATTCTTTTACTTCTAGACTCAACCGATTGACATCCCAAGTTGACCCCTGCATTAAAGCAACTAGACAAGTGTTTACTGGTCAGGCAATTAGAGAAATCAATGGCTTTAATAACTCTAATGATTTTTTCAATAGTTTTATTGACCGGATCATGAGTGCCTTTAAATTTGGAAGAGATTATATTCTTCTAAATGCACCAACGGATAATTTGAGGAACAATATGAGTGATATGGAACTTATTATTAGAGTTCCAGAACCACATTATAATAATATGAGTAGTTGACATATATCGACCAATTCTGATACTAAATAAGGAACTAAAGTAGTTCCAGATTTGCCAAGAAAAGCAACAACTAACAAAAAGATGTTTTTTCTCTTCATAGCTTTGCAAAATTGACACTTATACACAATGACTAAGTGTTTGTTCCTTAAGACGTCATCAGTAAAAATAAAGTTAGATATACGTTTCTAACAGAAGAAAGAGAACTTCCTGAGGATTTTGTTGTTCCAAATTTTCTGAAAAAGGCTAGACTTGTTGTGCTTCTTCCTTATGCTTTCCCATGTTAATTTAGTATTGAAGTTATTGCTTTCAGAAAGTTTCCAAATGATCATATCCTCCTTGTCAGTGTTAATGTTGAAGTTGCTAATCTGTTTTACTTTTTTGCAGGAAAGAAAGGAGTTGAGACATGCATAATCCCAAGAGTTGTCTTTCCAAAAGGTCATAACTGGAGCCTCAATGAACCAGCTATTGTCAGTAGCCAAATGAGGTCCATTATGCCAGTCATCGAGCCAGAAGTCCACTTTTCCCTTTCTTAGAAGCCAAATGATATTGCACGCAGCAAGGTCTCTAACATCAGTAAGTCATTTCCAAATAAGAGAATATGTTCTTTTACATTTAGCTTTAAAAGGGTGACTGTTACTACAATAAATATTGTGTAAAAGATTAGACCAGAGACAAGTATTCTGTCTGAAAAAAAACCCAGAGCTTTTGAGAGAATTCAGACCATAGTTCACTTATCATACAACACATTTCATGAGTATTTAATCGCTTACCATCGGTAGACAGAGCATAAGAAGGAAAACCAACCAATGATTTCATTTAGATTTTGGTCAAAGGACAAAATGAAAAGGTTGAATATGAGGTAGCTTAATATTTTTAGCCTTTCACCCGATTCATAGCCTAAGCTTAGGTTGATGGTAGGGTACGTACCATCAACCTGAGCTTCATTTCTTTAAGGATACCTTTTGGACTAGAATTCACCTTTAGTTTGTCCGAGTAATTTTAGGACGGTAGTTACCTTAGCCATTGCTTAAAACAATTATTGTATAAAACTTTTATCGCTTTTACTTTGGCATCCTCATCACCAGCCGACATATCATATTCCTTATTCTCAACATCCTCGTTCACCAAGAAACCTTCTTTATTTTTGTTTCTAGGCATCTAACACATAACCCAACCATCTACATCATATCGTTTTACATTGAATTATTTTACCAAGCCTTGAGGTATGAGGGTATATTCACTCATATATGGATTTATAATAGTTAGATGGTTCATCAGGTGATGAAATTATTTCCTCTAAGTGGTTGTTGAATATTGCGCTAACAAAGTACACTTCTATTACGTTTTTTATGAAGCTCATGGAAGGCCCATATAAATTTTGGAAAAAACAAAATTGGTCAATACTGCTCAGATATGAGGTCTCTGATAAAAAATCAAATACTAAGTAAAATATATGAGACTAATTGGGAGATATCATTTATGTTGGGTTAGGGGTACCTCTTAACCTTTTCCTATCTTCCAACTATATCATGAAGGTCATCCATGAATTTATATTCATCATTACATAGGAAGCATCTAAAGTTCAAGACCAACGCTGGAACATAAATAATATATTTATGTTGGGAAGGTCATGTCAGCGAGTTTTGCCCGGACGATCTTCGTTATTAATAGACACGAAAACTACATGGCTATGAATTTTTTTTGATGCAAGAGTTGTATTATTTTATGGCTAATATCGAGGATTATTGGCTTTTGTAGGGTTTGTAAAGCTGTGCGAATTTGAACCATATATTGCTCGTAAATAATAGAAACGCTAGTACAATGTTTAAAGATTTTTGTAAATAATTTGAAGGTTTCCGTTAGAAAATCTTGTATTAATATCCTCTCATGTATATGAACTATTAGTATAAGAGATTTAACTTAAGTTTAAGGGATATAAATGGTCTTTACAACTTTGATTCCTTCTATATTTGTTGCTACACAACAACTTCTCCATAGCAATTAAAACAAACTAGATTTTATGATCATTCGAAATGAATGTGCTTTTCGAGAAACAAAATTCATTGGAAGGTTAAGTGTCCAAAGTTACAAATTAGAGGTAAAATAAAACAACCACCGCAACAAAAAAAACTAACCATATACTACTCTATAAACATAATATTCACCTCAGATAATCAATAATGAAATTGATGTCGCTCTTTGAACCCATATATGTTTGAGGACTTTAAACAATTTATTGTTTCAGAACCGCATGTTGTGTCAGTATATTCTCATACATTACTGTCTTTACGTGGTAATTTTGGTAAATCATCTCATTTATATCTATTAGAATCAAGTGTTTCTCATTATAGGTCTCATGGTACTAATACTTTGTGATTGTAGTGGTATACATGTGTTTTTTAGGAAAAGCAGTACTTACTGGTGCTTATATGATAAACAAAATCCCAATATCTCATAATTAAAATTGCTTTTCTTTTGAAAAGTTAAATGATCATTCACCTGCTCTTTCCTCCTTGCGCATCTTCGGTTGCATTTCTTTTTCTCAACCACATGTTGAACATACTAAATTATATTTTCGGTCCGTCTTATATGTCTTTTTAGGTTATGGTATATAGATGCTTATATCCAATGGGCCAATAATTATGTGTCTCTAATCAGGTTGTGATTTTAGAGCATATTCATTTATTTTTCTAATCATTCCAGTTCACACACTATGTCACGATTATATCTTATTCTTATTGACTTGTTCGATATCAATTTTGATGAGGCTCTATATGACACTTTAATTCATAAAAAATCCACGTCCCATTTTCATGCTCCTACTGATGACTCAAAAAATATATGAGAGATAAATACGTCCATAATATTTCGAGAAGAGTCACACATAAGTTAGAAATGGAAACTAAGATGGAATTCTAGAGAGAGAATTTGTCAAAAGTAATAAAAGAATAATAATTAATAATCATTTCTTTTGATTCTACATGATTATTACATTTTTTTATTACGTCCCATTAATTCATTAATATTAAATACAGTTATTCATTATTACAAATACCCTCAATGTTACGTATTTGTTGGATTCATATTTACAAGGTCAATACTGGTCCAATAATATATCACCAGTTTGACATGTGGGTCGGATAAATTTTACCTTTATCAAAATCCCACATATTCTTTTCGAATATTCTTTAGGATGACCTACTTTAGTGTTGCCGCATATTGCATCCATGCCCTTGCTCCGAACCTAATCAATCCTCTGGTCCAAAGTGGTTTGGATCAGATAACCTCGTTTTTAATTATTGTTATTGTAAAAATCATTGGTCTCGGGAACTATGCATCACACATAGCTTACTCACGTACATGTGTCATGAATGCATTTGACATATGAAATACCCTTATTAATGAAGCGTGAAAAGGTGGTGAATAGACATTTCCACTCCCAAACGTGAGTATCCATTGACGCATGAAATGATAGCTAAAAACTATTTTGACTCCCCAACGTAGGTGTCTGTTGGGCCTTCGATAAGTGTTCATTAGGTTTTTGAAATCCCCTCTATAAATTCAACATTTTATTTCTCATTATTTTTAGTTTTTACTTTTTCTAGAGATAGAGAGAGAAAATTTTATTCTTCTGTCACCGTAAAAAACTTTTTCAGCACAAATATTTGCCTTCTCTAATTCTTCATTGCTACATACTTCTTTCGTCGTTATCCAAACAAATTATTGGAGATAACTTCCTTATTCTCAAGCTTAATGTATTTATATGCTCACCTTAACAACGCCATAGACTGGTTATCAATCTTTGAGCAAGCTGAGGCGAAAAAAGTTGTTGGATTGATAACGAATGACATATTCATATTGCTCAAGTATATGATTACGAAAGCAACGCATCAGGAAGGCAACGAACTAAATATGTTGTCCATCTTCTTTTTCAAACCCTTTACTCTCTATTCGGTAAAAAAAACTTTATCATTCCAGACAAACTCATTCTCAAGGAGACGAGCGGCAAGCACGATTTATTTTGATGGGTCAATCTAAAAATGAAGATATTTCCCTCCTAAAAACCCCTTATTTCCCTTGGAGAAAAGAAAACACTTTTTGAATTACCAAGAAAATAAACTTAAGAACCTCATAATGACTATTCAAGACTACGATACTCCCCCAGAGAAATCAGATTATTTCAAGGGAGAAGATCCGATAAGATCCTATGAGGCTCTTTCGAATTCAGCTACATCTCATTAGCAGTCTATTAAGCCTCATAATATAACGTTGGTTTCATTGGAAAATACAATACGATTGGACGATGAACTTGATAACGGAGGTGAAGGTCAAAATGAATTTAGGTCGAATGTCAATAGTTCAAATAAAAAAGGGAGGCGGTGCTGAGGGTCATCGAGGTCTGAAACTGAGGTTGAGATCCAGGGGAATAAGAAAATGAAAACACAAAATCTAAAGAAGGAGAAAAAAATAGAAGTAGATAATGCCTATTGAGATATTTTAGGTACTCGAGAAACCTTTGCAAGGTCGACAACCGATAACTCATAGCTCTGCATATCATTGAATACAATTATTTCTCTGAGACCGACGTGTTGAAACTCTAAAAGAAATATGGAATTTTATAATCAGTTCATATTCGTTTTCCCAAGGTTGGAGAGATGTCGTTGTCTGTCAAGAAATGTGAACTTGTTGTCTATCCGGATGTCTTGAGGTGGGAACTTAGGTTCTTTTTGGACCGTGATATCATGTGGTACTTCAAACTGGTGGATCTTTATCTGAACCAAGCTAGTCTAAATACTTGGTTTACTCTCAATCCCAAATAGGCCAATCGTCATACCAAAGATTTGATTCTCCCAGCTCCGGATCATTCCAACTTCTTAAAATAGACCGTTTTATCTTAACTCTTCATGAGCTCATTTCTCCCATTTCCAAACTTGTAAGGGAAGTTTCACAACAAAATTTAGACTTGGAGAATGTTAAAGGGTTAATGGGGCGTCTTGAAAGTTCCAACGCAACTATCGAAGAAATTGTTTCATTTGTTCATGACAGATTCAATAGGTTGTGGACCGAGGCTTCACGCTTAAAACCCACAACCATTATGAATAAACAATGGGCTCGCTCTGTAAACTGACAACTCACGAAACAAAACTTCACTTTCCAGGCTGAGCTATATGAGTTAACGACCACCATGCAGAAAATGCACTTGCATCATAATGCGGATTTTAAGGAGAAAAACATGCACTATAGTTTGCTTATGCATAAATACAAAGAACATGTAAAGGCTACTAAATAAGCTAAAAAATATAAAGCAAATGCTACCGAAGATCTTCTTGTTTTTAAATATCAAGCTAATAAAGATAAAATAGTTACACGTTCTGTTGTTGCCGATAAGTGCGTGGGAGCTATAACTCAGCGCGACACTAGAGTCAAGTCTATAATGGTCTTCGATTTTCATGAAATATTTCCAGATTTGGACTTGCACTCCTACTGGAATATAGTTCTAGAAGATGATCACCCCTTATGAATTTTGTACGACAATAATAAAAGTGGCATTTGAAGATGTATCTGAGGCATCCATAAATTTGGAAGGTAAAGATGATAATAGTGGTGACTCGGAAAATGAGGAGGCTGAAGAAAAGACCTCTCAAGAAAGTCAGTCTAGAATAGACTCTAAAATATGACTCATAATAATTTGTTGTTATATTCTCAATACTAGTGTAGTTTATTTCCGTCTGAGGGTAATCTCGTAAAGTGTTTTGGATGTTTTGTGCAATTTAATGTTTAGGGTGGCGAGTAAAGAGAAAATTAAGTTGTGTGCTAGTAATTTTTTTTGATTACCCTCATTAATGAAAGTAGTTGAGGTATTTATACTTAATTGCTGACCCATGGGCTTATTGGGTCAGATCATGAAGTCAAGTCAAGTTTAATGACCCATTAGTAATCTGGTTTGAAGTGACCTACAGCTAGCTTAGTCAACATTTAATATATTTATCTTGTTCATAATTTTATTATAGTGGTCATGGTCCAAATTTCCCATCGGATTAAGTCAAGGCATAGTAGCTCAAATATCCGAACTCATCAGTAGCCCTTTTAGATCTTGCAAATGATCTTTGGAAGAGCTAAGTTTCAAAAATCACTACCAATATTATCCGATTTGTTGTTTTGTTCAAACTGTCAATTTTTTCTTTCAAGAGTGACCTTGTTCGAATTTTGATGGAACTAATTTCTCAATTCAGAATTCTAAGAGTCTTTCTTCAATCATGGGACACGTGTCAGGCTTTGGTTCGACCTCTCAGTCGTTTTTCTCCTAGATTCTCGTACCCACTAGGTTAGTAAATTACCTAGGCTTTAACTTCCACACCTTGCAACTTTTAATTATTGCCCGGAATCGATTTACCTTCTCCTAGATAACTGTCATTTTTCACTGCTATATATAAACCTTCTTATTGTTTCATTGTCTTCAAAAATCACAAACATTCCTAGTGAAAGAAAACTTACTTCATCTTCAAATTTGTTCTTGTGAGCATATATGTTCACAACCAGAAACGCCTTAGTAAAATGAGGTTGGTTGAACTTATCTTAGTTAGAACAGCCCCTGGCCAAAACCAGACTGTCCGAACTGCCATCTGTATAGCCATCCGAACAACCTTCCACAGTAATGGAAGAAAAAATGGAGGACAGTTTAGATGAAGCCCGTTTCGAGGCATCCGGTCAAAGATAAGATACAACTGCAGATCGGAGGGGCAAGACCAAGGTGGGTATGACTCATCTGTATGCGCTTCTGGAGAGTCTGGAAGGTAGGATTGGGCCATATGCTAAGAAGGTCAGTGTGAAGTATTTGATATCCCTTCAAAACATTGTCTATGTATACACCCACACTGTTGAGCTGGGCCAGATTCACACTAAGTAGGGAATTCCAGAATTTATGAAAGTAAGAATTTTGATCATCCTAGAAACCCCAAATAGACTGCAAGGTCAATGAAATGGTGGTTTATACAGAAGTGTTGAAATGGGTACTCCAGTTTCCTTTGAATCCGTAGATAGTCAGATACTTCTATCTGATCAAGTTGTGTCCCAGCCAACTGAGCCCCAATGCTTGTTATACACTACTGGCATGTATCATGGCATCCAAGCTGTCTAAGATTCCACTACCAATGGAACAGTTTGCTGCTGTGGCAAGCTTGTGTAAAAATCATCACATCCTCTTCTACCACTACAACATGGGGAATGATTACAAGATAGTGGACGATCTCCTGAAGTCTGAAAAACCTTGGAGGACGTAGTTCTTATTATTAGTAGGGCTTGAGAGAATGGCAAGAAGATCAAGGTTGATTGAAACCCAAGCCAGTTGACTAGTCGCTGGAAGAGCACTGGTGAGTTTTTTTTAATCTTTTAATCGTTAAGTTTTTAATCTGAACTGACTCATACTTGTTTTCAGTGCTTCCAAAAGGAGTTTTCGGATTATTTTGAGATAGTCAGGATATTTGTGCCAAGCTGAACGCTTGGGCCTTGAAGAAGTGGGGCAATGCTTCTCACAACTGCTTCACATCAGGGAACTACGTAAGGTCTCATCTGTGGAACACCATAGGGAGAAGAGACCTCTTCTGGGAAGAGCTAACTACCCTACCCTCTGCAGATGTCATTCTAAGTAGGACAAAGGCTAAAGATGCCAAAATTTACCTGTCTTCCAGGGCCAAAGCCCCCAGTCATTCGAATAAGATGAAAAACAAGAAATAGAAGAAGGCCACAACAGACTCACCTCAAATGACTACTGAATGGACCGGTTCGGAGAACCAATGAGGTATTAACGCCACTTTACTGGAAGCAGTAGAAGTGAATGTGAAGGAAGCTGGTGGGTTAAACAACCCACTGAAGCCTTCAAAGAAGGACAAAAAGCGTAAGGCCAACGGTGATGAGAAAGCTGCCAAACAGAAGAAAGCTACTCTGGGAGCAGAGATAATCCGTTGTCCTCCTGAAGTCCCTCCTCCAGGTCCTACCGATCCTACCTTCTAGGAGGAAATCCCAACACATATTTATTCTGAACAGGTTTTCGGTGATGGTAACAAATAGGTAGACCTCGACGCCTTTCAAAACATCAATATCTATTTCAATGACTTAGTAAAAGATGACTTCGCGGGCCTTACCGTCCTCCCAGCTCTTCCAACGTGGTGACTCGTAATGGCAAGACTTATGCGATATTCGATGAGAAAGATACTTTGGGCCATACCCTCTTGAGCTATATCCGACCAATGCTTGATCTGGAGAGACATGTAAGGGGTCAAACTATTACCATCAATTCCATAACCACAAACAAACAAAACTTGTCGAACAATCTGCTCAATGCTCAGCAAAGCATAGTTGCCAAACTGCTCAAGTCAGAAGCGGCCAACAAAGAGCTTCAAACCAAATACTCCGACCTGGAGACTTCTTCTTTAAAGGATTTCACAACTTTGAAGGAGAAATTGCAAACTATGGACAATACTATCCAGACTTTGTCAGATGACAAAGCTAAGTTGGAGAATACATATCCAAGAGAAGAACAAAGAGAAATATTCCCTGGAATGCCAACAAGCTCAAGTCATATATGCAGGGATAAAGAAGTATTTTAAAGAGAATAATGGACTCTTTGGAGAAGGAGGAGGATGGAATCAAGTCTGATATGGTCCTACTGTTCCATGAGACTTTTCTAAAGAGGACCCTTGGTCCTTTATGGAAATATGTGGACTATGAAGATCTCTTTTTCCATATGATGGATAACGGGGACAAGCACAACTATTCTAGTGGGATAAACTCTGACAATGATGATGAAGAAGTGAGTGAGAGTTCAAGTGTTGAACTCAAAAGTCCCAAAAAAGATGGTGGTGAAGAAAAATCCGAAGGGAACGAACCCTAAGGTTATATTATGTAATTTTTTGTTTTGAAAGATTAAAGTCCTTGGATGGCCAAGGCATTTTTTGTACCAATGATCGGTTCGAGTCCGATCAGATTTTAATTAACTCATTCTTATGGAGCCTATATCTGAACCAGTGCCCTTTGCCAGATGGAATATGGATCTAGTCAAACCTCTTCCTATGGCTGCCATACAAGAGTCTCCTTTTGCTTTGGTATATAGGATGGATGAAATTACTCCCATAGAAGCTACTTGACCATCACACAGAGTCCAAAACTATTCTGAATAGGCTAATGATGTAGCAGTTAGGAATCAGTAGAACTTGATAGAAGAAAAAAGGGTTAAAGCACATCTGAGAACATCACATTACCAAAGCTTGATGAGGAGCAGGTTTGCTTCCAATGTTGAAAGAAGGGATTTCCAAACAGGGGAAAAAGTTTTAAGAAAAGTCTTTTTTACATACCAAGTAAAAGAAGTTTGGTAAGCTAGCTCCAAACTAAGAAGGTCCTTATGTGATCTGTCAAAAGATTAAAACAGGACATACAGGCTCCAAGACAAAGAAAGGAGAGCTCTAAAACACCCATGGAACGTTGAGCATCTCAGGTTATAATTAGAATATGGCTTTTTTTGTAAATATTTACTTTTTAAATATCAATGTAAATATTATGGGGCATACTCTTTCCTACCCTGATAACACGGGGAGGTTTTAATGAGGTGTCTGAGTTTTATGAATATAAAAGATAAGAGGTTGTTACTTGAAGTTGAATATGCTAGTTGATCAATTCTTGGAACATAAAATGCATCATTCAAACAAGCTATGTTCAAATTGGTAAAATCAACAAAGATCCTCTATTTCACATTCTTCATATTCACAAGCACCAGATTATTTGTTCATAATGGATATTTAGATTTTCTCATATGGCCCACTTTCGATTGTCGATTAACGTCCGTCATAATCGCTTCAAACGTTTCAACAAAGAACGTTATTATTTTTGAATTATTGGACGTATATTACACTGTACATCAGGTTTGTGATCAATTATATTTGCAAGTACTCTTGTTACGTCTTTGGTATATGACGATAACTTTTGTAAATTCTTTGACAAAATATATGTTTTTCTCTTACAATCGATGATAGCAGAATACCAACTTTCAAAATTCTACCATCATGAAAGGTGTAAATTTCAACATTTTGATTAGTTATTATTGAAATGGGGGTTTCCCTTAGATCATCTACAACATCTGACTACAAAGTGGACCCTCGTAGTTTTTATTATTGTTTTGCTTTAAGACTCTTGCTTTGTTTTAGATCTAACACATCAATATATAATTTCTTTTCCACTTTCTGCCTGCTCCAAACGAATCCCATTTGATTTATAAAAATGTAGTTCAAGAATTGATGGATTTTTGAAGCAATAATATGCGTTCTTGATAGCCAAGACCTTCAAAAATAGTATTATGTGACGTCAGATCTATTATAAAAACACTTTAACCACTTTCGTGAAGGGTCCTCGACCTAGTAACACCTCTCTTTGTAACTCTACAGTGACATTGGTGGTGACCCTACTAAATCTTACTATTTCCTTTGAGATAGGAAAACCACAAGAATATCTTCCATTTATTTATATGTGGACATATAGAGGATGTTAGTCGAACTTCCTGTATCAATTAAAATCATTCGGATCTCGAAAGTGGTTAACTTACCATTATCAATCAGAGCCTAGATATCTTGCCTTAGAGCAATACAGTCCCTCGTATCATGACCGATATCATCATGATATTTTCAAAATCGATTATTTATTTACTCCATAGACATTTGAATCGGGAGAGGCATTCTGAATTGGACAAAGATCCAAATTTTATTAAAAATACTAGCAATACTTTCTGTTAGCTTTTCAAAATTATTTGGCCGAACCTATTGGTTTGCTCTGGATTCTGAGCTTGAAGTGAATGATTTACCCTTGGCCTTGGAAACATTGGACTCAGACCTCTTATTTGAAATTGAATAAAAGTTTGAAGCAAAAAAGTTTGAACCCGCTATTACTGGTAAACTAGAATGGGTAATTATTAAATTTTCCTTTGTTGGGGGTATGAGAGCAAGTCTTAATTTCTTAGAATACTCCACTTTAATACGTTCTTCAACTTGGGCCAACAGAGCACCGAAGGTAAAAATATTTTTTCTAGAACTTTATAAGCCAGCTCAACGAGGATAAGTCATTGTCTATAAGCAACACCAGTGACTTGCTCATGATAATCCTCTAAACTATTTTTTTTGCGAACGAAGCACTTAGTATAATCTCTCAAGCTTTCTCTAACTGCATATCTACATAATATTTAACAAAATTGATGGAATCGTGTGGAGTCGATTGTACCATTTCAATGTACCATCTTTAGAAGGTTGAGAGAAAGCACGACATATCAACTTATCATCGTCATTTTAATTCATCACGAAAATTTTGAATTGATCAATGTAATTATCTGGATCTTTGTTTCTATCAAATTTTTCCATTTTTGATATGTCGAATCGCTTCGATATGTGTCCGGATATGTCTTCAATTATTCCCATAACTGTACTGGTGACCCCATGGACCTTTATTTATTACTGCTTAAAGACCTTATTTGGAAGGATTCACAAACTGGCTATTAACACGGTAATCGAAACTTTGGTTACCCAAAACCCCCTGCTGATATTACTGATTGACTACAATCATTGTATGTAATTGAACTTGAACTAAAGATTGTTGATGCCCTACCCTACCTTCGGCCACCAGCCCACCCTTAACTTGAGAAATATGTGTGTGCTTATCTGAAGCATCACATGGGTTCTTTGAATATTTCTCTCGCTTAGAGCTTTTATATCGACTAGAGTGTCATCTGAAATAACATTTTCTATTATAAGTTTTTCTCCCGCGGCGATAACTCTGCTCTGGAGAAGAAGAAAGTTCTTATGAATCGAATATAAAATAGTCACTAGATTCCGGTAGGACGTACGATGCCTACCTCTGCGCTCATATCTTAAAGATTAATGGTGTTGATATCAGACTTAACCTCATCATCATAATGATATTTTTTTACAATCTCTTTGAATTTCTGATCGAACCTTATAGTAATTTCTTTGACTGGTCCTTTAAGGCCAATTGATCCTGTTATTTTTCATATTGTTGTTTCTCTTCGAAGCCCTGTATGATTAACATGTTTTCTGCTATTAAAGCAGTGTATACTTACATCTTAATATCCATCTCTCACCATAATCCAAACTCGAGCTTAGAAATCAAATAGTTTTGGATGTTGTATTAGGGTACCAATCTAAACTTCCACTATGGTTTCCAGTAATGAGTCAAAATCTTAGAGGGGTAAATACATCCATAATATTTTGATAAGAGTGATACAGAAGTGAGAGAGAGAAGTTGAGATGAAATTCTAGAGAGAGAAGTTTCCAAAAGTAGTACAAGAATAATATTTTTTCACCCTTTCCAAAAAAGACACACTGCCTTTTATAGTAATGATGATGGGCCTTTGGACCTACATGATGAGTCTGCTTTTGGTTTTTCTACCCAATTAATTCATTAATATTAAACACATTTACTCTTTATTACAAAATACCATCAATGTTACACATTTTTCGGTTCATATTTAGAAGGTAAATATCACTCCAATATATAACCCGTTTGACATATGGGTCGGATATATCATGCCTTTATCACCTACGATCATCCAATTGTAGGGAAATATTATGGATGATCCTGATTCACGCCAGTCTAATCATATTTATAAGTCTACAAAACTTCCCAATTTAGAGTACTCGTTTTATTCTCCTCTATTTCCCTCTTTTACCGCATATGTTTATCGTTTTTATTAGCCTCTATCTTATAGAGAGGTTGTTTGCAATCCTTTATGGCCAACTATTATGGCTAAGGAACTCCTTACTTTTCACCAGACTCATACCTATGATTTTATTTTATTTTTGCATCGGAAACATATTATTGGTTCTTGTTGGGCAATACAAGATTATAATCAAATATGATGGCTTTTTTTAACGATACAAAGCCCGACTTTTTGTTAAAGCCCATTCTCTAATGTCTAAAAAAGATTATGAAGAAACGTTTACCCTTGTTGTAAAAATAATAATTCTTCACCCTCTCATTGCAGTTTATTTCGTTTGTCAATGAAAAATATTTTAGGGTAATGTCAAGAATTGTTTCTTTAATGGTTTTCTCATAAGGAATCTTATATGATATGTCCTCTCGGTGTTGCTCATCAGCCTGGTATAAGTTACAAGGTTCACAAAGATCTTTACGGTATTAAAGAATCACCACATACTTGGTTTGAGAGTTTTTCATGATGAGCATTTCACTTGCTTCCTACCTAGTTATCATTATTCAACGTTATTTATAAAATATACAATGATATATCGTATTTTATTATCTCTGAAGTCTGAATTAACACATTTTTTGTTATGAAAGAGTTTCACGATCAAATATTTAATACCATGTGATATTTATATTTATTAACCATTATCTCATATGTTTCTTATCAATTATTATAAATATGTGATATTTGTTTTATCAATTATCTCATAATTAATTCCATGTATAGCCAACGCTCCCAAATGTGTACCCCTCACACTCCACTCACGTAGAACAACGACCGAATAATTATGGCTCAAATAAACTTGGAACCACATCCAGATGCTTCCATGAGAAATAGAGATCATCAATCAAGACGAAAGAATAACCAGAATGAATTATGGATGTCGAAGAACAATTTTAACAATAATAACAAAACCTACCAGGCTAAAAGTCTAACCAAAGGACCTTTCACAGAGCTAACAATAAACTTGGGCGTTATCTACGACCGCACTAAAGATGTGATCATATACCGAAGGTCGGATAAGTTGGTGGCCCAAAAGGAGTACCGAGACAAATATAAGTATTGTAAGTTTTGCAATGATATTTGATATTATACTAGAGATTGTCTGTCATTGTACGACCATATCTATAATTTGATTGATGAGGTCAATTATTTTCAGTTTATCAAGAAGGAAAAAATATATGCACAAAAAACGAGGGAGATCCTTCATCAAGGCATGAAAAACAGACGACAAACACACTCATTGAACCAAAACCTTTGGAAATTATCAGAATGTTCGAGTTTGAAGAAAAGGAATATCTTGACCTAGATCCCAATAAGCAGATCATTGGAGTCATTTTTAATAATGGTTTATTCGTTGGAATAATCATAAACTGGATGAAACAATTTGTGGAAGATCTATGAGGAGTAGCATCATATTATAACAACATAGTCCTTATCTCAATAGAGATAGCGGGAGTAGCAATTAAATGACTCATGATTGACACCATAATCTCTGCCAACATTCTTTACAAAATTGCATACAATAGGATGTGGTGTTCAACCGTCCTCATTTATTTTTAAAGAATACTAACTAGTTTCACTAGTACAAAATCCAATATTCCAGGAGAACTAATACTATATGTCACCCTTGAAAAAATAATAATTTAATAAGACAGTAATAATTATTCGTGAAATTAGAATCCTTTATCTTCATACAATATAATTTTAAGAAGAACATGGCTAGGTAAAATGCATGTTGACGTATCCATAGTTCCTCTGATACTAGATCAATGACACGATAAAAGTGATATGAGGCAACTAAAATACCTCCAGAGAATGCTATGTAGCTTTCCTAAAAACTAAAAACTGTTGGGGGAGATAATCAACTTGGACGACATGGATGATCAAGGAGAAGCTCCCAACCGAAAAAAAATAAGAAGTGCAATTCGAATATATCAGGATGGAATAAAGAAAAATATTACGGATCACCTATAACTTATCAACGATATTAAGATACAAACTACTGGACTTTCTACAATAAAAGTTATAGTGGTTCTCTTGGATTGTCCAGGAAGTCATGAGGTTCCCTTTAAAGTCATATGTCACAAGATGTCCATCAGTAAAAAAAAATTGATCAAGAAAAAATAATGGTCATAGTCACATAAAAATATAGAAGCCATCATAAAAATGGACAAGTTGACTACCTTCCGACGTATTCGGTACTTCTATTATCTAGTTTGGACAGTCAATCGAGTATTGGTAAAAAAGAAGAATAGAAAATGACGATTGTCCGTTGAATTCACTAATATTATCAAAACTTGTCCGAAAAACCATATCCCTATTCCATGAATCGATCAACTTGCATATGTGACCTCTAAAAAAATATGATATCATTCATGGATGCCTACTCTCGATACAATTAGAAATAAATGCATGAAGATAATCACGAGTATACTACTTTTATTATAGAAATATGACTAAATTGCTACAATATGATGCCCTTTAGGCTGAAGAACGCAAGATCCACCTATCAACGCATTATCAACAAGGTATTTTCTATAAAACTGGGAAGGAACCCATAGGACTGTATGACAACATGTGAATCACCAACATCCAAGATGAGTAGCACATGGCAGTCTAGCCCAAAACTTCAACAACCTCAGCCAAGTTAATCTCAAGCTCAATCTGAAAAAATGCATTTTCATCGTTTGCTTTGGAAACTTTATACGATTAGTGGTCATTGATTATAAAATTGAAGTTGATCTTACATAATTATCCAACATAGTCTTCATGGATCTCCCATTTAACACAAAAAGTGTAAATATTAGTCTTGAACATATTCATTTTCAGATCTTCTAAAAAATGCCAACCCTTTTTCTAATCTTGAAAGATTAATTGAAGTTTTATTGAAATCCAAACTGCGAAGAAACGTTCAACAACATCAATAAGTTTTCCGTCTTACCAGAAGTGTTAGCCAATCCAAGACCGGGAGAATCATTATATATCTACCTTATAGTATTTAATTATACAGTAAATGTGCTACTAATCCAGGAGGACGGAAAGAAATATATAACAATCTAATACGTAAGTAAATAATTTATTGATGGAAAAACTCGATATTTACAAATATAGAAGATGGTATTTACATTAGTAGTTGCAATCCAAAAAATAACACATGTTTGAACGTCATTTCATGTACATAGTATACAATACAAGAAGACGTATATGAAAGATTAATCGGATGATATGTAGATCTTGAAGATTACGACATCCAATACGAACCTTGAAGAGTAATAAAAGTACATGCCTTGACAGACTTCTTAACAAAATTGTAGTTTGAACAGTCCATACCTACCATGAAGTAGTCTGAATCAACGGGGTAAATACAAATAAATGATGGAAGTAATAACTAAGGCTCATGAAAATAAATTTAGCTCGCATATTTAACATATGATATCCTTACACAATCCATAAAGCTTGACTTCCCAACTACAAATAATAAAACGAAATACAAGGCTACAATGCAGGCCCTTGGTTGGCTATCATATGTGGCACAGGGCGCGTTCGACTACTCACATATCGAAACTAGTGGTTCACCAAGTTCTAGTCCATGTCAAATATAAGAAGGATAACAAAATCTAATACCTCAAATATTTTCATTGTTAAACATCATTATTCAAGATATTTCGAGCAAGTAATATCGGTAGAATATATATAAGTTAACATCATGACCTATGCGCCTTGTGCAACAGTAGCACCATATATGATCTTCCAAGATAATGTTTCTATTATCTTCTCCAATACGTTTTTGTCCATGGTCTCCTAATTCGGTATCATGGTCCTTAATGAGGACGAAGCAGAAGAAGAATATTTATAAACACCAATTATTAGAGCAAAGAAGATAAAAATGAAATATGCTCACTTTTTCTAGCTTTCAGAAACTCTCTACAAGCAAGGGCTACCAAGAATTTTCTAAAATTTCTCGGTCAAGATGAAACAAAATTTATGGTTAAAGAAATCCACGACGAGGAAATAAGTGCCTATTGCGGTTAGTAGGTTATGTACCGAAAGATTGTGTTACAAGGATATTTGTGGCATTGTTTAATAATGGATGCCAAAAATAAAGTCAATCATTGTGATACATGCCAGTGTTTTTCCAACTCAATCAAGGTCTCAACCGTGTTAACCTAAACAATTTTCGAAGTTATAACTTTTGTCAGATAGGACTTATACATCGTAGGACCACTACCAAAGGCCCCAAAAGGAAGAAAGCACCTACTTGTAGAAATTGATTATTTTTCCAAATGGGCCTAGGCCTAACATCTAGTAAATATCACAACAAAATAAGTTATTCCATTCATAAGGTCTAACATCAACTGTAGATATGACATTCCACGGGTCATAAAAATAGACAACAAGACTCAGTTCCAAAACATGAATCTCATATGCTTTTGCGACGTAAAAAATATCAAGTAAATATTCTCCACCCTATTCCATCAAGAAGATAATTATTAGGTTCAAGTAATAGACAAAATTATTTGTAATGGTAAAAAAAGATGATCGAAGATGCAACTTGCAATTGGCCGAACTTCCTGAAATAAGTACTTCGGTCTTACAGAACCACAAAAATGTTGAATTAAGGAAGAAATCCCGTTTGTCTTGGTTTATGGAATAATGGTAGTGGTTCTATCCGAAACTAATACGCCTTCCTACCAAATCTCAACATAAAAGTAGGACAGTAATTCAACAACATGAAGCGCTAAACGAAACTAATTGAGGAAAAAAGGTTAAAGCCCACCTTCGTTCAGAATACTATACGATTATGATGCGTAATTGACATAACTCTAACATCCAGTTCAAAAGATACAAAGTAGGAAAATATGTTTAACGAAGAGTCTTCTTACATACAAACCAAAATTATCTTAAAAAACTAACCCAAAACTTGGAAATATTATTTACTAGCGAAGCTAAAGTAAAGGCATAAATGAACCTATTATTGGATGAAAAAAGAAAACAAGTTAAAACCCTGGAATACTGAGTACTTAAAACTTTACCACTACCACTCTAGGGTGAATCTATCCAGTGTTTTTTATACATTCACATTGGAGTTCATAACTCTATCATTAAGACTCATATGAACTTTTAATTAGGCGTAAGCCTAACTTTAAGAATATGGATGTTTGGGATGCCCATCTAAAGAAAATTCCTACATGCCAAATAAAAATAAATTGGACACTAAGATGGTTAAATGTTATTTTATTAAATATTCAAGATATTTAAAGGGATTTAGGTTGTATAAATATTCCATTATAGGTGTATTTAAGATAAGAATATCAAAGTTCTTGGAGGATGTTGAGTTTAATGGGAAGACTTTAAGAAACAATATTTATTTTAAAGAAGAATCCATAGAGATCATGAACGTTATAACAAAGATAAGTAGGGTATGAAGCCAACATATCACCAAAGTGATCATTTTTGGTGAATTGATACTTAAATATAAGTAGGTCATTAAGCCATCATATCACACCGAATTGATCCATGTTGGTGAATTGATACTCATGTTAAACTATAGAATAAGTTTTAAATATTTACGAACTGAGAAATCTTGAGAAGAATTCATCTCAAATCTTGAATGAGTCAACAATATTGGTTAAAACGATTATTTGTAAAGGGATTTCCCATATATGGCATAAGATTTATAAATAGACATATTTAACAAAGTAATTCCAATATATACAAACTAAACAACTTAGGAAACAATAAAATCTCTCAAATATATTATTCCACTGTTAAGTTCTAAATATTCAGTCATTACAAATAAAGTCAAGACCCATATTTTAACTTATATTTTAGCCTTGACTCTAAGGATGAATGACATTAATCTATTATAAAGTTTGTTAGAAATATTACCAGATTATCCTTTAACTTCCTATAGTATTATAGTAATCATGAGGAGTATCTTATACAGTTCTTGAGTGTTCTTTACAATATATAAACTTTTATCTCTTTTCCTTCTTCTTGTCTTTATCACATTTAGCTCGATCATCATATCCAAATCGTATGTTGGCTTATATGTATCATACTTTACTTCATTTATCTTAACCTTTATATTTAGGTTGTTCATTATCTTGTTAAATCTCCTACTAATTTGCTTTACTCAGCCTGATCTTTACATTTAGCTTTTCATGTTAATTTACTGGTTTTATTGCAGTTTTTCTTTCTTCTATGCTCGGTGTTTCTTTTATTTAATCTTCATTCAGGCTATCTTATTCACTTACATTGTTTTTTTCACTAAATGATTTGACTCCGTTTACCTTTCTTGGATCATTATTCATAATACAATCATCTTCATTAGCACAACTATATCTTGACGAGGTAAAGGTAGGTTTAAAATAAAAAATTATTAAGTTTTAAAACTCACATGTAACAATATTTATAAAAATAAAATCTCAAATTAAAATGTTAAATAAATTATATTTTAAATAAGTCGAAATCTTAATTATTCCTCTTCCAACCTCTCTTTTTATGAATGTAAATCCCCAACCATTAATTATAAACTTCATCCAATGGTTCTCATTCACAGTTATTGTCTATATAAAGTTCTCAAGATATTCATTAACTCATCTCTCATATTTTCTTTCGCCAAAAATTTCTCTCTATTCAATTCTCATATGTGAAACCAAATTGTTATCACTTGCTTACTCACCTCGTATAAATTTTGCCAATCTTTCATAAATTAAATGCACAAATTTCATACTTATTATTGGATTACTTATTTTATAGCGTATGGTTGGTGGTAAGAGTAGTGATTCCTTATAAACACTTTGATATGTGTACATAATATTTGATAGCATTTGTCAATCAGACTCATGAAATGATCGCCGAAGTGGAGTCTTTGGTACTTTAAAATATATTAGCACTAGATATTTTGATTATAATAGTGCGTATATTAAAATACAACATGTAGAAACCAAAACAAAATCCTATAAGAAAAGAAGATATTAGTTACCCACCTTAAAAAATAAGTTAGCACAAAAACTTAATGTTATCCCTTTTGAAACTCTAAATACAACCACAACCTCGTCTTCTAATCAACCAACCTATAATATTATGTTCACCAACGATTGAGTTTAGCAATATACCTATAAAGATTATATTTTTAAACAATTTTTTCTCATCATTATCCACTTTAGTTATATATCTTGACAAACTTGAAGGGGAATAATTGCTTTATAACTGAGGAATTCTTGAGTCCATCTGTATAAGACTTCTTAAAAATGGATAAATTCCCCATCATATGAAAGATAGATAAATGTGCTTGTTCATCATTATTTTACCAATGGTCTGTGATTATTACTACATCCTTCAATAACCATTTTTGTAAGTACGTCGAGAATTTCCCTTCATCACTTACAACAAATAGGTGGAGGAACTTGATAAGTGTTGTATTACCTTTATATATCCTTAAAATCCCAATAATAATGATAATAATAATTAAGTATATCCTATTTTATTGTAAGATTTAAAACTAAAACAGAACTTCTTTTTATTCCTTTGTTATTAGATGATTCAAATGCATCGTCGACTTCCAAAATCAAATCATGATTGAAAATCTAACTTTTATTTTTTAAGTGGTCATAAAAAGAATTTGTGTCAGATTGAAAGATGCTTGATACAAACATGTAAGGCATTGGACAATATTTTAAATCACTATAAAAAAAAAATTGATCACCATTTTCCTTAACTTGTTACTAAATTTTTATTTTATTTTGTAATACCGTTTTATTTTTTCTAACGAAGACGATCTTCTATTCCCTTAAAGATATTATCACACGCTTCTTTTGATCGTTGGAAATACAACCAATAATTCTATTTACCAAACTTTATATAATATCATCTGGTGTCTAGACATTTCAAAAATTTACCATGTATGCCGAAGGAAATATGATCATTGAATAAAAGTTACAGACGACGAAGTTAATGTCTTTTCGCACAAATGGGTGGTGGTAATTTAGTTGGGTTAGATTTATAAGCTTCGCAAAAAAAACCCAAAAACATGCAACTGTCATTGAGGAAAAAATAAAAGTCTCCCTATATCAAAATTGCTTCATCTTATATAAAAAAACTGCACCTACAACTTCCTTCTAAAAAAATCCTCCAAAGAAGAAAGCAATCAATAAATCAAGAAATAACTCTCACGATTTGATTAATTCATCAAAAACATTCTCTCACTATATTTGATGCTGCTCGATCTTCAAATGATATAAGTGCATCATCATATATTTTAGATCCATATCTTGTATTAGGTCTTCAACTTACTATATGTCCAACTGGACCTTCTGAATTATTTGCATCTCGTGCTAATATTTTACAGCGTCAAGCAGAACTCTACTTAAATGTATTCACTTTAATTAATTTTATTAAAAAAATTGTATTCTCATTGATAATAATTTAATATTTTTATCTTTAAAACTACTAAAATGATGCTTTCTTTGCTGATAAATTTATGTTATTTTTAGATATTCAGGCTCTAAACATCTGAACCACCTCCCTGCATTGTTTATTTGTCTTGAAAGATCATATTAAAAAACAATACAGTTAATACACTAAATTAAAAACTTTTATGATGATTTTTGATAAAAATAATAAAGAACTTAATAAAGTTGAAATAAGCATAGAAACTCTTAGCTAAAAAATATCAAAACTTTAAAGATAGTCATACAAAGGTGACGAGACTAAAAAAACAAAGTTGTTCCTCAAACCTTAAAATCTTGAGCATCTAAGGTTATATTTAGAATAAGCTTATCTTGTAAATATTTGCTTTATTTTAGTTCAATGTTAATATTATGAAGCATATAATTTCCTACCCTGGTGGCGCGAGGAGGTTTTAATGAGGTGTCCAAATTACAATCAATCGGATCATATTTTACCTTTAAAAAGTGTCTTTGATATGCTTGGTTGGATTAAATTTTGGTTCCTTCGAATGGATTACCTTCGAATGGCTTGGTTGGATTAAATTTTGGTGCCTTCAAATGTATTACCTTCTAATGGTTTGGTTAGATTAAATTTTGGTACCTTCGAATGGATTATCTTCGAATGGCTTGGTTGGATTAAATTTTGGTACCTTCGAATGGATTATCTTCGAATGGCTTGGTTGGATTAAATTTTGGTGCCTTTGAATGGATTAACTTCGAATGGATTACCTTCGAGTGACATGGTTATATTAAATTTTGGTTCCTTTGAATGGATTACCTTCGAATGGCTTGGTTGGATTAAACTTTGGTGCCTTCGAATGGCTTGGTTCGATTAAATTATATCGTTTTCGTGTATTTAAAATTTAGTTTATCTTCAAATAAAACATACTTAATTAGGATCATATATGAATGAAGGTGGAAATATGTTAAAACATGGAGCTGATAGAGATAAAATTAACATAAACTACCTTGGGCAATCCAAGGGCAAAACAAAACAAATCTGAAATTGGGATACAAAATGCATTTTACCTAGCTAAGGACTTGCACAAATTTATCCGATCTAAATGTAACAAAATTCTATGTATGTTTTAACGAGTTCAATTCAAACACACATACACATAAAAACATGTTGACCTTTGGTGTGGTTTATTTTCGATTGAGGGTAATTTTGTCTAGAGTTTTGTGGTGTTTCAATGGTATTTAATGTTTGGATAGATTGTAGTGAGAGACTTGAGCTGCCTGGTTGTATTAAATGTTCATTACCCTCATTAATGAAAGTGGTTGGGTATTTATACCCTCAATTATGGGCCACATGGGCTTTCGAGTCAACTTATGAATTCGGGTCGAGCTCAATGACCCATAAATCTTTAAGCAAGTAAGCAATTAGTTTATTCTTGAAGTGATTTAGGTTTTACTACATTTAGTCCTGTTCGGATGGTTCAGTGGGTGGATTTTGTCCGAATTGCCCTTGTCCGGTTCCCTCGGTGTGTGGTGAGAAAAACCGGACTCATCAGTAGCCCCCTTTTTAGGTTATGTTCGAAGGCCTTTGACAAAACCTAAAAAATAGTTCAAGTGCACCCATAACTTTGTCTAGTCATTTCAAAATGTGTGACGACTTTACCCGGACTGATTGAAACTCTTAGAAGCTTAAAGGTTTTGCCAGAGATAGTGGGACACGTGTCCTCCTCTGATTTGCCTCACCGGCCGTTTTCCTCCTAGATTGGCGCTTCCACTTGCTTTGGAAAGTAACCTCTTAATTAATGTTGGTGACATCAACGTCGTCTTTAATCATTACACCTATCTTTTCGCATTCTCCTAGGTATCAAAGCATCATTTGTTCTTTTAGTATAAATTAGTCCACTTTTCACTCTTTTATCATCTTCATTATCTCTACTCTGTTAATCTTCAAAGTTTTTACCTCTCTAAAAACCCTTGTTTTGTTGCGAGTTTATGTTCACAGCAAGAAACGCCTTAGTAAAAAGTGGGTGGCTAAATTTATCGGAGTTAGAAAAAGCTCAGAAATTCGAACGAGAGAAGCGCATTGCTGCTGGCCTCCCTGTTTCTCATGTTGACAAGCCTGATTTACCAAGCTCGGAGCCTGATCGGGGTTCATCTTCTACCAAAAGTTCTAAACCCATAAGGTTATTCCAGCCCATCCTTTCTCCAATCGCTTCAGGCTCATCGGTTCAAGAATCAGGGCCTATTATTGAACCAGAACAGGCGGTTACAAGCCTTAGGAAACCTTCCCCGTTCATTGCTATGGGATCAGACGCTGATATCTCCCCGGAGAAGCTAGTAGATCGACGAAGGGGTCGTTTGGTAAAAGGGCAGACTGCTACTGCACAACCTAAACCAAAATCCACGCCTTCTAAATCCGGGGCTAAAAGTAAAACTACATGGTCAGAAGCACCCATTAAAATTCCCAAGGATAAACTGTCCGGTCCGGAGGCAACCAGTTCAAGTCTTAGAAAAGAGACCTCCGGATCCGAGCCCCAGTCGGACACTAGACTACAAGGGGAAAAGATGCTCAACAATCCGGAGGGCCTACTGAGCCAACCACCAGCTCTTCTCTCCCAAAACAGCTGACAATCCCTCCATGGTAATGGAGGATGTAATGGAGGACAACATCGAAGAAGCCCTTTTTGAGACTGATGTCTCCGGGCAAACAAGTAAGACTGCCATCACCAAGAAGAGCAAAGGCAAAGAAAAAATATGTTTAAAGCATCCGGACTTGCTGGAGTGCCTTGTGGGAAAAGTGGGGCCTTGTTTCCACAAAGTAAGTGTTAAATATCTGCTAGCCATGCAAAAGATTAATTATTTTTTCATTCATACAGCTAAACTTGGCCGAATGAGGACGAAGTGGGGGATTCCGAAAAATGTTAAGGTAAGGATACCAATTGATCCGGAGACGCCCATGGACTGTAAACTCAATGAGATAGTCTTCTATACAGAGTTATTCTAATGAGGACTTAGGTTTCCCTTGGACCCAGAAATAGTCAGATATTCCCATCTGATAAAGCTTTACCCAAGTCAACTAAGCCCTAATGCCTGGTTCACCCTTATGGCATGCATCATGGCTTCCAGGCTCTCTGGAATTCCTCTTCCGATGGAGCAATTTGCTGTTGTAGCAAGCCTCTACAGAAACCATGTCATCCCTTTCTATCACTTTAATATGAGCGACAATTACAAGGTGGTGGATGATTTACTCGAGTCGGAGAAAAGCTGGAAGACTCAATTTCTGTTCATCAGTGGTTCCTGGGAGAACGGGAAGAAAATTAAAGCTGGTGTCAACCCAAGCATGCTCACCAGCAGATGGCGAAGTGATGGTAATAATCTCACTACATACTTCTACTTTTACTTATAACAACTTTTTATCTAATTCCTCTTCTTTTGTTTTTTGGTAATGCTGCCCAAGGATTTCAATGATTACTTGGAGGCTGGGAAGACTACTTGTGCCAAGCTAAATGCTTGGACTGCTGAAAAATGGGGAAACTGCTTCCACAACTGCTTTACCGAGGGCAATTTAACCAGATCCTATCTTTGGAATCCAGCTGACTGAGGGACCTGTCTTGGGAGGAATTAACCATTCCACCCCTCCGGGAGCGATTCTCCGGAAGACAGAGGGAACAAATGGGAAATTGGTCTTGCCGGGCAGAGCTAAAGCCCCAAGCAAGATGAAGGGCAAAAAATTTAAGGCTAAGCAAGGTGTGGTTGAGGCCAATCCTACCGAGGTGGAGGAAGCAGTCCCAACAAACCCACATGGATAAGATCAAGGGCAGATAGATGATGCCTTACTACAAGTGGTGGAACACGAAAGCACCAAGGAAGTAGCTGGGTCTCCAAAACCTCAAAAGGTTCCCAAAAGGACAGAAAACGGGGAGGGTGCCGGAGGGGACATTAATATTGATGGCGTCGACATCTCAGGGCTTCAAGGGATTGGTCTTTACTTTGAAGAATTTGCCAATGATGATTTTGCTGGACCCTACCTCCCCCCAAGCTCTTCGAACATTGCCACGTTCAATGGTAGGTCATTTTCTGTTTCAAATGAGAGAGACACTGTCACCCACTCCCTACAAAGAAATATCCAGCCAGTACTTACCTTGGTGCGCAATCAGTCAGCCATCATCAATACCCTCAACTCTGACAATGAGAAGTTGTCTAGTGACCTTCTTAGTGCCAACCAAAATACTGAGGCATTGAAGAAAGAGAATGAGGAGTTGAAGAAACGTCAGGAAGACTTGGCCAACAGGTTGGCCACTTCGGAGGGAGTTGTCAAAAAACTCCAATTGAAGCAATCCAATCTGGAAAGAGACCTCTTTTCTTCAAAAGATGAGGTGAATGCCAAATATAGCACTATTGAGGCCTTAACCAATGACAAGATCTCTCTTGAAAATATTGTGTCCAATGATGAACAAGAAAAGGCTGACTTGATAAGGGAGTAGGAGAAAACAATCCAGGCTAGGATTGATGCTTATACTAACGAGGTGATAGATTCTCAGGAGGCAAGGTATGCTGAAGTCAAGTCAGATATGGTCCTGCTTTTCCATGAAAAATTTCCGAAGAGGACACTGGGAGATTTATGGTGATTCGTGGAGTACGAAGACCTTCCCCACCATACCATGATTGATGGCGATAAGTATAACTACTCTAGTGGCTGGGATGACACCACCGATGAAGAGGAAAAGACTGGGGAGAGTCCGGATGACGACCCAAAGAAGAAGAAGCCAAGTGAGGCTGAGCCATCCAAGAAAGCTCAATCTTAAAATATCAACTATCTTTTTAATTTTATGTGATTGAACCAAAGTCCTTGGATGGCCAAGGCATTTTTTGTAACCATGTCTGGCCCTTGTCCGTATAAACCTTTCTGTTTTGACAATTCAAAGTCCTTGGATGGCCAAGGCATTTCGTACATTTTAATGGGTAGTTTCATTTTGCACAACTCTTGCATTGTTTCATAGTTTTTCAACTTTGGTGGCTAATGTTTAAACAACCCTTAGTTATTTTACAAGTATTTTAAAGTGAGAGTGTTTAAATTCTCCGATGACAAATGTTTAAGTAGTCATCACTCCACCAATCTAATCCGATCTATCAATAAAAAATTTCAAAGAAAACTATTAACTGAAACACTCCGAATCTTTTAAGAAGGCATCATATTTTATAAAAAGACTGGACACCTCATTAAAACCTCCCCGAGCCAACAGGGAGGAAAAAGTATGCCCCCAAATATTTACATGAACTTTTAAACAAGTAAATATTTACAAAGTTTTTATTCCAAGTACAAACGGAGGTGCTCAATGTTCCAGAGGTGATTCAAAATCCTTCCATCTTTATCTTGGAGCCGGTATGTCCCAGGCTTAAGCTTTTCACTGACCACATAGGGTCCAATCCAAGTTGGAGCTAACTTACCGAACTGCTTCTCCTTAGTATGTAGGAAGACTTTTCTCAATACCTTATCCCCTGGTTGAAAATCCCTTCTCTTAATTTTAGAAGCAAACCTGCTTCTCATCAAACCTTGATAGTGTGTGGCTCTAAGGTGAGCATTAACTCTTTTTTCTTCTATTAAGTCAAGCTGGCCTCTGAGTGCCACTTCATTAGCGTGTTCGGAACAATTATGAACTCGAAATGAAGGGAGAGTAGCTTCTATAGTATCTATGGCATCCATCCCATATACTAAGGCAAAGGGAGACTCTTGTATTGCAGTCCCGGGAGTGGTCATGTAAGCCCACTAGACTTCTTGTAAACAACTTGGCCATTTTCCAGCAGACCCCTCTAAATTCTTCTTCAGACCGGACAGTATTGTCATGTTAGCCACTTCAACTTGACCGTTTGCATGTGGGTGAAAAGGAGAAGAGAAGCAGTGTTGAATGCCTCTAGAGGCACAGAAAGCCTTCATTTCCTTGTTGTCGAATTGTGGCCCATTGTCTGTAGTTATCTTCTGTGGAACTCCAAATCTGCAACAAATGTTAGACAAAATGAATTTGATAACAGCTTTCGAGGTAGTTCCTGCCAATGGGGATGCTTCGATCCACTTCGAAAAGTAATCAATGGCAACAATTATAGTTCTGCACCCCCTGGATGCCATGGGTAGAGGTTCCACTAAATCCAGCCCCCATCGAGCAAAAGGTATTGGCTCAGAAATTGACTCCAAAGGGACAGCTGGGGTATGAATTTCATTACCATATCGTTGGTATGGATCACACTTTTTTACCAACTCCTTGGCATCTTGCATTATAGAGGGCCAATAGTACCCATCTAACAAAACTCTTCTAGTTAGAGCCCTGAATCCACAGTGTGCTGATCCCTCACCATCATGTAATTCGGAGAGCACTGTTTGAGACTCATCGACCCCTAAACATCGCAAGAGGGGTTTACTATAATATTTTTTTATAAAGAATATCTCTTAGGATGACAAAACCACGAGCCTTGTACTTTACTTTCCTTGCTACTACTTTTTCCGGAGGCAAGATGCCATCTAAGAGATATTGAAGGAAAGGAAATCTCCAATCTTGAGGTTGTTTTATTTGTATATTCAAACTTTCTTCTTCCTTATTCGGATTAATTTGAATGGATGGGCATTCTTGCACATGTATCCAAGGGTAAGAGTCAGAGTAGGCTATGGTCGCCAAGGAATCCGCTAGCGTATTTTCCGTTCGGGGTATGTTCTCATAAGTGACGGTTTTGAAATTGAGGGCCACTTCTTTGAGGATGAATAAATATTTAATCAGCTGTTCTTTTTTAGCTTCAGATTGGCCTTGTGCATGACGGATAAGAAGCTGAGAGTCGCTCATTAACCGTACCTTTTTGGCTCCACAAATGAGAGCCAACTTCAAACCAGTTATAGTAGCCTCATACTCATACTCATTATTGGAAGCCCTGAAGGCAAAGCATATAGCCTGGTACATTTTGTCACCGTACGGAGAGGTTAAACATATCCCAGCACCACAACCCATGGTGCTTGATCCACCGTCAGTCCGGACGACCCATACTTTTTTTTATCTTTTACTCCGGTTGCTTGTTTAGTATCCTTATCTGAGTGAAATTCAACTAAGAAATCAGCCACAGTTTGGGCTTTGACTGCTGTTCGAGGGGCAAAATCAATATCGTAGTCTCCCAGTTCTACTGACCACTTGGTCATTTTACTTGAAATATCGGCCTTTTGGAGAATAGTTTTTAAGGGAAAAGACGTCCGGACAATGATAGAATGAGCCTGAAAATAGGGTCTCATCTTCCTCGCAGCAATCACCAAGGCTAGTGCTAATTTTTCAAGTTTTAAATAGCATTTTTCTGCATCTATCAAGATCTTGCTGACATGATACACCGGACGAGGATAATTATATACTTCCCTTACCAACACTGCACTTATAGCACAATCAGAGACCGCCAAGTATACGAAGAGGGTCTCTCCATCAACGGGTTTAAACAAAGTCTTGGGGGAAGACAAGTGCTTTTTAATCTTATTGAAGGCCTCATCACACTGTGGGGACCAATTGAAATCTTTTGCACCTTTCAGAGTTTGAAAAAATGGGGCGTACCTGTCCGAAGACCTTGAAATAAAACGGTTTAGTGCAGCCAGCCTTCCGGCCAATCGTTGTACCTCTTTAATATTTCGAGGAGGCTTCATTTGTAGTAAAGCATTAAGTTGGCGCAGATCAGGCTGTATCCCTTTCTCACTTATCACATACCCTAAAAATTTCCTGGACTGCACTCCAAAGATACACTTTTCTGGGTTTAATTTTAAATTTACTTTCACTAAGTTAGCAAAAGTTTCTTGGAGATCTGCCAAGTGTAGTTCTTCGTCCACACTTTTCACCATCATGTCATCGATGAAAACTTCCATGTTTCTTCCACTTTGATTAGCAAAATCCTTGTTCACCAACCTCTAATAAGTAGCCCCAACATTTTTAAACCCAAATGGCATCACCTTGTAACAATGGAGGCCCCTATTAGTAACAAATATAGTATGTTCTTGATCCTTCTGATCCACTTGAATCTGATTATACCCGGAGAAGGCATCTATAAAGGACAACAACTTGTTTCCAGATGTGGAGTCCACCAACTGATCAATTCGGGGGACCATGTATAAATCCTTTGGGCAAGCTCTGTTGAGATCTGTGAAATCGATGCACATACGCCATTTACCATTTTTATTTTTTACCAACACCGGGTTGGCTGTCCATAAAGGGTATTATGATTCCTTTATGTGCCCCATTTTAGTAAGCCGGTCAACCTCTTGAACTATGACATCAGCCTTTTCCTTAGAAAATGCTGTCCTCTTTTGTACAACAGGTTCTATGTCCCTTCGAATGGATAATTGGTGTGACATAATATCTGCTGGTACTCCGGTAACATCAGCATTGCACCAAGCAAAGACATGTTGATGGTCTTTCAAGAACTCTAACATTTACCATTTAATTCCGATGTCATCTTGGATTCTATCTTGACACTTTTTCCTTCAGCCATAGAGTGAGTTTCAACTTCTTCAATTGGTATTAAAACACCAGGGGTCTCTTTGGGGTCATCAATTTCACCCTCTTCTCCAGAGGGCCCCTCAAACTGCTATTCCTCATTGATCCGAACTACCCCCAACGTCCGAGGAGCCAGTGTTGTTGCATAACACTCTCTTGCTACCTTTTGACTGCTCCGAACAACTCCCATTTGTCCTTGCACAGCATACTTCAAGAATTGGTGGACTGTTGAAGCCAGAACATGCATCCTGGAGAGCCAAGATCTCCCTAGAATAGCATTATAGCAAGTGGGACAATCCACCACAATAAATAGTATTCTAACCATTTTTTAAAATGGCCTTTGCCCAATAAAACCTCCTCCTCGAACTCCCCGATCACATCTGCTGAGCTTCATGTGAAACCCACAATTGACCTGTTAAAAAGATAATATTGGCAGAACATCCGGTGTCCACCAATATTCGTCTTATGTCATTACCCCCGATGGATGCTCCTATGACAACAACATCTTCATGAGGACCAGCAATATCCCTCAAGTCATCCTCATCAGAAACAATAAAGGAAAATGGAATCTGTAATTGATAGGAAGTCATGCCTCCTTCCAGTTAGGTAGCTAAAGTATGAACGTGCCTCTTTCTCGAAGAAGTAGTTGGTGCTGTCATGGTGTCTCCTCTAAAAATCGTAAGTGACTCATAAAAGTTGATAAGTCCGGACACCGTCTTGCAACATTATGTGATAACACCCACTTTATTCCGGGTTGGATCAGGGTCTAAATATTCTGATTCTACATTAAACCTTTCGATTATAACCATAACCCCATCCGGAGCCGACGTGCCTGCATTGTTTGGACCAACCCGATGAGCATTATCAGGCCTATTTCCACCTCTTTTTTTAACATACGCCCCCAACTTTCCTCTTTCAATCAAATCCTGGACTTCTTGTTTCAACGCAATACAATCCTCAGTGGTATGGCCAGTATTATTGTGATACTGGCAGAAACAATTATTGCGGCTTTCCCTAGGAGATTGTAATGCAGCCCGCGTTCTGTAGTGTACTTCGTCTTTTGTTTTGTCATAAATAGTGGCTACGCTTTCTTTCAACTCAGTAAACCACTCCGGTTGAACTCAAGGCTCTCGCTAATTCCTAGATTGTTGGCTCTGAGCTGGCGCAGCTGGATGAGACTGAGCTTTGGCTCTGTTATGACCTTGTTCGGCTTCCTTGGCTTTGTTCCCGGAGTGGTTTTGGTTTTGATTTGGTGCAGCTGGAGCAGACCTCACTTGCCTGTGCACCATAGTTTTCTTTGTTTTATCTACATTAATCTGTTTACCGACCTGATTCAGCAAATCTCCCCACGTCATGGCCTTCTTCCTGGTTACTGAAGCAGCCAAGTTTTTGGGGTTCAAGCCCTGTCTTAGAGAAGCTATTGCTACTTGTTCAAAGCAATCGGTCAAACCATTCTTGGTATTTACAAAATAACTTATGTATTCTTTTAATGATTCGTTTGGTTCTGGGGCACAATGGATAATCGTGTCTCCATTGCCCTTTACCTCCTTACTTCCAACAAATTGTCTCCGAAATGCCACCCAAAAAGTGTCAAAATTTCTGATGCAGCCCTATGGTAAACTGTTGTACCACTTTAGAGCACTCCTCGTAAAATATTAGGAGAATGCTCTACAAAGTAACTTGTCGTCATCATCAAAATTCATCATAATTTTTTTGAATTGTTCCAATGGTTATCCGGGTCTTTACTACCATCATATTTTTCCATTTTTGTACTGTCAAACCTCTTAGGAAGGTTTCCGGACAGTATCTTGGAGGACAATGGAGAATGTCTCCAATTCCGGTCACGACTGAAAACGGTATCTTTATTAGGAGTTGCGAAGATACCTAACTCATAATGGAAGGCAAAATGATCCATTAACAATCGATCTACGTGTCTCCGACTATGACTGTGAGATGATCCTTTGCTAAGATGCCTCTTCAACCTTCCATGCCTATCCATTTTTCTTGAGTACTTTTTGACCAATTTTTATTTCTTTTTAGAACGACCTTCATCACTGCTGGATGATAAGGATTCTTCAACTCCATCTTCATTTGAGGAGCTACTGGAAGACTCTGAGTCTGAATCAGAGCTCTCCACCGGTTTAGACCGGTGAGACGTTTTTGAGATAGCATTAGTCTTTTTTGCACTCACATGGGTTTTTGATGGCTCATGCTCTCTCGGATTTTCAGTATGATGAGCTACTGACGCCTTAGACTTTTCTTTTGTGCCCATCTCTGCCCTCTTGACAGACCTCAGATCTTCTATTTCAACTTTTAACCTATCTCGCTCATCGATAATATTTTCATCATTTTCTCCCACCACTTCTGCCAAAGCTGGTGGTATTTCCTGCACGCCCAGATTCATCTGAACTGATTTTTCTTGATGGTTTTGAATATTAGATTAAGGCACCTTCTCCTCCCACTGTGGTCGCCAATTTGGTGTGGTTTATTTTCGGTTGAGGGTAATTTTGTCTAGAGTTTTGTGGTGTTTCAAGGGTATTTAATGTTTGGATAGATTGTAGTGAGAGACTTGAGCTGCTTGGTTGTATTAAATGTTCATTACCCTCATTAATGAAAGTGGTTGGGTATTTATACCCTCAATTATAGGCCACATGGGCTTTCGGGTCAACTTATGAATTCAAGTCGAGTTCAATGACCCATAAACCTTTAAGCAAGTAAGTAATTAGCTTAGTCATGAAGTGATTTAGGTTTTAATACATTTAGTCCTGTTCGGATGATTCAATGGGTGGCTTTTGTCCGAATTTCCCCTGTCCGGTTCCCTTAGTGTGTGGTGAGAAAAACCAGACTCATCAACCTTAGGGCTCGTTCCCATAATATTTCTTTATTTATTTCCCTTGTAGATTCTCGCCTTTAGAATCATTTTCATCATCTTCATCAAAATCGTATTCTTCTAAATCATCAGAGATATTAAACTTATAACATAAAGCTAGCTTATTATAATAGATTTGTTCAGCCAGCACGTATCTCCATAGATTCCTAAGAGATAGTTTGGGGAATATCTTATGGAACAATTCACCATATCTGACTTAATCGATTCACCCCTCTCTTGTAAGGATTCCAACACTTTGTTGGCATATGCATCTTTAACATTGGCTAACTATTGAGCATTATTTTCCTTAAGAGAAGTAATTTCATCTTTTTTTTCTTGAGAAGCTCTTCGAGCTTTTTCTTCTCTTCGGATAAATGTTGAATGGTATCTTTATCCTTAGTCTATTGATCTTTTAAGGAAGTGATTTCCTGGGAATTGGATAACTGCAGATTAGTGTAGTCAGACTTCAGCTCATCACGATCGGATTTGGTTTGAACCAACTCTTCATTAAGATTCTTCATTTTTTTTGCCCAAACTTTCAGTTATATTTTTCTCTTTCTCAATAGAGTTCTTCAAACCTTGATTTTCATCTCTAAAGGAGACAATATCCTTGACTTGAGATCTTACCTCCCTCTTGAAGTCAATGATTAGACTTACATAACCCAAAACTATATACCCTAATTCATCATGTTCCTTAGACACTTCCAAAGATTCACCATCACATATCACAACATTCTCATGCCTCGTAAACACTGGGAAATCTAGTTTGAAGTTTTCAAAATTAAAGTTTCCTAAGTTTCCTAAGTTCCCTAAATCATCCATTATACCACCACCTTCATAAGCTGGCCTATCATCTGTGGGACGCACTATGGAAGGAGGATCAGTGGATACAGCCGTTTGTGAAGGAAGTTTGGTAGGAATGATTGAATGGAGGACTCTGGATCGGAAAATGATCTCTGAACCAAGTGAAATTTTTTTCTTCTTCATTTCCCTCTTATCACTACCTTCCTTACTCTCTATTTTTCATTTCTTTTTTTAGTAGTTAGAGAATCTAACAGCCTCTCAGTCTCTCCAACACTAACTGCAACCCCTTCCAACAGTGTTGCATCAATTTCATCAATTGGACCTTTAATCCATAGTTCGGGAATAACTCCAGGTAAACCATCATTTTTCTTGTTCATGTCACGATGACTAGGATCCATATTCCTAGCTGGTGATAAAGTTTACCATCACCCGCCTTAGTCCTTTTGAAAATTACAGAGGATCGGGGAGGAGTGGTGAACTGTTCCTATGAAAGTTCACGGATTGGATTTGTTCTCCATAGGTAGGCTCTCGCCATATTTTTTGGAGTAAAGCAATTGTGAAACCCAATTGACCATTTCTTAGTGGCCTATTCATTCAAATTTGTAAAAGTTGTTTTCTAGTATCTTGTAAGCATACTGAAGTGAGAAATAATAACATCAAAATCTTATGTAAAGACCTTTGTGAACACTACAAAACATATCTGAAGTGAGAAATAATAACATAAAAATGTGGAAACAAAAGAAAATTTTAAAAATATTAACGTGAACTTTTCCAGTATCTTGTAAGCAAACTCAGATTTCCTTTAGACGTGATTTTTTTGCCATTTTCCCAAGCACCACTGACAAAAAAACTGAGTCCTCCAAGGTTCATTAGCTTCTAGCAGGTCATCTACCACTTTATAGTCATTCTCCATATTAAAATAATAATAAAAGATATGTCCATTGTGACAGAAACCAGACATAATAGCTAGTTGCTCCATAGGAATCCGAATTTTGGATAACCTAGAAATTATGGTTCTAGCTAACAACGTAAACTATGTGTTAGGGCTTAGTTGGCTTGGACATAATTTAACAAAGTGAAAATACCTCACTCTTTTCAGGTCCGAGGTAAACCGAAGGCCCCAATTCAGTACATGGGTATAAACTACTAACTCTCCAGCCTTGTTGTCCATAAGAGTATCTCCAAGTTGAGGTAGCCTCACTTTGAACAATTCAGGGAATCCCCATTTTTTTTCAAATCCATTCCAGTTCGAATACAAAAAAATAATGATATGTTATTCTCTGTAAAGCCAGTAGATACTTGACACTTATTTTAGTAAAGTTGGGCCCGTATGGCACAATGAAGGACTTCGAAAGTGGTGCAGATTCTGGCAAGATAGCCTTTTTTATTTGTTTCTGAGTCACATTATGAGTGTCCTCAGTTTGACCGGACATCTCTTAGGGGGTATCTTCCCTGCTATTGTCCATATTTTCTTCTATTACTTGTGGCTTTGTTTCAAGGGTTCACTCGGTTTTATAAAATGATTTTCTTCCTCGATTCGAGGGGGCTCAGTAGATGAAACTATGGGATTTTCTTATGAAATAAGTTGTGAAGGAACCTCTATTGTAGTAGAATCTTCCAGGATCAAAATTTGCCTTGAGGGATTGCTAGTATCAGTAGAAGTTTCAGCTGATTTTTCTGCTGCTTTATCCAATAAGGGAAGCTTGTCTTTAGCTTTAAAAAGCCTGGTGACTCTGCGAGAGTACTTTCGCCCATATATGATCCCATATCGATAAAGGTTAAATGAGGTTTACGACTGCTAACTCGTTTTGTTGAAAATAGTTTAGTTGACCAAACAGATTGGTCAGGAGATGTTGAAGACTTAACAAGAGGGATAGATTTAGAAGGGATTTGTTGTTTGTTAAACGAGTAAACCCTATTGGGTTCTCTCAACCACTTCACATGGTGAAGCAGGTAATTCAGCGTCGATTCTAGCTTATTTTTTTTCTTTTTGAAACTCAGATAAATTGAGCCAATCTCTTTTTGATTAATGCATTCCTAGCTGTAAACATACAAACCTTAAGAAGTACTGAAAGTTTTTATTTGAGATGAACAAGTAAGAAGAAGGTAAAATTCTATTATAGAAATTTGAATCTTTCTCTATCTAAAGTTTTATACTAAAATCTTTCTCACTCTGGAAATAAAAATTGGTAAAAAGTTAACCCTTATAAAGGTAGGGAAGAAACACTTGAGTGTTTTACTAGAAAAATGAATTATCAATAATAAAAAGGGTCTATTAAATATAAACACTTTCCTCTTTTGTGTAAACACGGTTATCAAGAGCAAAACCAATAAGTAGGTCCAATAACTACTTGACACGTGTCTTAGAAAAACAACCGGATTAATGTTGCGACCTTTGAGAAATAACTTATTTAAGCATATCCTTCAGAGGGAGCTAAGGGCGCTAGATGGTAGCTTCAGATTTTATTGGAGGAGGGTCGGATTTTTCTTAGAGGGGAAATTTTGGCATAAGAGCTAAATCATAATGAGTAAGAAGTATGCCTAATGACTTAGTTAAGGGCCTAGTTCACTTACTTTTGGGCATGGGGGCTAACAAGGCTGACCTGGATGGATGACCCGGCCCATGAATCCAAAAATACTACAAAAGTTTGACAAACAATATTAAATGGGTTTGACATTTTTCTTGCTCTAAATATTAAATACAAGCACCTATATTCCCTCTACACCCTCCATATAGAATTTAATATTACATAGCCTAATTAACTTTCATAATTACCCTCCGATCCGTTTTTACTAATACCAAACATCATTTTTTGCTGGCTGATTAGTTCAGTTCGCCTTTGCGGCACGAGTAGCTAATTTTTTTCATGCCCAAACTGCTAGCATCATCTTTTTTACCATGTGGCTTGGAGAAAGCTTCTACTCACTTAAGGACTTCTGATGCACGTGCCAGGGTCGTGAATTACTCCCAAGATAAATCAAGCTTCGATTATGTTCGCCAGAAGTGACTCCAAACCATGTGGGTCAATGTGAAGCAATTGTATAACCCACTCGACTAGTTTTCTTTAGCCCACTGGTGTATCTTCTTGAAAGTGCTTTCAAATATTGATGTTGGGATCTAAGTAAGGTGCAAAAAATATAAAAACATAAACTTTGAGCGGTAAAGGTTGATAATAATTAAAGTTGTAACCGTAAACAAGATGAAATTACCTACGTTTTGACTTTGGCACTCAGATTACTCTTCCGGAAGATATTCTGACCAGTCTCTCTGCCAATCCTCAACAAAAAATAATTGTTGCTTCCAAATTTTATCAGCCTCTAAAGATCATTTACTAGTTAATACTCATTCCTTTGAGTAATAAATTAAAATGGGATGCGAAGTTTCTTTGATAGTCGATGATTGCTACAAATTGTTCCATCGCCATCTCGATCTTGGATAGCCTTGATACTGTGATACACGAAATCAATATGAACTAAGTATTCGGGTTTTCTTGACTATGATACAAACCAACCAGCTCAAAATACCAAACTATTTATGGATTCAGCGAGAAGGGGATCCCCTAATTCAGTACGTCAGGGTAAATAACTAATGTTTTTGTGCAACAAATAAGGGTGTCTATCCGACCTTTGGTAGGCGTATCTCCACATCCTTCAGAATTCTCCATCGTAGCCGCAACTCAAATACTTCATTTTCGGAATAATAGTTATACTTAATTCCATGATAAGCCACCAAGTATTTTCTCTTAGTGTTTAGGAAGTTGGCCCCGAGGACTTCATCTATTACATGAGGGAATTCTACTTCTACTCATTTTTTTACCATTTTTCGTATTTGGTACCTTCTCTTTTTCCTTCTTCGGATGTTTTAAACATTTCTCCTTATCACCTTATGACTTTCTTGACACACCGGCCATCAATCCTACTGCATTGCACTCATCTACTACCATTTTTGGCTCGTCAACCAACTATTTCGGGTCTGGTTGTGTAGATTCATGGGAAATAACCCCTTCAGTAATATAAACACCCTGCCTATACGATTGCCCCGAGGGTATATTAATGGATGCAAGAGCTATTTTTGTTTGAATTTTCCTCTTTTTCATAACAATCAAAAAAATACTTTCATTTTTTTGGATCCACCAAGGATTTCTTCACATGAGATCTTTGTTCGGTAACTGAACACCTCATTGCAATGCAACATGATCGGTGCTTATTATGAGAATGGAGAGTTTTTAGTTTTGAAGGATGATCATGAGAGGATTTGGGAGTCATTGGATTCATAATGCCTCTTATTGGGAAACTTGTCTTCGTAGTCGAATGTTTGAACAATTAGTTTGGTACATTCGTCTTAGTTTGGAAGCCCATCACTATTTCTGATCTCTCTTCATGCTTTTTATTTTTTTGAGATAGATAATGAATCGTATATGCATTATCGATACAAAACATGCAACTCTGAAAAGGATGTATAGCATCAAGAATAGCGAAATGCTCATATTATTGCCGAAAACGTGTGTGTAAGGATTATCAAACTGAAAACTGAGGATTACAGTGGCTGAAATTATGAGCTTCTCTCTTTATCTATAGATATTATTAATGAATGAAGTATTAATGATATGGTAGAGATATATTTATAGGAGAAGATGGTGAAGCCAATCAATGGTTTCTATCATGCCCAACAGATACCCGCCTATGGCAGTGGAAAGGTTGACTCCAACGAAGACTAGATAGTGAAGCATAATAATCTTAGAGAGAATGCCATGCTTCACCACTCAAAGAGTAGATCTTCGGTCAAATATTTCATAACATGGGTACAAGTGCAATAGATTAGAAATATCCGTAGTGATAGCAATTCGAAGCAAAACTGTCCAACTAGAAGTTGTTTGGATCGACCAGTGCTGGTGAAAATATGAGGTACCTGCATTATTTAATCTGAAACAATTCCAAAGTTAGTCTTTTCAAATGACCCTTTCATGGACTAAGGAAGCTACTTGTAAGGGCCGAATTATCCGATCCCCGAGTCGGACCAGTAAGCTATTGAACCATAATTTATTTTATGGTATCAATGTAATAAATATGTAACAATAAAGGTATTTCATGTAATAAAGTATAGTTATGGGCTTGTGTTATATGAGTTTGATTTATCCATATGGCCACATTAACAATGTAAGCCCACAAAGGCCCAATATATATATAAAATATATTTTAGTCTTTAGAGAAGTTAATACACATTATGTTCTCCAACCAATATTCACCTACTTTCCCTCTCTACATTAATACTTATGCACTTGAATTATCTCTCTAAACCCTCTTATGACTTTATATATTATTAATATTAAACAAATACCTATTCGAGTATCTTTTAGGTTCTCACAATATTTATTATAATCGTATTTCTATATAAAACATTTTACCTCTTTTAACACCTAAAAAATGCATGACTCTTATACAAAGCTTTGGATATGAAGCTAGATAAATTTACAAGCCGACCTGCCAATATTTTGAACTCTTTAATAGATTTTTCGGATTCATAATCAATACTTTTTCAACTGTGTTTGGTCGCCTTCAACATCTTTCTTGCTAATTACATAACATAAAACTTACCATTTCGTGCACCAAAATAATATTTTAATGGTTTTAACTTTAAGTTACATTTCCTGAGATTATCAAACATTTTAGACAATATCATTATATGCTCTTCTTTTACGTTATTTTTCACAATCATATCACCAATATAAGTTTCTAATTTTTTCCATAGCCAATCAGCAAAAATATGATTTATGAGGCTTTAAGAAGTTGATCCAACATTGTTTAATCCAAAGAGTATTACTTTGTAACAATATAATCCATGATACATCATAAATCTCGTACAATTTCCATCGTTTATATGCATTTTTATTTGATTATACCATAATTAAATGCCCATGAAAGAAAATATTCTATGTGATAGCTCCAAAGATTTCTTAGAAGGGTTATCTGTCTAAGTTATGTTTGGAAGATAATATTTAGAGAGACAAACACGGGAAAGCCAGAGAGAGAAATTTACAAAAGGAACAATAAAGTAATGATTAGTCTCATTTCCTAAAAAAGAGTGTTTCTTTATATAGTACAAGGGGTGGATCCATAAATTACATGATTACCCCCTTTTATGGTCACGTCACCCTGCAACTTTACAAATCTCAACCATAATTATTATTTACATAAGGCCCCCTCAATGTTACACATTTGTTGCATTTCTTTACAAGACTTTTATAAAACCAAATTATCTCTTTTATTTTACCGATATAAGTATTCTTCAAAATATTTATTCCTCTTATCAGTAGCCCCCCAATCCTTGTGAAGATATTCAAACGAGGACTAAAATAACGAATGCGTCTCGGAGATGCCCAACATCTCTTACCCAAGGTTTTTCATCAGAACAATGACATCACTGACTAGATTGATGAGCTCATGATCACGCACTTCATATTTTGCTTCAAATCTACGTGCCACAAAGATATTTGACAGTGACACGCATGCTCTGCTCCAAATCCACGTGTTGCAACAATTTTAGACAATGTCACGCATGCTATGCTCCATGTCTACGCGTCACAACGATTTTTGACATAGGTGTACGTATTTTTCAAAATAACGTTTGAATGATTATATGTGTCGTAGGATTCTTACACTCTCTTACGCGTGTGCGCTTCATATTATATGTGTAATGAATATCTTCTAGAAAACTTCTCAATTTTCCTAAGCATTTGTGACACGAGAAAAATCTTCACTTACTTGGGTCGTCGTAACCATTGAAAGCCAAACTCCGGTTTTATACATACTCACACCATTTATCAATTTGCAGTTATTCACTTTCACAACTCTAAAGAGATAGAGAGAGAGAGAGAGAGAGAGAGAGAGAGAGAGAGAAACATCTGGTTATAGAGAAACAAATTTGATACTTCTCTACATACTTTCTTACACAGTTCATGCCTAGTAAACCAGAGAAACCTCATAAGTATAAGATTTGGGATTGATTTAAACATAGGTCAAAGAGTCAAAGAGAAAAAGGTTTCCAGTTTAGACGAGGAGCCCAAGCCACTCCAGGTTGTCAAAACTACCTACCACGATCGGTGGCCTCCACTCTAGAAACACTCTGAGACGGCAGGGACTTCGAATACCAATGCTTCATCTGATCTTGTTACCATGCAGCCCCCAGTCACACTTGTCTAATTCTCGACAAGGGTGATCAAACTCCCTCAAAAAAACCAAAATCTACATCAACATTTATTATGATGGGTGACAGAGAGAAAAACGTTAGAAAAGTACATAAAAATTAAGATTATGTCTACTACTTCCACTCCTCAAAATAATCCACGGGGTACTATTCAAACTACTCTTAAAGTTACTTCTAAAAAACCTCAGCCAGTAGTAGTGAAATATATTGTCATTCAATAAGTTCCATAAGAAATTGGCCCCTCGAACACATCATAGATGTGAGAGAAAAACACTTGGTTGACAAACCTAAAGACGGTCAGGATGATAAAGTAGCTTTTGTGGATGCTCAACCTATCAAGGAAACTATCGCCTTGACTTCTCAGGTCTGAACTTCCGGACAGACCCAAGCGTCAGCGCCCAAGGATACAATCATTCAGGATACAACCAAGACAAAGAAGAAGAAGAAGAAAAAAGATTGTCAAATTACCCTCGAACATTTAGGTTATCTTAGGAAACAATCTATGGGAAGTTAAGGTTAAACATCTTTTTATTTTGTACAAGATTAAGTATAAGTATTATTTACCTTCTAGAAAGGAAAGGTTTGAGACCAATGGGGAATTTTGAACTTCATACATAGCCAATTTCCTGATACCGGAGAGACTCCTCTGTTTGTTCGGAGAAATAAGCTAAAATATTTATCCGGAGGTTTTGAACTGGGGTCTTCAGTTCCCGTTAGATCCTTCTCTGTTGAGGTCCTTTGAACTAATTAATTTTTTTCCAACTTAAGATGGTCCAAAAATATGGTTCACCTTGATGGCCTGCATAATGGTTGCTCGGACATAAGGGGTCGGCTTTTTTATGGAATAGTTTGTTGGACTGACCGGTTTCACCAAAAAATCCCACTTTTTCTATGCCTTGACTTTAGGAAATAAATTCAAGATAGTTGATTATATCCTTGATGCCCACAAGAAGTGGAAACAAAAATATTTCTTTATCTCCGTGTTGTGGGAGACATGATGTGAGGAATATGTTGAACGACCACATCGACTCCCTTCGAAATGGACTAGCAGAGGTATATCTTTACTCTAATTTATTTTTGATTTTTCGTCTCGATTTTCCTTAACAAATTTTTTCTTGGGGGACAACAAAGAAAGGAATATAAACTGTTTGAAGGAAATCTAGCGGAGACTAGTCGGATTTTTACTCAGATGAGTAATTGGGCCAATACTTCATGGTCCAATAAATTCCACTAATGCTTCATTCCATCTAACCTGGCTAAAATCCATCTTTGAAAGGCTTACCTGACAAAAAAATATTCCTTAGAAGAGCTTACGGTGCTTCCCATAAACGAAATCATACTTAAACGATTGGAGCCCATAGATGTTCTTGTCTACCTGTCTGGTAAAGCTAGGGTTCCAAGCTGTCGGAACCCTTTTAAAAAATATATAATTAAGGAAGAACATACTGATACTCGAGTTTGATATTTATGAAGATGATTACATAACTCTCGAAGTCAATAAACTGCTTCACGCTGCGTTACTTCTTGAGATGAAGGCTAAACAAAAAAATCGTTATAAAGAGGAGGCTTTGCAAAGAAGATCCGTTATGAAAAATTTGGAAGACGATCTTGTCCATTACAAAGAATTGGTTGTCGGACGTTTGACAAAACTTGAGGCAGTGGAAGATCAGTTAACGTTGGAGCAAAACTTGTTTGTCGATGAATGGGGAAGCTTTATTTCTAAAAATACTGATAGGAATGTTTTCATCGATGGTCTTATTAAGGGTTACAATAAGGCCAAAGAGTTCTTCAAACGGACTATCAAAAATATAGAAAAACCTACCAAAAAGAAGCAAGATCTTAGATATTAGGCTCAAGCATACAAATAAACGTCCTTCGAAAAGTACACTGCTGATTAATGAGTCCGAATTCAGCATGCTCCCCGGAAGGGCAAATCAGCCTAAGTCTCTCCGAAAACCGGACAGGCTACAAGCACATAAATCGGACAGATCATTCGGACCGGACAGATCACTTCGAATACTGTAAACTTAAGGCTGTTCGAACTATGACTAAAGTACTAAAAAACCTAAACACTTCCTGACTAAGCTACCTGCCCTCCTGCTTAGAACTCATGGGTCTTTAAACATGACCCGAGTCCATTAAACATGACCCGAAAGCCCATAAGGGCCCAAACATCACACTATAAATACCCAACCACCAGCATTAACTAGGGGTAATAAAAATTAACTGCTACCAAGCTGCTTAATTATCTCTCCACCTTTAAACACCCACACGCCACCGTTAAACATCCATACACCACCTTGAAACTCCACTTAAAATTACTAGCCTACCCTCAGGCGATTATTATCCACACCAAATTGGCAACCACAGTGGGAGCAGAGAGGTGCCTGAATCAAGCATTCAAAACCTGCCAAGAAATTCTGTCCGAATGAATCCGGATAATCCAGAGCTTCCACCAGCTTTGCTCGAAGTGGTGGAAGAAAACGATGAGTATACTGTCCAAGAGCGTGACAGGTTAAAGCTTGAGATAGAAGCTCTGAGGGCTGAAAAGGCCAAAATGGGCGTGAAAGAAAAATCCAAGGCATTGGTTTATTCATCACACCGACAACCCTAGAGAGCCTGAGGCTTCGAAAACTCATGTGAGTACCAAAAAGACACATGTTAGTTCTAAAAAGTCTCACCGGTCCAAGCCTGTGGAGAGCTCTGACTCAAGTTCAGAATCTTCGGGCAGCTCTTCAGACAGTGATGGAAATGAAAAATCCTTGTCCTCTAGCAGTGATGAGGGTCGAACCAAGAAAAAGCAAAAGCAGGTTAAGAAATATTCGAGAAAAAGAGATCACCATGGAAGAATGAAAAGGCATATTGGAAAGGGGTCATCTCACCACCGGAGGTATACGGACAAGATGCTGATGGATCCCTTTGCTTTCCACGATGAGCCAGGTATCTTTGCAACTCCTAATGAGGATACCGTGTTCAGTCGTGGAAGGAATTGGAGGCAGTCTCCACTGTCTTCTAAAATCCTGTCCGGAAACCTCCCCAAGAGGTTTGACAGTACTAAGATGGAGAAGTACGATGGCAGTACTGATCCGTACAATCATCTGGAGCAATTCAAGAACTTCATGATGAACTTTGATGATGATGATAAACTACTTTGTAGGGCATTCTCCTAATCCTTTACGGGGAGTGCTCTGAAATGGTACAACAGCCTGCCTCAGGGTTGTATTAAAGATTTTGATACGTTTTGGGTAGCCTTTTGAAGGCAGTTTGTGGGGAGTAAGGAGCTGAAGGGCAATGGAGACACAATAATCCATTGTGCCCAGGAGCCAAATGAGTCATTAAAGGAGTACATAAGTCGTTTTGTGAACACAAAGAATGGGTTGGCTGATTGCTTCGAACAGGTGACAATAGCATCCCTAAGACAAGGCTTGAACCCAGGCAACCTGGCTGATTCGGTGACCAGAAATAAGGCCATGACCTGGGGAGGGTTGCTGAATCAAGTTGGCAAGCAAATAAACGTTGATGAAACAAAGAAGACCAGGGTACACAGACAGGTGAGATCCACCCCGGTGGCACCAACTCCAAATCAAAACCAGTCCGGGAACAAAGCAAGAGAAACCGGACAGGGGCATGGTAAGGCAAAAGCTCAGTCTCAGCCTGCTGCTCCTGCTCAAAGTCAACAATCTAGAAACAAAAGAGGGCCATGGGTCCAACCGGAGTGGTTCGCAGAACTCAAAGAAAGCGTGGCCACCATTTTCGATAAAACAAAAGATGAGGTACACTACCGGAGGCCAGCAACCTTGCAGTCTCCCAGAGAGCATCGTAACAACTCCTTTTGCCAATACGATAATGATATTGGCCATACCACTGATGATTGCATAGCGTTGAAACAAGAGGTTCAAAACTTGATTGAAAGGGGAAAGTTGGGTGCATACGTTAAAAGAAGAGGAGGCAACAAGCCTGACAACACTCACCGGGTTGGTCCGAGTAATGCTGCCCCGGAGGGGGCCATGGTAATAGTTGAAAGGTTTGATGTGGAATCTGAATACTTGGATCCTGATCCAACACGAAATAGGGTGGGTGCTATAGAGGAGTGTTCTAGGACGGTCTCCGGGCTCGTTAAATTCTTCGAGTCACTGACGATTTCGGAGGGGACACAATGACTGCTCCTACTGCCTCTTCAAGAAAGAGGCATGTTCATAATTTAGCCTCCCAGCTAGAAGGAGGCATGACATCTTATCAATCACCAAACTCATTCCCATTCATAGTATTCGATGAGGATGATTTGAGAGATATTGCTGGCCCTCATGAGGATGCTGTTGTCATAGGAGCATCTATAGGGGGCAATGAGATAAGGCGAATTCTGGTGGATACTGGAAGCTCTGCCAATATCCTTTTCCTAACCACTTATAAGAAAATGAAAAATCCAGCTGTGATTCAGAAGTCAGACAGATCGATCGTAGGTTTCACGGGTAGCTCAGCCGATGTGATCCGGGAGTTTGAAGAAGAAGTGTTATTGGGCAGGGGCCCTTTCAAGAAAATGGTTAGAATACTCTTCATCGTGGTGGATTGTCCCACTTGCTACAATGCTATTCTGGGGAGATCTTGGCTCTCTAGGATGCATGCAGTGGCTTCAACAGTCCATCAGTGTTTAAAGTATGCTGTTCAGGGACAGGTTGGGGTTGTCCGGAGCAGCCAAAAGGTTGCAAGAGAATGCTATGCCACTGCCTTGGCTCCACGAACGCTAGGGGCAGTCCGAATAAATGATCAATAGCAGTTTGAGGGCCTTTCTGGGGGTGAGGGTGAGATTGATGACCCCAGGGAGACCCCCGGAGTGTTGATCCCAGTTGAAGAGGTTGAAACACACTGTTTGGAAGAAGGCAAAAGTGTCAAGATAAGGTCCAAGATGCCACCAATATTGAAACAAGAGATGTTGAAATTTTTGAAAGACCATCAGCACGTTTTTGCTTGGTGCAATGCTGATGTTACTGGAGTTCCATCAGAGGTGATATCCCATCACCTATCTGTCTGAAGAGATGTGGCACCAGTGGTTCAAAAGAGAAGAGATTTCTCGAAAGAAAAGGCTGATGTCATAGTACAAGAGGTTGAGAGACTCACAAAGATGGGGGCATATTAAAGAATCTCAATACCCTTTGTGGACTACCAATCCTGTCCTAGTAAAGAAGAAAAATGGCAAATGGCGCATGTGCATTGACTTCACAGATCTTAATAGAGCTTGCCCGAAGGATTTGTATCCGGTTCCCCGGATAGATCAGTTAGTAGACTCTACTTCTGGGAACAAACTGCTCTCCTTCATGGATGCCTTCTCCGGGTACAATCAGACCCAAATAGATCCAAAAGATCAAGAGCATACCACGTTTGTCACTGATAGAGGTCTACATTGCTACAAGGTGATGCCTTTTGGCTTGAAAAATGCTGGGGCTACTTATCAAAGGTTAGTCAACAAGGCATTTCCTGATCAAATTGGAAGAAATATGGAGGTTTACATTGACGATATGATGGTGAAAAGCGTGGATGAGCAGTTGCACTTGTCCGATCTCTAAGAAACTTTTGCCAACTTGGCAAAAGTGAATTTAAAACTAAACCCTGAAAAGTGTGTATTCGGAGTACAGTCCGGGAAGTTCTTAGGGTATATCGTAAGTGAGCATGGAATACAGCCCGACCCGGATCAACTCAATGCCTTATTCCAGATGGAGCCCCCTCGAAACATTAAAGAAGTACAACAATTGACGGGGAGATTAGCTGCCTTGAACAGATTCATCTCCAGGTCTTCGGACAGGTGTGCTCCATTCTTTCAAACTTTGAAGGGTGCAAAAGGGTTTGAATGGACCCCGCAGTGTGGTGAGGCATTCAATAAAATCAAGAAACATCTCTCCTCTCCTAAAACTTTGTCCAAACTAGTTGACGGGGAGACTCTTATTGTGTATCTGGTCGTTTCAAGTTGTGCCATCAGTGCTGTGTTGGTAAGAGAGGTCGATGGTTGTCCCTACCCAGTGTACTACATCAGCAAAAGCTTGATTGATGCTGAGAGGCGTTACTTGAAACTTGAAAAATTGGCATTAGCTCTGGTGATAGCTGCAAGAAAAATGAGGCCTTACTTTCAGGCTCATCCTATCATCGTCCGGACATCTTTCCCTTTAAAGAATGTCCTTCAAAAAGCAGACATTTCAAGCAGAATGACGAAGTGGTCAGTAGAGTTGGGGGACTTCGACATAGACTTCGCTCCCCGAACAGCAGTAAAAGCCCAAGCTGTGGCTGATTTTCTGGTTGAATTCCACTCCGATAGGGATTCAGAGCAACCTACTGATTCAAAAGACAAGAAAGTGTGGATTGTCCGAACAGACGGAGGGTCTAGCACCATGAGATGTGGGGCAGGAATATGTCTCACTTCCCCATACGGGGACAGCATGTACCAAGCTATTTGTTTTGCTTTCAGGGCGTCTAATAACGAGTCCGAATATGAAGCAGCTATATCTGGGTTAAAGTTGGCCCACATCTGTGGGGCTAAAAGGGTCAAGCTTCTAAGTGACTCCCAGTTACTTGTCCACCACGCCTTAGGCCAATCTGAGGCTAGAAAGGAGCAGTTGGTAAAATATTTACTCCTAAAAAATGAAGCGCTAAAGTTTAAAGCTGTTGTCTATGAGCACATCCCCCGGGCAGAAAATGAACTAGCAGACTCATTGGCAACAATAGCATATACGGAGTCCTACCCATGGATCCATGTGCTTGAAAGCCCTTCTATTCAACTTAGTGAGGGTGGAAAAGAGGAAGTTTTTGAAATACAAGTGAATCGGCCTCAAGACTGGAGGTCTCCTCTTATACAATATATGTCCGATGGTATTATACCTTCAGATAAGTCACAAGCCAGAACATTGAAACACAAGGCTCGTGGTTTCATTATGTTGAGAGAAGTGTTGTACAAAAAATCCTATAGTAAACCCCTCCTACGTTGTTTAGGGGATCATGAGTCACAAGTGGTCCTCTCCGAATTGCATGATGGTGAGGGATCAGCCCATTGTGGGTTCAGAGCTTTAACAAGAAGAGTGTTACTCTCCGGATACTATTGGCCATCAATCATGAAAGATGCTAAGGAGCTGGTAAGAAGGTGTGACCCATGCCAGAGGTACAACAATAAAATTCATGTACCAGCCATTCCTTTGGAGTCAATTTCTGAGCCCATCCCTTTTGTTCGATGGGGATTGGACTTGGTTGGGCCTTTCCCTGTGGCGTCCGGAGGGCGTAAAACTATAATTGTGGCCATTGACTACTTCTCAAAATAGATAGAAGCAGCTCCCGTGGCAGGAACAACGTCGAAAGCTGTCATAAAATTCATTTTGTCCAACATATGTTGCAGATTCGGTGTCCCACAGAAGATAACAACAGACAATGGGCCACAGTTTGACAACAGAGAGATGGAAAGCTTCTGTGCCTCAAGGGGTATACAGCACTGCTTTTCTTCACCTTTTCACCCACAAGCCAATGGGCAGGTTGAAGTGGCCAATAGAACTATACTGTCCGGGTTAAAGAAAAATTTGGAAGGGGCTGCTGGGAAGTGGCCTACTTATCTACAAGAAGTCTTGTGGGCCTACCGGACAAAACCTGGGGATGCAACACAAGAATATCCCTTTGCCTTGGTCTATGGGATGGATGCAGTAGCTCGCATAGATAAGACACTTCCTTCCTTTCGTGTTCACAGCTTCTCCGGACACGCTAATGAAATGGCAATTAGAAATCAGCTTGATTTGATAGAAGAAAGAAGGGTTAAAGCCCACCTTAGAATTGCACACTATCAGAGCCTGATGAGAAGCAGGTTTGTTTCTAAAGTTAAAAGAAGAGATTTCCAGCCCGGGGACAAAGTATTGAGAAAGGTCTTCTTGCATACTAAGGAAAAGCTCTTCGGAAAGCTGGCCCCAACTTGGGAGGTTCCCTATACTATGGTTGAAAGAATCAAGCCTGGGACTTATTGGTTGGAAGACAAAGATGGCAGGGTTTTAACTCACCCTTGGAATATTGAACACCTTCGAATGTACTTGGAATAACACTTGTGTAAATATTTACTTGTTCAAACATCCATGTAAATATTTGGGGGCATACCTTCCCCTCTTTGGTGGCACGGAGAGCTTTCAATGAAATTTGGTGCCTTCTTCAAAATTCTCTAAGTGTTTTCAAAATTTTATCTCTTATCATACTACCCGGACTGAAAGATTTAGGGGCTATTTAAATTCTAGCCGAAGAGTCTTAATACTCTCACAATGCAATAAAGCTATTTAAACTCCAGCTATTTAAACAAAAGCAAATAATAAAAGAAGATGATGATTGAACAAAATAGAAACATTCATTTAACAAACTTAAAATTGCTTTGGCCTTCCAAGGACTTTTGAACAAGTTAGGATACAGCACAAAAAATCTGTCCGAATAATACGGACACCATCACAAAAAGAGTGCCTTGGCCTTCCAAGGACTTTAGTTTGAATGAAAGATAAACAGAATAAATTATAAATTAAGGTTGAGCCTTTGAAGATGGCTCGCCCTCATCTGCTTTCTTGCTCTTGATGTCGCTCCTATCTTCGACTATCTTCTTGCCCTTGGGATCAATCTCTTCTTCACCTGGGCTCTCTCCGGTTTCCTCTTCATTATCAGATGAGGACTCACCGGAATATCCCTCGTCAACCATAGTATAATATGGAAGGTCATCATCATCTACATAGCGCCATAAGTCCCCCAGTCTCCTCTTCGGAAATTTTTCGTGAAACAGGAGAACCATATCAGACTTCACCCTTTGAATCATTAGCTCCTCACTTTGTATCATCTCCCTGGCATAGGCGTTGATCTTGGCCTTGATTGTGGCCTCTTGGTCCCTCACCAAAACATCATTCTCTTCAGCAACCTGAGTCACTGCATTTTCTAAAGCGATCTTGTCAGTGGTCAGGTTGGTGATGAGCTTCTCATTTGCTGCAGTTTCTCCCCTTGAGGTTTTCAGGTCCTTCTCCATTCCGGACAGCTTATCCTGAAGATCTTTTATGGTTTCTTCTAGGGTGGAAACTTTTGTGTTGTTTTCATTTTGCTTCTTCTTCAGCTCCTCATTTGCTTCCTTAAGCAAGTCAGCATTGGTGGTGGCAGTGCGGAGGTCTTCGAACAGCTTTTCCTTATCAGACTTGAGATCTTTGATAGTGTCTGCTTGACTCCGGACTTGCCTCTCCAATGTGAGAACTGGCTGCACATTACTAAGTAGAGAGTGGGCTATAGTGTCCTTCTCACTAGAAACCATGAAAGTCTTACCATTAAAATTAACCGTATTGGGGCTGCTCGGAGGGACGTAGGGCCCTGCAAACTCGTCTCTAGGCAAGCTAAGGAAATATTCACCAAGTCCACCCAGACCGGTGATGTCCACTTCATTCAAATTAAGCTCTCCCCCCTCAACCTCATCAGTATGGAATTCCCTTGGAATCTCTTCTTGAAAGTCCCCTGGGATCTCTTCGGCCAGTGTCGGGTCAGTAGGGAAAGAGGGCTCCGGATCCCGGAGAGCAAGCTCATCTCCTTGGGAAGTCTTTTTCTTCTTGGCTTCCCTATCAGCACCTTCACTTGCTTGCTTGTGAGTCCTCTTGGATGCCCTTGGAGGTTTTGGGAGGTTCACTTCCTGCTTTTCGCTCTCCTGCTCCACCACTTGTAAAAGGGCTGCATCAATTTGAACTTGTGTTGGCCCCTTTGGATCTGTTGGGACCTCCTTTTCAGTATCACATGCCACCTTCTTGCCTTTTCTTCTGCCCTTCATTTTGCTTGGGGCTTTGTCCCGGGCAGGCAGGTAGAGTGTCCCATCCAGCTCGTGGGACCTTCTCAGCACAATGTCTTCATCAGGCTGGGTGGTGAGCTCCTCCCAAGTTAGGTCTCTCCGACCTGTTGTGTTCCACAGGTGGGACCTTACTAGGTTTCCAGTGGTGAAGGCCTTGTGGAATCGGTTCTCCCAGTTCTCTGCAGCCCATGCATTGATTTTGCCACAGGTAGTCTGTCCGGCCTTCAGGTAGTCCCCGAACTCCTTTGGCAGCTCTGTTAAAACAAAAGAGAAATTGGTTAGTACAAACTTAACTTTAAAAAAAGAGATTCGAACAGAAACTTAAAGTAAAAAACTTACGGTCACTTCTCCATCTACTCCTGAGAAGGCTTGGATTCTCTCCGACCTTGATTTTCTTGCCGTTTTCCCATGAGCCACTGACAAACAAGAATTGGCTCCTCCATTTGCTCTCCGACTCCAGGAGATCATCAAAAGCTTTGAGATTGTTCCCCATGTTGAAATGGTAGAAGGGGAACTGATGATGCTTGCACAGGTTGGCCACTGCAGCGAACTCTTCCATAGGAAGAGGGATCCCTGATAACTTAGATGCCATAATACATGACATTAAGGTGAACCAACCATTGGGGCTTAGCTGTGTTGGGCAGAGCTTGACCAGGTGAAAGTAGCGCACAATCTCCGGGTCTAGTGGGAACCTGAGCCCCCAGTTAAATAGCTCCGTAAAGAAGACTATCTCGTTCCGTTTACAATCCATTGGGGTCTCCGGATCAATGGGAATCCTTATCTTCACGTTTTCAGGGATCCCCCATTTGGTGCGCATTCTACCCAGATCAGAGGTATGGATGAATGCATACTTGGTCTTCTGCAAGGCCAAGAGATACTTGAACTCAAATTTGTGGAAGCACGGCCCCACTCTTCCATCAAGGCACTCCGGCAGGTCCGGGCGCCTCAGATACAAATTTTCTTTGCCCTTTTTTGCAACAGCAGCAGTGGTATCAGCCTGTCCGGAGGACTCGGACTCAAAGGGGACCTCTTCAGTAGAGTCTTCCATTCTCTCCTCCATAATTGTTGGAGGGACTTCTGTGGAAGTGGTTCGGGGAGGATTGATGCCTGGCATAGCTTGCCCTCCGGACTGTTGACTGCCCGTATTTATCTGACTTCTCACCTCAAGTTGAGTTTCTGAGGCAGAAGGTTCTCTGGGGGGTGCCGGGCTGCTGGCCTCCGGACCGGACAGCCTCTCCCGGGGAGCTCTAAAGGGCACTCCAGACCCAGAGTCACTATTCTTTGTCCCCGATTTTGAGGGAGTATTTTTAGAAGTTAGCCCCTTGACTAACCGGCTTGGCCTCTTGATGACTAATTTATCCGGAGAGTGGTCAGAGTCAGACCCCATGGCAATAAAAGATGATTTTTTCCTAACACTTGTAGCGGTAACTCCTGGTTCAACAGCAGATATTGACTCCTGAACTGAGGAACCCGATACTATGGGAGAAAGGGTGAATTGAAAGAGCTTTCTGGGCTTGGTACCTTTTGAAGAGGATGAGCCTCTATCAGATTCTGCAACAGAGGAGGCTGGTTTCTCAACAGGCGACGATGGTAGCCCTGCTGCCAGTCGTTTTTCCTTCTCGACCCTTTGTGTTTTCTCCAACTCCGAAAGGTTGAGCCAACCGCCTTTGATCAATGCTGTTCTTGTTGTAAACATAAAACAGCCAAGGAAGTTTTTGTTCTAGAGATATAAAGCTCTGGGTGAAATTGCAGAGTAAAATTTGAGAGAGATAGTAAAATAGTGAAAAATGAATGTGAACTTATAGTAGATTTGAAGAAAAATGAGTTGATTCCTAGGAGAATCCGAAAAGTTGGGTAATGATTAAAAGACGGCGCTGATGTCACTATTGGCAATTAAAGAGGTTACTTGTTCAAGAAGGTGGTGCGAAATTTAAGGTGAAAAAGCGGCTGGAGTGGCCAATCAGAAAGAGACACGTGTCCCACTAACTTTGGCAAAAATCGTTTGGAATTCGTAACGTTTAAATATGTCCGAGTATACCCACAACTCTGTCCGGATTAAGAACCACTTCATGCAATCGGACTGTTTTTCAGTTCTTTGACAAGGACACTTGTTCAAACATCTAAAAAAGGGGCTCCTGATGAGTCTGAATTCAGCATGCTCCCTGGAAGGGCAAATCAGCCTAAGTCTCTCCGAAAACCGGACAGGCTACAAGCACATAAATCGGACAGATCATTCGGGCCGGACAGATCACTTCGAACACTGTAAACTTAAGGTTGTTCAAACTATGACTAAAGTACTAAAAAACCTAAACACTTCCTGACTAAGCTACCTGCCCTCCTGCTTAGAACTCATGGGTCTTTAAACATGACCCGGGTCCATTAAACATGACCCGAAAGCCCATAAGGGCCCAAACATCACACTATAAATACCCAACCACCAGGATTAACTAGGGGTAATAAAAATTAACTGCTACCAAGCTACTTAATTATCTCTCCACCTTTAAACACCCACACGCCACCGTTAAACACCCATACACCACCTTGAAACTCCACTTAAAATTACTAGCCTACCCTCAGGCGATTATTATCCACACCACTGATTATATCTCTAAGTTAAATGATAGATATACTAAAATCAAGTTTGCTATGGTCCTAGGGTTCCACGACCATTTTCTAGACTTGAAGTTATGTAGCTTATGGGCACTTGTTCCTAATAAGTATCGCCCGATATGCGTTTCCTTGGAAGATGAAGAATCACCCAACAACTCTGATGAATTAAATAATTTATCAATTAGCTCATTGGAAGATGATTCTGAAAACATCCATTTGGGTTAAAAAATTACTTTGTTAATATTTTATTTCTATATGACATTTTAAAACTGGTTGTGCCCTGGGAAAGTTTTGTAAAGTCCTCGTATATTTTTGAGGCATTTTGCACTTTGAAAGTTTCATTAATAGAAATGTTCTATTTTGGGTAATTTTTATTTTCACAACTTTTACTTATCAACCCAACTATTAAAGATTATTACGAACCACCTTTTATTGGAGGACCCTCCTGATTGATAATCAAATCATTGATGACTAACATTCCTTGTAAGACCATTTCGGTCCAAAAATAAAAAATTATTAACCAACATTCGTTGGAAGACCCTTCCGGTCCAAAAATATTATTGACCAATATTAGTTCTCCGGTCCAAAAATGAAAAATTGTTGGCCAACATTCGTTGGAAGACATTTCTGGTTCAAAAATAAAAAATTTGTTGACCAACATTTGTTGGAAGACCCTTCTGGTCCAAAAATAAAAAATTGTTTACCAACATTCGTCGGAAGACCCTTTCGTTCCAAAAGAAAATAAAACTTGTTGACCAACATTCATTGGAAGATCTTTCCAGTCCAATAATGAAAAATTGTTGACCAACATTTGTTAGAAGACCCTTCTGGTCCAAAAATAAAAAATTGTTGACCAACATTCATTGGAAGACCCTTCCGGTCCAAAAATGAAAAAGTGTGCAAGTTGTTTTAAAATGACAAAGAAATATTATATATAAGTCGGCTATAATGACACCTCGTTAAAACTTTCATGTGCCACCTTTTTAAGGAAAAAGTATGCCACTAATCCTTACACAAGTTTTCAAAATACGTACAAACTTTTACATTCATTCTAAATACAATCTAAGGTGTTAAATGTTCCACGGATGACTAAGATCCCTTCCTTTTTTATCTTTAAGTCGAAATGTCCCCGACTTCAATTTCTTGGTTACCATGTACGAGCCCTCCCATTTAGGTCCTAACTGGCCAAACTGTTTTTTTTGTATGCAAAAATACTTTTCTCAGAACCTTGTCCTCTATTTTGAACTCCTCTCCTCTAACTTTAGAAGCGTACTTGCTTCTCATCAAAGTTTGATAGTGCAAAGAATTCAATTGTTCTCTTTTTTTTTCTTCAATTAAATCTACCTTTGCACGCTTTCCCTTATCATTAATCTCTTCTGAATATCTGTTGTTTCGATACGAGGGGAAAACCGTTTCTTATAGTATAACAACAGCCATCCCATAGACTAACGCAAATGAAGATTCATGAGTTGATGTTTGAGGGGTGGTTCGATATGCCCAAAAAACTTCCTATAAATAATATGTCTATTTTCCAGCATTGCCTTCCAAATTCTTTCCGAGTCCATCGAGAATTATCTGGTTAGTCACCTAAACTTGGTCGTTTTCTTACGGATGGAAAGGTTCCAAGAATCATTGATGTATTCCTCTTGAAAAACAAAAAGCCTTCATTTCTTTATTATCGAACTATGTTCCGTTGTGCATCGTCATTTTCCTCGGAACATCGAAGCGACAACATATATTGGAGATAATAAACTTGATAACATCTTTAGCTTTTGTTCTTTCCAGTGGTTCAACTTCCACCCACTTAGATAAATAGTCCACCGCGACTATTATCATATGTTGTACCTCATATGCCATTGATAGAGGCCCGACCAAATCAATACCCCATCAGTCAAAAGGTAATGCCTCAGATATTTATTCAAGAGATAATCGTGGTGCGGGGATTGTGTTAGCATATCTTTGGCATTTGTGTGGTTAATTTTCGTCTGAGGGTAAATTTGTAATTTGTTTTAGAGTTTTTGGAGGTGTGTAGGTGTTTAATGTTTGAGTAGAGAGTAGAGGGAGAATTAAGCAGCCTAGTTGTATTTAATTTTCATTACCCATATTTAATGCAGGTGGTTGGGTATTTATACCCTTTCATTTGGGCTTTATGGGTTTTCGGGTCATGTTTAATGGACCCGGGTCATGTTCAAAGACCTATGAGCTCTTAGTAGGAGAGCAAGCAGCTTAGTCAAGAAGTGTTTAGGTTTTTAAGTACTTTAGTCATAGTTCGAACAGTTCAATAAGCTAAGTGTTCGAACTGCCCTGTCTGGTTCAGTCGTATTAGTCCGAACTGTCCTCGTCTGGAGTGGTAGCAATATTCGGACTCATCAGGAGCCCCTTGTTTAGGTGTTTGCTCAAATACCTTTGCCAAAAACCTGAAAAACAGTCCGATGTCAGGGGTAGTTTTAATCCGGACAGGTCCTTCAACTTGTGTTATGGCTTTATCCGGACTAATAAAGCTTTGTGAATCCAAACGTTTTTTTGCCAGAGTTTATAGGACACGTGTCACTTTTTTATTGGTTTCTTTAGCCGTTTTTTCACCTTGAATCTCGCACCCACCTTCTTCGAAAAGCAACCTCTTCATTAAAGAGGGTGACATCAGCGCCGTCTTTTAATCATTACCAATCTTTTCGAATTCTCCTAGGAATCAAACTCCTTTTTCAGATTTACTATAAATTGAAATGCTTTCTACTCTTTCACCATCACTCTCGTTTTTACTCTGCAAATCCTCAAAGTTTTTTCTCTCCAAAACAAATTTTTACCCAGATTGTTTATGTTCACGACTCGGAACGCTTTAATCAAAGGTGGGTGGTTCAACCTCTCTGAATTAGAAAAGGCGTAAAAGGTTGAAAGGGAAAGGAGCATTGCAGCAGGCTTACCCGCTTCGCCCATCGACAAACCAGCAACTTCACTCACAGAATCAGACCAAGGTTCTTCCTCCATTAAGGGCATCAAACCGAAGAAGTTATTTCAAACAAATCTTTCACCTATTATCTCAGGCTCCTCGGTTCAAGAGTCGGAACCCATCGTTGAACCATGTTTAACAATTACAAGCTTTAAAAAACCCTCCCCTTTCTTAGCCATGGGGTCAGACGTTGAAACCTCTCCTCATAAATTAGTTGACCGAAAAAAAAGCCGGTTGGTCAATGGTCAAGCTTCTAAGGGTACCCCTTCAAAATCGGGTGCCAAGGACAGTAGTACTGGGTCAGAGGCACCCATTAGAGCACCAAAGGACAGGATGTCCGGTCCGAAGGGCACTGGTTCAAGTCCTCAAAGAGAAATGTCTACACCAGAGCCCCAACCGGAGGCCAGGAACCAAGAGAAAACTGAAACTCAGCAGTTCGGAAGTCAGGCTGAGCCAAATCTAAACCTTCCCCTTACCACTGCTACTCAAAACCCCTCATAAATCATGGAGGAAGTAATGGAGGACTCTATCGAAGAGGCTCCATTCGAGTCTGAGTCTTCCGGACAGACTAGTAGTGCTGCAAGGAAAAGTTGTGCTTGAGGCATCCGGACCTGCCGGGGTGTCTTGAAGGAAGGGTGGGGCCTTGTTTTCACAAGGTCAATGTCAAGTACCTCCTTTCCCTACAACAGATCAACTACGCATTCATCCACACAGCTGAGCTGGGTCGGATGCGTACGAAGTGGGGAATTCCGGAGAACGTGAAGATAAGAATTCATATAGACCCCGAAACTCCCATGGACTATAAATTGAGCGAGATAGTCATCTTCACGGAGCTATTTAATTGGGGGCTCAGATTCCCTTTGGACCCAGAGATTGTCAGATACTTTCATCTGATAAAGCTCTGTCCAAACCAGCTGAGTCCCAATGCTTGGTACACCCTTATGGCCTGTATTATGGCCTCTCGGCTCTCCAAGATCCCTCTACCAATGGAGGAGTTTGCTGTTGTAGCCAGCCTCTGTAGAAACCCCCACATCCCTTTTTACCACTTTAATATGGGAGACAACTTCAAAGCTGTGGATGATTTGCTAGAGTCGGAGAGGACCTGGAGGACTCAATTCCTATTTGTAAGTGGGGCTTGGGAAAACGGGAGGAGAATCAAGGCCGAAGTCAACCCAAGTCTCCTCACCAGCAGATGGAGGAGTGACCGTAGGACTTTTTCTTTATATTCTTAATTCTTCTTTTATCAAATTTGCTTAAATTGATTGTTTTTATATTTTTTCTTAGCAGTATTGCCCAAGGAATTCAATGACTATCTAAAGTCCGGGCAGACTACTTGCACCAAGATCAATGCTTGGACTGCTGAACGGTGGGGGAACCGGTTCCACGATGCCTTCACGGGGGGCAACTTAGCAAGATCTCACCTTTGGAACACTACTGGCCGGAGGGATTTAACTTGGGAATAGCTCACCACTCAACCCCCTCCGGATTTAGTGCTCAAGAGGATACACGAACCGATGGGACACTTTACTTGCCAGGCCGGGCCAAGGCCCCGAGTAAGATGAAAGGCAAAAAGAAGAAGGGCAAGAAAGTGGCAGGTGGAGCGGACCCTGCTGAGGTGGAGGAAGCTGTTTTAACCAATTCGGAGGGGCCACCCCCAAGCCAGATTGATGCTGCTCTCTTGGAAGCGGTAGAGCAGGAGAGTGTTAGGCAAGAAGTTCACTCCCCAAATCCTCCAAGGGCTTCCAAAAAAGACCGTAAACGGGGAGCTGAAAGCAAAGACAGGGAGACCAAGAAGAAAAAGACCTCTAAGGGTGATGAACTTTCTCTCCGACCTCCGGAGCCTCTCCCCCAAGTTGACCCCACTGACCCAACACAAGCAGAGGAGATTCCTGGTGACTTTCAAACCGATGAGGTCAAAGAGGGAGGTCTTAGCATTGATGGGGTAGACATCACTGGTCTTGGTGGGCTTGGTGAGTACTTCATCAACCTCCCCATAGATGATTTTGCTGGGCCTTATCTCCCTCCGAGTACTTCAAACACCGTCACTTTAACGATAAGACCTTTACTCTTTCAAGTGAAAGGGATGTTATTGCTCACTCTTTGTTAAGCAATGTTCAGCCGGTGCTTGCTTTGGAAAAGCAAGTTTGAATTCAGGCCGACATTATCAAAGACCTCAAGTCTGATAAGGAGAGGCTTTCCGATGACCTTCTCACTGCCACTCAACATGCTAATATTTTAAGGGGGAGAACGAGGAGCTGAAAAAGAATCAGGAGGGGTGGACCACCAAAGTTGCTACTCTGGAAGACACCATCAAGGATCTCCGAGAGAAGTTGTTTGGAGCAGAGAAAGATCTCAACTCTTCAAAAGAGGAGACCAAGGCCAAGGACCAAATTATAAACAACTTGATCAGTGACAAGATTGTGCTTGAGAACACAGTGTCCAAGGCTGCAGAGGAGAAATCTGATCTATTAAGGGAGCAGGAGGCCAAGATCGATGCTTATGCCAACAACATGATCGACACTCAAGAGCAAATATATGCCAAGGTGAAATCAGACATGGTCCTGCTCTTCCATGAGAAGTTCCCGAAGAGGAACTTGGGTGATTTGTGGCTTCACGTAGAGTATGAAGACCTTCCCTTCCACACCATGGCTGATGGAGACTTGCATGACTACTCCAGTGCTTCCTCTTCTGACGAGGCAGAAGAAAATGCCGGGGAGGGTCCTCCTAAAAAGAAAGACGATCCCAAGGGGAAGAAGAAAATGGATGAGGCTGAGCCATATTCAAAGGCTCAGTCTTAGATTATGAATTACTTTTTACTTTTCATGTTATCTAAACTAAAGTCCTTGGAAGGCCAAGGCACCTTTTTTGTAAGTGTGTCCGGTATCTGACCGGATAGATCTTTTACTCTGCTTGACAATTTGAAAGTCCTTGGAAGGCCAAGGCACTTAAGTTATTTCAATGAATATCCTTGTTTTGCACAATTCTCACATTCTTTCATAGTTTGTTTCAATTTTGATGGCTAGCGTTTAAATAGCCCTTAGTTATTTAATAGTGAGAGTGTTTAAATTCTCCGATGACGAATGTTTAAGTGGTCGTCAGTCTTTTATTTCAATCCGGATGGTGTGACAAAAGACAAAGTAAGAACACTTCGGAAAATTTTTAAGAAGGCATCAAATTTCATTAAAAAACCGGACACCTCATTAAAACATCCCTGCGCCACCAGTGTAGGAAATAGTATGCCCCCAAATATTTACATGGATGTTTAAACAAGTAAATATTTACACAAATGCTACTCCAAGTACATCCGGAGATGTTCGATATTCCAAGGGTGGGTTAAAACTCTTCCATCCTTGTCTTCTAGTAAATATGTTCCAGGTTTAATCCTTTCAACAACCATATAAGGTCCTTCCCAAGTCGGGGCCAATTTGCCGAGCAACTTCTCTTTAGTGTGTAAGAAGACTTTCCTTAATACCTTGTCCCCCTGCTGGAAATCTCTTCTTTTAACTCTAGAAGCAAATTTGCTTCTCATCAAACCTTAATAGTGTGCAGCTCTAAGGTGAGCTTTAACTCGTCTTTCTTCTACTAGATCGAGCTGACCTCTGATTGCCACTTCGTTAGTGCATTCGGAGAAGTTGTGAACACGAAATGATGGGAGAGTTGCTTCTATGGGAGCTATTGCATCCATCCCATAGACCAAGGCAAAGGGTGATTCCTGTGTTGCAGCCCCAGGTGTTGTCCGGTAGGCCCACAAGACCTCTTGTAAATAGCTAGGTCGTTTCCCAGCAGTCCTTTCCAGATTCTTCTTTAAACCGGACAATATAGTTCTGTTAGCCACTTCAACCTGACCATTTGCTTGTGGGTGGAAAGGTGAAGAGAAACAATGTTGTATACCCCTTGAGGCATAGAAACTCTCCATTTCCCTATTGTCGAACTATGGCCCATTATATGTCGTTATCTTTCGTGGAACACCAATCTGCAACAAATATTGGATAAAATGAATTTTATAATGGCTTTTTATGTTGTTCCTGCCAAAGGGGTTGCTTCAATCCACTTTGAAAAGTAATCTATTGCAACAATTATAGTTTTGCGCCCTCCGGACGCCATAGGGAGAGGCCCCACTAAATCCAACCCCATCGAGCAAAAGGTATAGGCTCAGAAATTGACTCTAGAGGAATGGCTGGGACATGAATTTCATTGCTGTATCTCTGGCATGGGTCACACCTTCTTACCAGCTCTTTAGCATCCTGCATGATAGATGACCAATAGTAGTCAGCCAGTAAAACTCTCCTTGTTAGAGCCCTGAATCCACAATGAGCTGATCCATCGCCATCATGTAATTTGGAGAGGACTACTTGAGATTCATCATCCCCCAAACAGCGCAGAAGAGGTTTACTGTAAGACTTTTTATACAGAATGTCTCTCAGTATGATAAAACCGCGAGCCTTGTGTTTCAGTTTTCTTGCCAATGATTTATCCGGAGGCACGATGTCGTCAGAGAGGTATTGCAGGAGAGGAAATCTCCAATCCTGAGGTTGTTTCACCTGTACTTCAAGAATTTATTCTTCTTTACTCATATTAAGTTGAATGAAGGGGCTCTCAAGCACATGGATCCATGGATATGACTCTGTGTATGCTATGGTTGCCAATGAATCTGCCAACTCATTTTCTGTCTGGGGTATATGTTCATAAATAATGCTTTTAAACTTGAGTGCTTCATTTTTAAGAAGAAGTAAATACTTCACTAGTTTCTCCTTTTTAGCTTCAGATTAACCTTGGGCATGGTGGATAAGAAGCTGGGAGTCACTCAATAGCTTGACCCTCTTAGCCCCACAAATAAAAGCTAACTTCAAACCAGCTATAGCTGCCTCGTACTCAGACTCATTATTGGAATCCCTGAAAGCAAAACATATAGCCTGGTACATTTTGTCACCATATGGAGAAGTCAAGCACACCCCTGCACCACATCCCATAGTGTTGGATCCACCATCCGTCCGGACGACCCAGACCTTTTTGTCTTTTATCTCAGTAGTCTGCTCTGAATCTCTATCAGAGTGGAATTCAACTAAAAAATCGGCCACAACTTGGGCTTTGACTGTTGTTCGGGGAGCAAAATCTATATCGAAATCCCCCAATTCTACCGACCATTTAGTCATCCTACTTGAAATGTCTGCCTTTTGGAGAACATTCTTCAAAGGAAAAGATGTTCGGACGATAATAGGATGAGCCTGGAAATAAGGCCTCACCTTTCTTGCAGCTATCACCAGGGCCAATGCTAATTTTTCAAGTTTCAAATAGCGCCTTTCTGCATCTATCAAGCTTTTGCTGATGTAGTACACTGGATGGGGGTAATTATCCACCTCTCTTACTAACACAGCACTGGTTGCATAACTTGAAACTGCCAAATATACGAAGAGTGCCTCTCCATCAACTGGTTTAAATAAGTTTTTAGGAGAGGACATATGCTTCTTGATTTCATTGAAAGCCTCATCACACTGTGATGTCCAGTCCAATCCTTTCGCACCCTTCAAGGTTTGAAAGAACGGGGCACATTTGTCCGAAGACCTTGAGATAAATCTGTTTAAAGCAGCTAACCTCCCCGTTAATCGTTGTACTTCTTTAATATTCCGAGGAGGCTCCATTTAAAATAGAGCATTAAGATGGTCCGGATCGGGCTTTATCCCTTGCTCACTTATTATATAACCTAGGAACTTCCCGGATTGCACTCCGAACACACATTTTTCTGGATTTAACTTCAAATTTACTTTCACTAAGTTTGTAAAAGTTTCTTGGAGGTCAGCCAAGTGCAATTGCTCATCCACACTTTTCACCATCATGTCATCGGTGTATACTTCCATATTCCTTCCAATCTGATCAGCAAAGGCTTTGTTCACCAATCCCTGATAAGTAGCCCCAGCATTTTTCAACCCAAACGGCATTACCTTGTAGCAATGAAGACCCATATCAGTGACAAATGTGGTATGCTCTTGATCCTTCGGATCTACTTGGATCTGATCGTATCCGGAGAAAGCATCCATAAAGGATAGCAGCTTATTTCCAGAGGTGGAGTCTACTAGCTGGTCAATCCGGAGAACTGGATACAAATCTTTTGGGCAGGCCCTATTGAGGTCTGTGAAGTCAATGCACATGCGCCACTTGCCATTTTTATTTTTTACCAGGACCGGATTGGCAGTCTACAAAGGATATTGAAACTCCTTGATATGCCCCATCTTTGTGAGCCTGCCAACCTCTTGCACAATAACATCAGCCTTTTCCTTGGAAAAAGCCCTTCTCTTTTGAACCACTGGTGCTACGTCTTTCCGGACAGATAGGTGATGTGATATCACATCTGGTGGAACCCCAGTAACATCAGCATTGCACCAAGCAAAAACATGCTGATGGCTTTTCAAAAACTTTAACATCTCACTTTTCAGATCGGGTGGCATTCTAGACCCTATATTGACACTTTTTCCTTCTTCTAAACAATGTGTTTCTACCTCATCGACTGGCATTAATACTCCATGGGCCTCTTTGGGGTCATCAATTTCACCCTCACCCTTAGAAAGCCCCTCAAATTTCTATTGCTCATTGATACGAACTGCCTCCAACGTCTGGGGCGCCAGGGTTGTAGCATAACATTCCCTTGCAACCTTTTGACTGCTTCGGACAACTCCCACCTGTCCTTGAACAGCATATTTCAAACATTGGTGGATTGTTGAAGCCACTGCATGCATCCTAGAGAGCCAAGACCTCCCTAGAATAGCATTATAGCAAGTGGGACAATCTACCACAATAAAAAGTATCCTGACCATCTTCTTGAAAGGGCCCTTGCCCAACAGAATTTCCTTTTCAAACTCCCCGATCACATCTGCTGAGCTGCCAGTAACGCCCACAATTGATCTGTCTGAACTTTGAATTACGGCTGGATTTTTCATTCTCTTGTAAGTGGTTAAGAAAAGGATATTGGCTGAGCTTCCAGTATCCACCAAAATTCGTCTTATGTCATTGCCCCCAATGGATGCTCCTATGACAACAGCATCTTCATGAGGGCCAGCTATATCTCTTAAATCATCTTCATCAAAAACAATGAAGGGGAATGGAATTTGTGATTGATAGGAAGTCATGCCTCCTTCTAGCTGGGTAGCTAAAGTATGAACGTGCCTCTTCCTCGAAGAAGCAGTAGGAGCTGTCATAGTATCCCCTCCAAAAATTGTAAGTGACTCAAAAAACTTAATGAGCCCAGAGACTGTCCTAGAACATTCCTCAATGGCACCCACTCTATTTTGAGTTGGATCAGGATCCAAGTATTCATATTCCACATCAAACCTTTCGATTATAACCATGGCTCCCTCCGGAGCAGCATTACTTGGACCAACCCGGTGAGTATTGCCAGGCCTATTACCTCCTCTTCTTTTGACATAAGCCCCCAGCTTTCCCCTCTCAATCAAGTTCTGAACTTCTTGTTTTAAAGCTATACAATCATCAGTGGTATGGCCAGTATCATTGTGATACTGGCAGAAAGAGTTATTGCGGTGTTCTCTAGGAGATTGCAGTGTGGTCGGTCTTCTATAGTGCACCTCTTCCTTTGTTTTATCATAAATGGTAGCCACACTTTCTTTCAATTCTGCAAACCACTCCGGTTGAACCCAAGGACCTCTCTTATTTCTGGATTGTTGACTCTTGGCAGGTGCAGCTGGATGAGATTGAGCTTTAGCCTGGCCATGCCCCTGTCCGGTATCCTTCGCCTTGTTCCCGGACTGATTCTGATTGGGATTTGGTGCCACCGGGGTAGACCTCACCTGCCTGTGCATCCTAGTTTTCTTTGTTTCATCAACGTTAATCTGTTTTCCAACCTGATTCAGCAACCCTCCCCAAGTCATGGCCTTCTTTCTGGTCACCGAATCAGCCAAATTCCCAGGGTTCAATCCTTGTCTTAAGGATGCTATTGCCACTTGCTCGAAGCAATCAGCCAACCTATTCTTGGTGTTCACAAAACGACTTATATATTCTTTTAAGGATTCGTTCGATTCCTGGGCACAATGGATTATTGTGTCCCCATTGCCTTTTAATTCTTTACTCCCAACGATCTGCCTTTGAAAGGCCACCCAAAAAGTATCGAAATTCTTGATACAGTCTTGTGGTAGGCTGTTATATCATTTTAGAGCACTCCCCGTAAACGATTGGGAGAATGCTCTACAAAGTAGCTTGTCATCATCATCAAAGTTCATCATAAAGTTTTTAAATTGCTCCAAATGGTTATCCGGATCAGTACTGCCATCGTACTTTTCCATTTTAGTGCTATCAAACCTCTTAGGGAGGTTTCCGGACAGAATTTTGGAAGACAATGGAGATTGCCTCCAATTTCGGCCACGACTGAACACAGTATCTTCATTGGGAGTTGCAAAGATACCTGGTTCATCGTGGAAAGCGAAAGGATCCATCAGCATCCGGTATACATGCCTCCGGCTGTGAGATGACCCTTTGCCGATATTCTTCTTCAACCTTCCATGTCTATCCCTTTTCCTTGAGTATTTTTTGATCTGTTTTTGCTTCTTTTTAGTTCGACCCTCATCACTGCTAGAGGATAAGGATTCTTCAACTCCCTCATCATCCGAAGAGCTATCAGAAGACTCTGAGCCTGAGTCAGAACTCTCCACTGGCTTAGACCGGTGAGACTTTTTGGAGCTGGCATGAGTCTTTTTGGTACTCACATGAGTCTTTGAAGGCTCATGCTCTCTAGGGTTATCAGTATGATGAGCAACTGATGCTTTCAGTTTTTCTTTCATGCCCATCTTAGCCTTTTCTGCCCTCAGAGCTTCTATCTCGCCTTTTAACCTATCGCGCTCCTCGATGGTGTACTCATCATTTTCACCCACCATTTCGAGTAAAGCTGGTGGCACTTCCAGGGCGTCCGGATTCATTCGGACTGACTTTTCTTGTTGGTTTCGAATGCTTGATTCAGGCACCTTCGTACTCTCACTATGGTCGCCAATTTGGTGTGGTTAATTTTCGTCTGAGGGTAAATTTGTAATTTGTTTTAGAGTTTTTGGAGGTGTGTAGGTGTTTAATGTTTGAGTAGAGAGTAGAGGGAGAATTAAGCAGCCTAGTTGTATTTAATTTTCATTAACCATATTTAATGCAGGTGGTTGGGTATTTATACCCTTTCATTTGGGCTTTATGGGCTTTCGGGTCATGTTTAATGGACCCGGGTCATGTTCAAAGACCTATGAGCTCTTAGTAGGAGAGCAAGCAGCTTAGTCAAGAAGTGTTTAGGTTTTTAAGTACTTTAGTCATAGTTCGAACAGTTCAATAAGTTAAGTGTTCGTACTGCCCTGTCCGGTTAGTCGTATTAGTCCGAACTGTCCTCATCCGGAGTGGTAGCAATATTCTGACTCATCAGGCATGTATCGTATATCTTGAACAATTATTTGGCATCAGAAGTAATTATGTTCCAATAATATATTGCGAACAGAACTCTTCGTATCAATGTTTAATACCCATAATGCACAGAACTTTCTTCATAACGTAACTCAGAGAATATCAGTTTTTATTCACATATCCCAATGCATCGAAGTAAAGACCTGCTAATTTTTTTTATATACGATATCCCCAAGTACCATCTAAACATGCTCCTTGAACCGTATTTTCTTTGCTATTATCACTTCCAAAAATTCCTTGATGTTGTACCTCAATTTGTTTTACTTGTAAAAAATTGAAAAGCTTTGACTGATCTTTCCACCCGCTCAGACCTTTCTATTATCGAATGAATTTATTGTGTGATAATTCAAGGATGCTCCTCGGAATATGAAGCAGTAGCAAGAGAATTCTCCATAGAATTACATGCTTTATGATCATGTTCATATTTGACACTTTTGAAGACAACGCGAAGGCATTTAACGCTCTCAAATACTCCACCAAAATGATATTTTCTAGCCTCACATTGGCCAGACGAGTGATTTAGAAGAACTTGTGAGTTGCTCAGTAGCCTAACGTTTTTATCCCCACGGATGTAAGCAAGTCTTAAACCTGTCAAAGAGACTTCTTACTTTACCTCATTGTTAGATGCTTGAAATCCGAAGTGAATAGCTTGATACATTTGAATACCATATGGAGAAACCAACTGCACTTCTGCCCTACATCCTGATGCAATTGAAACTCCATCTGTTCGGATTGTCCATTTTGCCACAAAATTTTCTTCATCAACTTCCATCTCTGACCGATCAAAATGAAACTTGACTAAGAAATATGTTAAGTTTTGCGTTTTAATTGCAGTTCGAGGTTCAAACTCGATGTCAAAATCTCTCAATTTCATGGACCATTTAGTCATTCGGCCCGACATATAAGGCCTTTGCAACATACTCTTCAACAGAAAATATGTTCGTACAATGATAAAATGAGCCTAAAAAAAGGCATATCTTCGGAGCAGCGGTAACCAATGCGAATGATAACTTTTCTAATTTCAAATAACGATTTTCCGCATCCAAAAGACTTTTACTAATATAATACAATGGTCTTGGGAAATTATCTATTTCCCGAATTAAAACGACACTCACTGCATAATCTAATATTGCTATGTAGATGTACAATTTTTCCCTCGAACTAGGCTTTGTCAAGATTTCCATGGAGGACATATACTATTTAACTTGTTAAAACGTTTCCGTCAGATTTGAGCCTCTAATTTTTTTCTTACTAAGCGTTGGTATGTTGCCCTAATATTTTTAACCTAAAAGTCATAACCTTATAACAATGTAAGCCTCTTCTAGTGATGAACGAAGTGATTTCTTGGTCATTTGGATCCATCTTGATTTGATTATAGCCAGCGTATGCGTCCATAAATGAAAGTAGTCAGTTTCCAGAGGTAGAAATCACTAACTGATCTATTCGAGGAACTATGAAATGATCTTTTGGATGTGCTCTATTCAGGTCTATGAAATCTATGTACATTCGCCATTTACCATTTTTCTTTTTTACCCAAACTGGATTGACGATCCATAAATTGTATTGTAATTCTTATATGTGCCCAACCTTAGACAAACGATCTACCTTGGCCACGATAGCCTCAGATTTTTCTTGAGGAAAATATCTCATTTTTTGGATGATTGGGCGAACGCTACTTCGAATTGCTAACCTGTGACAGATTATTTCCACAAGCATCCCGTTATGTCATCGGTGCACCATGTAAACATATGTAACCTTGTTAAAAAAATAACCCTCATTGACCTTCGGAGATAACTTTGTGCCAATATTTAAAATCTTTCCGTTCGAAAAATCATGATCCTCAAAACTTTTATCATGGAGGAAACATCTGAGGTCTCCCTTGGATAATCCACATGATCGGACCCCGAGGAAGATCCCACTAACTACTATATATTTTTTTACTCGCCCCCTTGATCTGCTTTGGGGCCAAAGTCGTTTGGTAACACTCTCTTGCCATTTTCTGGTTGCTCCTAATCGTTCCTACATTTTTTCCCACAATATACTCCAAGATTGGTGAATATTTGATGCCATTACGTGCATTATAGATTACCAAGACCTTCTGAATATCACATTAGAAGACGTTGGTGCATCTACCATAATGAACAACATTTTCATCGGTCCACGACCTAGCTCCATTATTCCTTCAAATTCCTCAACCACTTCAACGGTCACCCTAGTAAACCAAACAATTATCCAATTTGATCGAAGAATTATCAGGAGATTCACTATCTTCTCATAAGTCGACATGAACACATAACTTTCGTTGTTTATTCGTATCTCATCTCCCAAAATTAATGCCACAATGACCACAACATCCTTATGTGGACCAACTACTTCTCTCATATCATCATCTTCAAAACAAATTAATGGAGCTGGAATCATGTACAAATGCGTTAAAACGCCTGTTTCTAACAGGATTGCTAGGCTTACAATATGTCTCTTCTGGGCATAGTTTGATGTCTCTGAAACAGTATCATCTTTAAAAATTGCTTTTGTTTCAAAGAAAGCACACAAAACACTAAATTTTTCATTCAAGACTAATTCATCAACCATCTAGATGTTATTCCTGTCCGGTTTTGGATTCAAATGCTATGCAGGAACATAAAAATCATCGATAGGCTTCGATATCATCAAAGTATTTTCTCGTTTTGGAGTTGTAATGTTTTTTTGACAAACATTATCAATTTCCCATCTTCGACCAACACCTGCATTTATTTTTTCAATGCCACACAATCCTTTGTATTGTGCCCAACAACATCATGATACTTGCAATACCTGATGATACTATTTTCCCTAGGATTCTGTATCGGGGCGGGTTTACATGACTGTATGTGACTTCAGGCCCTGTCAAAAACTGTTGCTACACACTCTGTCAATTCAGTGAAATGTATTGGTCAGACCTACTTGTTTGACTTAAGCCTGAGATTTTGCTGTGTATTTACAACTTGTGAATTCATCCTTCACTTCTGAGGCAACTGGGTTGGTATTTGGGTTAGTACTTGAGTTTGGACAATACTTGTTGGAAGCGGATTGTTATGTGTCACCATCAGAGTTTGGTGGAACTGATTATGCTTAATCTGCACCGTGAAATCCATTTCCAATGCTTGTGTTTCTTCCACCAAAATCATTTTCTCTACTTGATCCAACAACTCCCCAAACATTATGACTTCTTTATTTGCCGCATTGTCTTTCATTGTACTGGGGAGAAGTCCTATTTGGAAAGATACTGATGCCACTTAATCTTTATAACTCTCCATGTCAGTCTTAGTCTTGATAAAACAATTTTTGTAATCTTTAAGGCTCTCTCTCACTTTCTGCCTCCAAAAAATGATCATATCATCATTTGCGCAGAATGTTTTGCTTCCCACAAAGTGTTGGCGAAATATATTCTAAAACATATCAAACAAATTAATACAAACTTGTGTTAAACGGTTGTACCACTTTGAAGTAGCGTTCTTGAATTTTTGGAGCATCATCATCATAATTAATCATAAAATTCTAGAATTTTTCGATGTAGTTGTCTAGATTTTGAAAACCATCAAATTTTTCTAACTTTGAGATGTTAAACCTCTTTGGTAAATGTCTTGAAATAATTTTTCAGGAAAGATGAGCGGACCTCAAATTACGACCCATCTTGTACATGCTGCCCTGGGGCCTTCATTCACTATGGTATAAAAACCCTCCTCAGACGGGTATGTGAACTGTTTACTTACACGATATTCAAAACTATGACTTACCGAAGGGATCTACACGTGGGGTGTCGCTTGCTCTTTTTTAGAAACATGGGGCTCATTGGACCTAAGTCTTTTTTTCTCTTGATCATTTCTTTCTCTCCTCGAACCTCTAGTTCGACTCCATCTCTGCGCCACCTCGAATAGTTTTTCTTATAAAATTTTCACGTCGATTATCCCTTTTTCAGGGAAGAGGATTCATCCAAATCGTACAGGGAATAGTCATTGGATTCAGCAAAATTAAACCGAGGCCTAGGTTTTATTCTTCTCTTTGAAGAATAACGACTTTGTCTCTAATGCCTATCACGCCTATCATCGGTCCGTAAAAGTTTTCTTTATCATATTTTTGAGTTATTTTCTCTCGTCGGACTTCCGACCTAAGCCTTTTTGAATTCAAAACTACTTCATAATCAATATTTAACATTTTGATGTCTTCTAAAGTTCTTTTCTCCAAGCTACTAAGACAGCCGCCTCCAGTAGCTCTTCGGCATATTGATCATTATTGTTTTGTTCCTTCACTGTTTTTTGTTTGATCAGGAGACCTTTAGATGAGTTTTTTATCACAAAACTATCAGTTCCATTATCTGGCTCTCCTAACAATTTTGTATTCATTACTCTTAAAGTGTTTGAAAGTAAACAATGGTTTTGGAAAAATGATTTCTGGTACCAATTGTTTTCCCACAACCGCGTCAATGATAGTTACACAGATTTCTTAGAGGGTTATATGTCTAAGTTATGTTTGGAAGAGAATATTTAAAAAGAGAAAGACTGTAAATCTAGAGAGAGAAACTAACAAAAAGAATAATAAAGTAATGATTGATCTTTTTTTCTAAAAATGGGTATTTCTCTATATAGTACAAGAGAGATCCATAAATTACACGATTACCCTCTTTTATGGTCACCTCACTTCACTACTTTACTAATCTCAGCCATAATTATTATTTATTACATAAGCCCCCCTCAATGTTACACATTTGTTGGATTTTTTTACCCTCAGTCATAACTATTTTAATGATTACTCGAGTTTAATTGTGACTAACAAAATGTTTCATGATGAGTAACCAATCATCTCAGGTCATCATCAGTAAAATTCAAAGATAAAGATGACAACCTATTAAAAGCATTGCAAGTTTATTTACAAGATAGACCTATATATATTTATATGTTTTTTTGAATTATTGAATGTTCCTGCTAAAGTGTATCCTCAATAATGGTACATATCACTTATTTATTTATATTTTGCTTCTTTAGACTGTATTTTCCTTTAAATTGATCTTTAATTTATCCTTATGTCCTCTTGACAAACTTAAATAATTCAATACTAGAGTGGCTTCCTCTGAATCTCATATTACAAATTGAAATAATCTTATGTTGCATGCCCATGGTCATGGTTCGTGAATGTCGGTAATTCACATTATATCATTTTATTTAAAAACATAATAGAATTTTAAGAGTAGTAAACCTCTTGTGTGGATTATCAAAACATAAATACCTAGGATTTTGTTACAAAATAATAGCTTACGTCGGTTTTTATCCTTAATGCGATTTATGTAGGATTTATTATCATTTTTATAGGAATTTTAATGTCACAATCGTTTTTATCCTGGTTTCTTCCACATTAAGAAACATGTGAGATGTCCTTAATAAATTCTCTATTTTGTCAACTATAAATTTAACTAAGTCCTCGAGTAGTTTATTATATACTGGTAAACCTATTTTGAATGTTGCTATAGCCAGTTATTATACATTTCCGTCCAAACTGTTCATATATTAGACAAACCGGTTGAACATATTTTTTTAAATATTCATCTTATTTTTTATATATAGAATCATGATATAAATTCTATCATTTTCATAGATTTGTTCCAGTAAACTGACCTCTGAAAAATCTACAAATTCTTAAAATTTAGAATAGATCCAAAAGAAAGGTTATTAAACCAAGCTAATGCATTTCCTTTAAAAGTTGCAGAATATATACTCTACAAAAAAAAGTATCATCAAGATTAAATCCAACCATTGTATTTCTAAATTTCTCAAAATAGTGTTATGGATCTTTAGTCTCATTGAATTTATTCATCCTATAAGGAACATCATTCCTTGAAAAATCTCATTTAAATATTTTATTAGATAAATGAGATTATAATAAATTATATGTAGCTAATTTTGGTATCTTAAATATTTTTTAAATTCGTTTATTATTGTTTATTGTCCTTTTGAATTGACTTGACTTCATTATAAGAACATTTTTCATTAATATATATATATATATATATATTAAATCTAAGAATTTAGATAAATGTTCAAATCTAACTCAACTGTCCTCGTCTGTTTCATCATATAACATATTAAATATAGAGTTTACTTATTTCATATTTCAAAGAATTAATAGTAGATAAGTTTGTATTATCACATTCGAATGTAGAAAAACTTTGTTTAGACGACCACGAACCAAATACTGTTTACTGAATTGGTGAATTATTTTCTACATTTACATGCATATTTCTTATCTGTGCAACTCCATGATTGGGTGATATAGTATTAAACATACCAAGTTCATCATTGTTTTATTCATAAAAACTAAAAAATATTACGTTAGGATTACGTGATGTTCCTTCATCTCACACACAGATGACCAAAACCCATGATCTACCCTGGATCACTTCAATTTTAGCAACTAACAATACAACATTACGAACTTCTTGAATAATTATTAAAGTTTTACGAACCGGGAAATATTGAGACTAATTCCTCTCAAATCTTGAAAGAGTCAACACCATTGATTCAAATGATTCTTTATAAAGATATTTCTCACAGATGGCGTAAATGATAAATAAAGATCCTTAACAAAGCACTTCCAATGAAAAATAATCAAAAAACTTAAGAAATAATTATAGCTCTCAAAGATATTATTTAACTTTTGAGTTCTGAAGATCAACTCCTTTAAAAATGAGGTCAAGACACCTATTTATATTATTATTTTATCCTTGGATTTATAGATGAATGACAAGTGTTTTTATGGCTATATGACATTAATCTATTATAAAGTTTATTATAAAATTACAACATTATCCTCTAAATTCCTAACGTATTTTAATAATCATAAATATTTTCTTAGAAGGTTCTTTATAATATGTAAACTTTTGTCTCTTCTCCGTCTTATGGGCCTTATATTATTCTTTCTTTTATACCTGACTTATCTTTTACCTTATTAACAATTCTTCATTTTATTTACTTATTTGTCATTCAAATCATCGTATTCACTTACCAGATATTTTTTATTCTATGATTTGGCATTATTTATCTATTTTAGGTCGTCATTTATAATACAGCCCTCTTCATTAGCACAGCCATGTTTTGACAATGAACCTTTCCCTTCTAAATAATGATATAATATCCTTATGGGAATATAACCTTATCATAAACATTCCATATGGCATGACATGAGAACTTTGTAATTGGTGATTCAAAGTTAATGGTATGAAAACTTAAAAATCTATTTATAGACTGAAATAAACTTCTTGATAGTTTTTACCATAATTTTCTCGAGGTAAAAAATTTCTTTAATTTTGAGATAAACTTGGTTGAGAGTTGTGTATATCAAAATTTCAGTGGGCGTGAGTTCATATTTTTAGTGCGTTCGTTAAAGTCTATTGTAAAAATAAACAAATTAAAGCTAAGTAACTTGACAAACACAAACTTTGAGATTGAAGAAATACAAAAGACTTCATATTCTTTGACAACCAAGAGTCTGACGTATGCTCAATTTTGTACAAGATCGGATATTGACTATTAGTATCCTGTTGTTAGAAATATATATATATATATATATATATATATATATATATATATATATATATATATATATATATATATATATATATATATATATATAAGTAATCCGAATATGGGCCATTAGGAAATGTTCAAACTATTCTATAGTATAAATAACAAATAAAAGAACATATTTTGACATATAAGAAGTCGTCAAGTAATTACGATATTATTAGGTATTTCAACTCAAATTTTGGTAGCTTATGTTGTCACATTTTGTAGCACTTCAGGCAACCTATTCTTATTAGATGAAGGTAAAATATTACAGAAAAATGTAACGCAACACTACTTGCATCATCCACCATGGAAGTTGAGTTTGCTTCATGCTTTAAAGTGTCCATCCAAGCATTGTGACTGTGGAATGTGCCATTATAGAAGGGATACAAAAATTTCTTCAGCAAATATAATATGAAAATAATTTTACAGTTAAGTAATAAAAGCTCGACTAAGTCCAAATATATGAATATTGATTTCAAATCTATTAAAAAAACAATATAGAGTCGCCAAATTGGTATATATCACATTTGTATAAAATTCCAAGGTAATAGATTTTCTTACTAGAGTAGTATTACCTTTAGTTTTTCAAGAATACACCATTACAATAGATTTTGTTCATTTAGAGAATTGTTTATTTTAGTGAGAATTTTGCAATAAGTTTTTGGATATATTAGCTCTATTATTGTATATATTTTAGATTATTTTAATATATATATACACACATTTTTATATATGTATTCATTTACGTTGCATTGACTTCTCTATCTCATTACGTAGATCTTCACTTAAGTATGACTTGTTAAGAATATATATTTTCGATTACTTTTTATAGTATCATTATGTTAATGTCATAATAAATCCATGTAGTTGATTGATAACGATAATATGATTACTGTTGCACTAGTTTTATTATATTATATTAAATAAGTTTTAATCATTCGTCATCATCGTTATGTATGAGAGTTTTTATGTTTTTGTATGGAAATTAAATTATATGAATTCTATTAAGTAACTACATCATTTGATAGCATACGATGATCTAAGTTGGATATTGTTGGAAATTATGGATCATATGTTTAATGATGTATTTGGCTATTGTTGATATATGGTTCAATTAATAAGTAATGAGATAAATATAATAATTGCAAATATAACACATAGATGAAAAACAATTATAGAGATATTTGTGTGGATACTGGATTAAATTCAATTTTTTGTGAATAATTGAACTCAAACCTTAAAATTAAGATTAAACATAAAATATAAAAACTAATTCGTGGGAAAATAAATAATTATATAGTATCTTATGACCAGAGAATATAACTTGAAAATGTGGGTGTAATTAAACTTAAATCCATATTTTTCACTTCATATACACATATGATCTTTAGTGAATTACTCATTCAATCTAAGCTAAAGTAAAATTGTTTCCGGTGATTAAAAAATGTAAATTTAGTTTATCGCATATAAATCGGGAGATCTAGTGTTTCAGTGATAAAACAAAAATAAAAGAATTGAAATAATTGAAAATATATATACAAAGTAATTTTAGTAATATTGTAATTATTTTGAAATTACCCTATTTTAGCATATATTCAAATCTCTAACTCTATATATTATTATATCTAAAATGAAAATATGTAATACTTAAAAAAAACCTTATATAATTTTAAAATCATTTAACTTTGATTATGTGTTACGCATAAAACTAAATATTAGAAAAATAATAAACATCAGCCAAATCATAAAACCTAACGAACATCAAAATAACATCAATACTGATAATTAAAACTAATAATACAGAAAAAACAAAATTACACAAAATACGAAGAAATATAACTTAATAACGTATTCATATTATTGGTATTGTTACGAAATCTATACAAAATGTCCAATCAAGTAGTACTACTACTAGTGTCGGTAAATAAAAAAAATTAATCATGAAGGCTCCAAAAAATGCCTGCAAGACTGGTGTAAAAAACAGAGCATTCATAATCTTTCCTTGATGATCAATTCTTTCTCTGCTTCAGATTCAAGTTCTTACTGATCAATTCCACTGTTTTCTTTGATGGATCATTTTCCATCTATTCAAGAAACTTTCAGTTTATCATCGAACAAAACCACGCAAAACAGAGATAATTCTATTCAAGCTGTGATAACCAAGTCTTATGCAGAAGCTTTGAATCTAAGCAACAAAAAAAGAAAAAATTTACGAACCAGAAAGCATTTATGTCAAATAAAATCATATTTCCTTACAATATGGAAAAGATTTCCTCGATCATTTTAAAGTTGCTACAAAATTCACATTGGTTGGCAAATTTGCCTTTGGTTTACCTAAATGTAAACTAGTTCCTGATTTTTTTTCAATCCTTCAGGTTTAAAAATGACTATAGATACTCTATTAAAGACTCTCGTCATATTATAATTGAATTTGAATCTAACTCGGATCTATGTAAAATCTGGAAAAAGAGCGTCTAGATTGTTGGTGCTTCTATATGAGATTATTGAAATGGACAGAAGATTTTAATATCAAATTTAAAAGTCTGGTCACCCCTGTGTGGATCAAGATTGAGTACCTCCCAGAGCATCTTTACAGTAAAAAATAATATTTGATATAGCAACTGCTTTAGACAGACCTCTTCACATCAAAGTTCCTTCAAATAATAGAGCATTCTTATAATTCTTGTCTCGCCTGGGTTGAATGGGATGTTACTAGAAAAATCCTTCAAGATGTTTGGGTTGGATTTGGTAGCAACCAGGGAAGTTGGGTGAGAATCAGTTACTTGAATATTCCAAAATATTGTGAATGTTGTTATCACATTGGTCATAGCACAGAACAATACAAGAAGAACAAATCAATGGAGAAAGCTCATGATGATCAGACTAATAGTAGCCAAGATGATGAGGAAACTTCAGATAAAATAGAGTGCATAATGAATTAGATTATTCATAAAACAAATATATCTGATCATAAAGCTCATGATAAAGATATGTTTGATGTTAATATTCAAAAGCAAGTTGAAATAGAAGACACTGTACAAACTCTGGAGTTTGGATTTAACATTTTTAACAATGTAGGCTATAACAAACCTAACATCGCATCTCCTAAAAATAGAAATATTGGCAGTCTTCAGTCTTCTCCAAAGGCTTCCTCAAGATCCCCAAATGATGTGGCTGGGCATAAAGAAAGTTTTGAAGCTGAGCCTAAAAATGATCAGCTGTCAACTGAACAAGAGGAGGTAGATAGCCTAAAGGAATCGGTACATGATGTTGCTATTAATCTTGCCACTAATCATGCTGACTTTGAAGAAAATATTCTAAAGCAAGCATAAATCATTGATTATTTCCAGACACTTGAGTTTGGATTCAACAATGCCAATAACGGGGATTATGAAAATCTTGCTTTTGAATACTCTTCTCCTAAGATTAATTCTGAAAGCCCTTGGACATCTACAAAAATCAAGGCCAAATCTCCAGACAGAGTTAAGAAAATTACTAAAGCTGAAACAAAAACTGCCAAAATATTAATAAGAAGTCAGAAACAAATCAAGGAGTTCACGAATGTAACTATAGAAGATGATGAAGATGGATTCAAGGAAATACTCGACAAAAAACTAAAAGAAGTTAAAAAGAAAAAGGCAGAAAAAAATACTCTTCATTTCTCTGTAACAAGTAACACTAAACCTTCTCTTAATAATGATTAGTATTATTAACTGAAATATAAAAAACATTAAAGATAAATCTTCCTTGAGAATACTTAAGCATCTTATCCATAAAAACAATGCTATTATTCTTGCAATTCAAGAACCATTAATAGGAAAATAAAATTTAGATCTTATTGCTAACAAGATAGGTTTCAGTCACTTTACTTATAATATCTCCAATAAAATATGTATTTTTTGGAAAGATAATGTAACTGTTAATGTCTTAATTGATCATGTTCAATGTCTTCACATTGAGGTTAATAATACATTACTCAGCAATAACTTTATGTTAACTATTGTGTACGCGATATTCAAAGGTTAAGTAGACTTGACTTATGAGATACTCTGGGTTCTATTTCTAGTACCTCTAATGAATAGATGTTGTGTGAGGATTTTAACTCCATCATCTCCATTGATGATCATATTGGATGTTCCTTCTTTTGTCAGAATAGTGCTGATGAATTTAACAAAATGATTAGTGATTGCAGAATCCTTGATGCTGGTTATGTTAGGTCGAGATTTACTTGGTCCAATAAATCTAAATGGAGGCGTCTTGACTGGGTGTTCATGACTTATTTAAAGAGACTAAAGTGGTTCACAAAGCTAGAACTGGTTCTGATCATATAGCCATTGTAATCAACGTCTCTAATGAAGCTCACTGTCATAGGAAAAACTTTAGATTTCAAAACATGTGGTCCATTAACAGTGATTTTATCCCTTTTTATCTCTAACAATTGAGATAAGGACTTGGATGGTGACTCTTTGAACAAGTTTTGGCTCAAGTTAAAAAGATTAAAGAAGGGTCTCATCTCTGGGAATAAAAACATTTTGGAAATGTTTTAACAAAGTCCAGGTACTGGAGGATGAAGTTCTTAAGCTTGATCTTTTACACCAAGATCAGAATACTAGTGATTCTAGAGCAGAGCTTTCAAAATCTAATGCTTTGTTATTACAAGATCACAAGATGGAGGAAGAATATTGGCTCCAGAAATATTATGCAAGTTGGATTAAAGATGGTGATAACAACACCAAGTTGTTTCACAATTATGTCACAAAAAAAAAACAATTGTATCAATGGAATCAAAGACAACAATACCTAGATCATTGATAAAAAGTCTATTGGCTTATCTGCAGTTTCCTACTTCACTGAAGCTTTGGCCAACTACCCTTATAGCAATAAGCAGGATGAAAACGAGAAAATGTAGCATCCAATCTTCAACAACATCCCGAGCATTTTTACTCAGGAAGATAACAAAAGCCTGCTTCAGCTTCCTAATGAATATGGGATCTGGAGAACCATCAACAACTTAAAAGCTTCAAGTGTGGCAGGTATGGATGGATTTAACTTGTTCTTTTACAAAACCTGTTGGAACATTATCAAAAATGACCTCACTCTTGCAATTCATCATTTCATAAGAGGTAACAACATTCCAGAAGGGGTTTTGGCCACTGCATTTGTCTTATTCCCAAATCTAAAAATCTAATAAGCTGGAAAGATTACAGGCCTATAAGTTTATGTTCTCTCCTTGATCTCATTATGTCTAAGATTCTGAATGATAGACTTGTCAAAATTCTCCCTAAGATCAGTTCAAATACTCAAAGTGGTTTCATTCCTGGTAATAACATTCAATCTAACATACTAATTGCTAAATAACTGCTTTGTGACTTAAATAGAAAAGTAAAAGACTATAACATTATCCTTCAACTTGATATGTGTAAGGCATTTTATAAATTGAGTCACACATTCATTACTAAAGTTCTGAGTTTGTGTGGTTTTTTTAAGAGATTCACCACTCCGATTCTCAAGATGATTTCTAATGTATATGTGTCTATTATCATTAATGGTGCCTCTATGGGCTTCTTCAAAAAAACAAAAGTTCTAAGGCAAGGTGATCCTTTATCACGAAGCCTCTTCATCATTGCTGAAGAAGTCCTCCTTAGAGGCCTAACAAAGCTTTTTAATGACAATAAACACATGCATTACAGAAGTGGTAGCAGCATTTGCATCAATAACCTTGCTTTTGCTGATGATATACTTCTGTTTACTAACAGCAAGGAAACCACTCTAGCTTCACTTAGTATTTTTGTGCAGGTGTATCAAGACATATCTGGTTAGGTTATCAATAAGAGTAAAACTAAGGGCATCACAGCCTTCAGAGTGGATTCTATTAAAATCAACTAAATCTCTAATAACATAGGTTTCAGTACAAGCATACTTCCAATAGACTACTTGGGAATCGCCATCAAAACCAATAACAACTCTTATATCTATGTCAATCTCCATAACAAGATCAACAAAATAATTAGAGATTGAGAGTCAAAACATCTCTCATTTTCTAAGAGGATTACTTTCATTAATTTGTGCTTATGAATATTGTTTTATATTGGATGCAAAGTAATTTCATTCATCGTGGTCTTATTGATAAGATTGAGAACGCTTTTAATAGATTTCATTGAGGCATTACTAGTTTGGATCACAGGATCCACTAGTTTAGGTGGAGTCATGTATGTAAGACTTTCAAAGATGGAGGTTTAAATATCAGAAATCTATATGATATTTAAAACTCTATCTCATGCAAGCTATGGCTCTACTTTAGATATAATAATACTTTTGGGCAAATCTTATTCATAACATTTGTTGTATGAATCTTCATCCACTTCAAATAGCTGACAACAAGAGAGGATCAATGGTATAGAACAGACTCATCAAAATTAAACATCAAACTGAGCAAGATATTAACTGGAAACTCGGGGCAGGTTTGATTGATTTTTGGTTAGATAATTGGTCTAACTCTAGACCTCTCCTTACTCTTGATAATTCTATTGATAACAGCTAGTACACTTCTCAGAAAGTTAAACAATATAATCATCAATGGAATCTTACCAAGATTGAGATCTTAATTAGTCCCACTGATCTAAACCGTATTCATGATTGCTTAATTAATCATGATAGTAAAGATCAGATCATTTAGAATCTCTCATCCTCAGGAAAATTCAGTCTTAAAGACACTTGGGATTCTTTACGTTCTCATCATAATGAATCTAACCTTTTTGAAAATATTTGGAATGATTTGACCCCTAAAAACATTCCTTTCTCCATTGGAAGCTTATTAAAAAAATTATTCACGTTAATTCCATCTTAATGCACAAACACATGGCCATTGTTTCCAAATGCCAATTCTATATGAATTGAGAAACTACTAAGCACCTACTTATTTCTTATGATCTTGCTTGGTCTGTTTAAGTTCACTTTACGGGAAGCTTCAACATTTAAATCTTTAGATATATGACAATTACACATATGTCAAAGGCTTGGTTCTGGTCGACAAGTAAGAAGACTCATGTGAGGCATATTATTCCCTCTCTAATTTACAGTGTTATATAGAATTTTAGAATTTTTTCTAAATTCAAAAAGGTATCTGTTTATATGTTTATCTCTGATGTTTATAAAATTCTTAAATATATGAATCTATCTCGTTCATTTAACTCTAATCACTGGTCCAAAGACCTGAATGTAGCCAAGGACTTTGGTTTCTTTAATCTATGTCATGAGCCTAGGAAGAGATATTTTGTTCTTAAATGGATTCACCAAAATAATAGTCGCTTCAAGCTCAACACTGATGCATCTTGTCATCATAGTGGTGAAGATAGCACTGGAATCATCACCATGGATGACAAAGGTAATCTCCATTCATGGAGCTGGTTTCCTATACAATAAGCTCACACATTTAATGGCAGAAGCTCCCGCGGTACTGGACGGTCTCCTGGTCTGTAATAAGATGGTTTTGTACAATATCGACATTGAATTAGACTCATTTTTGTTAGTCAATTACATTAGACATGGTAGTCAAGGGTCTATCAGTCTCTAGGCTCTTGTTCCTATCTTAAATTGTTGCAGAAGGATTTTAACCCCTTCAATGGTCTTAAGTCATATTTTCAGAGACCAGAATTAAACAGCTGATTGGCTTGCTCGTTGGACTTTGAATTGCAAAATGAGAAAAGAAATTGACTTTTAATCTGCTCCCGCAGATTTAAAGTCTATTCTAGTTGTTGAAAGTTTGGGTTTACCTTATGTTAATAATAATTCCGTAATATTACCTTATTGTAATATATTTTTTAAAGGTATATCTTTGTAAGTAAATAAAATGCTACAATCAAATATCAAACTAATCGTACGCGGAGCTACATGAGTTTTTGTGGGATCTATAGATAAACTTTTTTATCTAGTTTTAAATTAGAATACACTTCCTTGACTATCGTGTTTTTTTATTTAATCATTCGACTAAAAATTCATCGGCCAGGATCTCTAGACTATTTATAATCTATAAATTTAGTCCATGCGCGTGATTTAGTCAAACAAAATCATTTAGTCCATCGTAAAATATAAAAAAAAAATAAAAAAAAATCGAAGGTAAATATTAAAAAAAATATTAAACATATATTAATTTTGTGATAATCTATTTTAAAAAATAATAAAAAACAAAACACAAAAATAAATATTAATAAAATATTAAATTTAAAGGGTAAAAATGGAATTAAAAGTCGATGAACTATTTGTGAGACTCGTACCATTCAACTATGGGGACACATGGCTGAACCATATAAAAGACCACGCGCGAACACTAAATTTATAGATTTTGAATAGTTTAGGGACCCTGACCGATGATTTTTTAGTCGAAGGACTAAATAAAAGAAAACGCAATAGTTGAGAGACTATGTTTTTATGTATATAATATATTTATTATTAAATAATAAATATAGTTTAATTTAGTTTAATGAGATTGGACAATTATTAAAGAAATTAATTATTATTTTTAGTTTGTATAAAAGAAAAAATAAATATGATTGATACAAGATAAAAACTATATTTGTGTTATTTAGTATTGTATGAGTAATAGTGAACGTCAATTGTTTTGGAATTGAATTTTTTTTGTCATGTTAAAATGTCAATTATTAAAGAATATATATATATATATATATATATATATATATATATATATATATATATATTGATTTAAAAACTAATAATATAAATTTATATATTTATTTATATCATTTATTTCGAAATATATATAATATAAATAGATATATTGTTTTAAAAGATAGTAATATAGATTCCTATATAGACTCGATAATGCTAATAAGTATAGTTATTATTATTATTATAAAATAATACAGATTTATATATAAATTCTATAATGGACTAAAAAAATTCCGAAGTTTAATTTGAATCTAGTAGAATAATATATAATTATTACAGGAGACCGAATATAATATATTAGAAGATTGAATATTATTTTATATTATTACAATAGCACTGAATAAAATAATAGGTAATTATTATAGAAAAGTGATGCAATTATTACATGAGATTAAAACTTGTATATATACATTTGACCATTGTAAACACAACTTTGTAATCCAATAGATCACTTTGCGAATTCTTGTTAGACTCAATTTTTTTCTATGATTGTCACTAGTCTCTTACCTCATAAATCGTTTAATAACCACGAGGTCCAGGACACCATAGTGTTTTGGTCCTAGATACACCACTGATTATGAGTAAAGATAGTGGTGGTTGACAAAGCGCCCTAACGAAGCCTATCATGGGCCTAAAATACCCAACAAAAAATTGTAAGAAATACAAGAATAAATTAGTCGTATTCTATTATGGTTAAGGTTTTTTGGTGTCATGTAATCTACAACAGGTTCGAGAGGATACGATAGGTTAACGCTGATCCCATTGAAGTGGCATCGTGAATATCCTAACATTCCTCTCTTCCAATAGGTAGCAGACCACCGCACAGAAAATAGTTCGCCAAAAGGTGCCCAAGGCCATTGAGAGGGAGGGCAAGTACCAACAGTATGTAGTCAGTTAGACAACCAGAGATTATAAATGGGAGTTGAGCTTTTTTAAATAATTTTCCTACACCTTTTGAGAATAAGCACTCTCCATCATTAG